>BLBF01000067.1:3232522-3260243 GCA_015471245.1 Laticauda colubrina
ATAGAATAGAATAGAATAGAATAGAATAGAATAGAATAGAATAGAATGACAGAGTTGGAAGGGACCTTGGAGGTCTTCTAGTCCAGCCCCCTGCTCAAGCAGGAGAACCTATACAATCTCAGACAAGAGACTGTCCAGTTTCTTCTTAAAAGCCTCCAGTGATGAAACACCCACAATTTCTGGAGGCAAGCTGTTCCACTGGTTAATTGTCCTCACTGTTAGGAAGTTTCTCCTTAATTCCAGGTTGCTTCTCTCTTTTGTTAGTTAGTTTCCATCCATGGTTTCTTGCCCTCTGGTGCTTTGAGAATAATTTAAGCCCCTCTTCTTTGTGGCAGCCTCTCAAGTACTGGAATACTGCTATCATGTCACTTTTAATTCTTCTTTTTCTCCTGTAATCTTTTGCCTTTTCCCACCTTGTTTGTTTAAAATACAAGTTAGCTGTGAGAGAGCTGGTGTAGTTAAGGACTAGGAAAACCAGATTCAAGGTAATTGCCAGTCAAGGAAATTCTTATCAGTCCAATCTCTCTTGCAGGGATGTTGTGGAGATAGACCAATAGAGATTCCCCTAAAAGCTACCTACGGCTCCTGGAAAGAAAGACAGGATATATGGGCAGTCCTCATTTAGCAACGGCAGTTGGGACATGCTACTTTCATTAAGTGAAGCATAATTGCCTGCTTATGATCTGCTTTTCTTTGCTTTATAGACCTCCCAAGGTTGTAAAGGCAGGCATAGGTTGCAAATTTATTTCTTCATCACTGACATAATTGCAAACGGTTGCTAAACAAGACAGTCTCCAAACAAAGACAGCCAGCAATTTTCTATTTTATCAGATTAATTTTACTTCAGTGTTACTGGTTTTATGCTGGTCTGCAGCTGAAAGAAAAGCAAACCAGCATTGCATTGTTAAAACTACCTTTATATTTCCTCACCTGTCAAGTGAAACATGAGACCCAATTTAGTGAGATGGTTAAGATGCTGGCCTGGAAACCAGGAGACGGTGAGTTCGAGTCCTCCCTTTTACATTAAATAGTGACTTTTGTGCCAATCACCAGGATACTGGGAGTTCTAGACCTGCCTTCATCATGAAAGCTGGCTGGGTGACTTTGAGCCAATCGCTAGGAGGCAATGACTTTTAATCCTGTCTTAGCATGAAAACCGACTGAATGACTCTGAGCCAGCCATTCTCACTTTCAACCCACCTCACAGGGTTGTTGTTCTGGGAAAGTAGGCAACAACATTGGGTATGCTCCCTGCCTTGAGTTTTACATAAAAAGGGTGCAATACAAATCTAATAATAATATACTGCTGCTTTTAAGCTATTCTTGTCCAGTTTTGCCATCTTTCTCCTTTTCTCCTTTCTAGGTTTGAAATTTCATTAGTCTGAGTCACTAATCTGTAATAAAGAATATGATTCAATTTCATTTTTTAAATTATTTTTTGTGAATTCTGGAATTTCTTTCCCAGTGTTTAATGCTTCTTCACTTGGGAGGCACCCAGAGTTTTTGGGTGGCAAATAAATAAGGATATCAATAAGCGAACTGTGTTGGTAGCTCCTGATTTCAGATGTTTCCTCCTTCTGATTTTTCTAGACGAAAAGTGGCTTTTGTCACAGGCGGCGGCTCCGGAATTGGATTCCGCATCACGGAGATCCTGATGAGGTATGGATAGCAGATCTCTGGCGGGATCTTCAGCCAGGACTCTGCGGTCTGAATGTGATCTTAACAAAAGGCTCCAGCATATTTTTATCTTCCGTTATTTCCATGGCAGGATGGCCGGCATTTTGTTTCTGGCAAACAAATGTGTTCTTCTCAGTTGAGAAGACAGCATCTCCCACTGCTGTCCCAGTGTTTTTTCACAGAACGTAGAATCATAAGCCTGTGAGGGACCTTGGAGGTCTTCTAGTCCAACCCCCTGCTTAAGGCAACAAAACGAATGCCATTCTGATCAAAGGGTTGTCCAGTCTGTTTTTGAGAGCACTCACAACTCCAGGAGGCAAACTGTTTCATTGATTAATTGTTCTCACTGCCAGGAAATTTCTCCTTAGTTCTAGATTGGATCTCTCCTTGTTCAGTTTCCATCCACTATTTCTTGTCTGGCCTTTAGATGCTGTGAAAAATAGCTTGATCCATTCCTCCTCTCTGTGGCAGCTCCTCAAATATTGGAACACTGCTATCATATCTCCCCTAGTCTTTTCCTTTGTTAGATTAGACATATGTGATGACCCAGAGGGGGTACAAAACAAACACAGTCACAGAAAACAGGTGAAGCCCCTTTTATTCCTTCACTTTGCTTCCAAGCTCCAAATATCCTTGATTGGAGACAAAAAACTCCCCCATAAGCAGTTACAAGAAGGAGGAAATGCCGTTTAAATTATAAAGAGTAAAAAACAACACAAACCAGGCAAGATAAGGGCTGGAGGATGTCCATAGATAACACACACTGGGAAGGATGCCAAACTCAGAGAGGAACTATAAACTAGAGGTATTTACATGATTTGTTTCCAGTGTTTGCCAGTACGCAGGTCCAAACTCTTATTCAGTTGTCACACCTGCAGCCCATGAAGAGGATCAAGGCCCTCTCCTCTCCAGTAGACCATGTCTCTCCCTTATCCTCTCCTCCCTGGTGCCCTAGGATGAATAGGGGATAGGCCTGGGTCCTCCTCTGACTGCTTAGCCGGTCTCTGCCTTTCCCCAGCCTCCTCCAAACCTCCGGAGCCACACTTCCCTTCCCTGTCGGCAGTTTCTCCTCTCCCTCAGAGTCAGTCTCCACCAGGAGCATAACATCTAATTCCCTCAATTGTTCATTGTATGGTTAGACTTCCAGGCCCCTGATCACCTTTGTTGTTCTTCTCTACACTCTTTCCAGAATGTCCACATCTTTTTTATATTGTAGTGGCCAGAACTGGATGCAGTATTCCAAGTGTGGCCTCACCACTTTACAGGTGAAACTCGAAAAATTAGAATGTTGTGCAAAAATTCATTTTATTTCAGTAATGCAACTTAAAAGGTGAAACTAATATATGAGATAGACTCATTACATGCAAAGCAAGATAGTTCAAGCCATGATGTGTCATAATTGCGATGATTATGGCTTACAGCTCATGAAAACCCCAAATCCACAATCTCAGAAAATTAGAATATTACATGCAATCCATAAAACAAGGATTGTACATAGAACAACATCAGACCTCTGAAAAGTATAAGCATGCAAATGTACTCAGTATTTGGTTTGGGTCCCTTTTGCAGCAATTATTGCCTCAATGCAGCGTGGCATGGAAGCTATCAGCCTGTGGCACTGCTGAGGTGTTGTGGAAGACCAGGATGCTTCAATAGCGGCCTTCAGCTCTTCTGCATTGTTTGGTCTCATGTCTCTCATCTTTCTCTTGGAAATGGTCCATAGATTCTCTATGGGGTTCAGGTCAGGCGAGTTTGCTGGTCAATCAAGCACAATAATCCCATGGTCATTGAATCAGGTTTTGGTGCTTTTGGCAGTGTGGGCAGGTGCCAAGTCTTGCTGGAAAATGAAGTCAGCATCCCCATAATGCTCATCTGTGGAAGGAAGCATGAAGTGCTCCAAAATCTCCTGGTAGACGGCTGCGTTGACCCTGGACTTAATGAAGCACAGTGGACCAACACCAGCAGATGACATGGCTCCCCCAATCAACACAAACTGTGGAAACTTCACATTGGACTTCAAGCATCTTGCAGTTTGTGCCTCTCCATTCTTCCTCCAGACTCTGGGTCCTTGGTTTCCAAATGAGATGATGCAAAAGTTGCTCTCATCAGAAAAGAGGATTTTGGACCATTGAGCAACAGATCAGTTCTGTTTTTCTTTAGCCCAGGTAAGACGCTTCTGACGTTGTTTGTTGTTCAGAAGCAGCTTGACAAGAGGAATAAGACATTTGAAGCCCATGTCCAGGATCCGTCTGTGTGTGGTGGCTCTTCATGCACTGACTCCAGCCTCTGTCCACTCCTTGTGAAAGTCCCCCACACTTTTGAATGGCCGTTTCCTGACAATCCTCTCCAGGCTGTGGTCATCCCTGCTGCTTGTGCACCTTTTTCTTCCACACTTTTCCCTTCCACATAACTTTCTATTCATGTGCTTTGATACAGCACTTTGGGAACCTCCAACTTCTTTTGCATTTAATTACTTTTTGAGGCTTTCCCTCCTTATGTAGGGTGTCAAGGATGGTTTTCTGCACAACTGTCAGGTCAGCAGTCTTGCCCATGATTATGATTCCTACTGAACCAGACTGAGAGACCATTTCAAGGCTCAGGAACCCTTTGCAGGTGTTATGGCTTTATTAGCTGATTCGAGTGGGACACTTTGAGCCTAGAATATTGAATCTTTTCACAATATTCTAATTTTCTGAGATTGTGGATTTGGGGTTTTCATGAGCTATAAGCCATAATCAACTCAATTATGACACATCATGGCTTGAAGTATCTTGTTTTGCATATAATGAGTCTATCTCATATATTAGTTTCACCTTTTAAGTTGCATTACTGAAATAAATGAACTTTTGCATGATATTCTAATTTTTCGAGTTTCACCTGTAGTTTCCCAAATATTTGCTTTTGCATTTCTTTAAAAAAACCAACAACCCTAAAACTTTTTACATAAAAAGAAAGACGTTTTTTGCATTCCTTGACTTCTCTGTCTGATCATGGGAAATTTTCCTTTTAGACACGGTTGCCAATGTGTCATTGCCAGCAGAAACCTCGAACGGTTGACGGAGGTGAGTAGCTGCGAGATCCTTGTGTTTTACTGTCCCATTTGGGATATTAGTAGCTTCTCGGTGAAGCAAAAAGGACTCCCCATTTTTGTGTCTTCCAAAGTTTCAGGAAGATATGGTTGTTTTGGAAGGTCTTTAGAGATTAGTTCTGATTGGGCCATTGGCCCTGAATGTGGATTAGCAAATTCTTAAAAGCCTACAACTTCAAGATGTGTGAACTTCACCTCTCAAAATGCTGGCTGAGAAATTCTGGGACTTGAAGTCCACAGAAAGTTGCTGACTTTGAGAAACCCTGACTTAGATTAGGTTGTGGTTGGGTTAATGTTTAATAACTATAATGCTATTTATATTTGCCTGGAGCTATTGTGGCATGTGCGTGGACGCTGCTAAAAAATCCTTTTTAGAAAGGCACCTTGTTCTATCCCTTTTCTAAGCAGCAAGAAAACATTGCCAGTTGGGAGATCAATAGAGCTGATCAGTGCAAGTATAGCTTTAATTTTCTTAAATGAGGGAAATTAAAGTTTCTGGTTGATCCTATGATACACATGGAAATCAATTGGTTTTCTACGTATTGCCAATCTTGATCAGTGGGGAAGGATTCTGGAAGTCAACAGATATTGTAGGAGGAGAATCATGTTAAATGAAATCATCTTCATTTTAACAACTCCATAATCCCTTGTGGGATGGAGTCTGGGCAATTGAATGGAGCTAGCAGAGTGTTTGAATGGCCGGATGCCCTTCCTGTTGCCAGTGCGGAGTTTTGTTCAGTAGATCTATTCTCCATGTGCCAGAGAGATGCATCTACCTAGGATTGAACTTACAGCCTCCTGATTGTGAGGCAAGAGCTCCACCTCTAAGCCACCACACCACTCCAATCATGTTAAATGAAATACATTGAAAAAAATAAAAAAATTCAAGGAGGTGTAACAGGTAGATCTCCTTTAGCAGTTTCCCCATTTTCTGACTGTTTGAAGTTGCAACGGTGATGAAAAAGTAACTTTATGACTTATCCTTCCATTTACCACCTTGGCAGGTCTGTCAAGGAACTGAAAGCTGAAATAAGATCGTAAGCATGGCATAGTTTCATTCAGTGACCACTTTGCTTAATGACTAATGCCAGTTGTGAACCATAATCATTAAATGAGAACTGCCTGTATTTACTTTCCCGCATGACTGTAGTGATTACTGTTTGGTTTTGATTTTGTATGGCGCGTCAGCCCAATACAGACTGTAAGCCTGTGTTAATTTCTGAATGTGCTGGAGAGTGATGGATGTATGAAGTCAAAATTGGAATAAATGCAGCCTGGCTGAGAATGCCATGCTAACCTAGCCAGTAAAACATTTTGAACATCTCTGAAAAATAGGGCATGTTTCTTCCTATTCCAGTGTTGATCTGAAGGGCCAATTTGCTATTTTGAAATGTGATCTTGTTCTTTTCTGGTGTCTCCTGCCAGGCCGCTGTCTGATCGCCCAAATTTGTTTTTTATTTTCCACGGCAGGCAGCCAAGAAACTCTCTGCAGCCACTGGCCAGAGATGCCTGCCTATCCCCCTTGATGTACGGCAACCTCAAAGCATTTCAGCAGCTGTGGATGAGGCCCTCCGAGAATTTGAGAAGATCGACATCCTAGTTAACAGTGAGGGTTTGATGATCCTCTTGGAGGTTGGAAGTTCTCCCCATCTGCAAGCTTGAAGCCAGGAATGGGTGGTCCCTGAAGGGCGATCTTTTTGGGTGCTGGAAAGGTTCTGGTAGTCGAATTCATAAGTGGCCCAGTGTACTCATTTGTACAGATCCTCTGCATCCCATGTTTACCTTTAGAAGATCTGCTGAACAGCCATCCAACAACCATCCAACCCCAAAGAAGCTTTGTCTCAAGAATCAAGAACATTGGATGTTGTATAATTGATTGATTAGGGTTGACACCCACCTCAGCCCAACGTCTCTTTGAACAGTACTTCTCAACCTTGGCAACTTGAAGAGGTGTGTACAACTTCAACTCCCAGAATTCCCCAGCCGGCATTGAATTCCGGGAGTTAAAAGTCCGCACCTCTTCAAATGGTCAAGGTTGAGAAGCGCGAGAGCAGGGGCCTCCAACCGTGGCGACTTTAAGCCTGGTGGACTTCAACTTCCAGAATTCCCCAGCTGTTGGAAGGGTTAAAGTCACCAAGGTTGGAGGCCCCTGTTAGAATGCCTAGTTTCATGATGCAAGTGTTAGGCTGATTTTTGGTTAAATTTCCTATTGATAGTCAAACTCCTTGGCCACGAGACGGATGTTGCATCTAGTTTAATTTCAAACATGGCTCCCTACCTCCAGGATCCATCAAATTCGAATAATAATGGATGTGTTTATCAAGATATCATCATGTGCAACAGCTTCTGTGGTGGTACTTTCCATATGTTGAGAAGATATGAATTCAGGCCTTAAGACTGCAATCCAGTAAGTCACACACTGTGTGTCTTGTTCCTTTTCCACGGTCTTGTTCTTCAGATGCTGCCGGGAACTTCCTTTGTCCTGCTAGCTCTTTATCATTCAACGGTTACAAAACTGTGGTCGAAATTGACACTTTGGGCACCTTCAACGTCTCCAAAGTCCTGTATGAGAAATATCTTCAGGTAAGAGGTTGTGCCACGGCATGCGGTGGCTCAGTGGCTAAGATGCTGAGCTTGTCAATCAGAAAGGTCAGCAGTTCAGTGGTTCGAATCCCTAGTGCCGCGCAACAGAGTGAGCTCCTGTCACTTGTCCCAGCTTCTGCCAACCTAGCAGTTCGAAAGCACGTAAAAAATGCAAGTAGAAAAATAGGGACCACTTTGGTGGGAAGGGAACAGCGTTCTGAGCGCTTTTGGCGTTTAGTCATGCCAGCCACATGACCACGGAGACGTCTTCGGACAGTGCTGGTTCTTCTTTGGCTTTGTAACGGAGGTGAGCACACTGCCCCCTAGACCAGAATTTCTGTTGGAAAGTAGGTAGTTAAGTCAGCTGTAACCGCATCTACAACATTTTTTGTCATGATTGTGAAGTGAATCCCTCCACTCGTGGCCCTATCTTGACATTTTTTTATTCCTCTGTGAGTGTCCCTGACTGGACATTTCATGCTGAGAGAGGTGAGGCTTCAATTAGCCATTAGCCATTTTATTTTTTAATTTCTTAAATGCCACAAGGGGCGGCTATGAACTCTTTTAACGTTGACCTGAACTTTGCTGCTTGCTTTATTGATGTAGGAAAATGGCGGCGTCATTGTCAACATCACGGCGACCCTCAGCTACAAAGGCCAGGCTCTCCAGATGCATGCTGGGACCGCCAAGGCGGCCGTGGGTATGAGGACCAAGCCCTCCGTGTCTCCTTTTCTTCTCACTGGTAGCTCTGTCCAAGGTCGAGGGCTTCTCGCCTCACTGAAGATGGTGGATCCTCAGGAAGGAATATTATAGCTGTTTTGACCTAGGCTTCCCAAGATCATGAGGCAGACTCCTCATCCCGATAAAAACCCCTTTTATTTAGGTTAAAGTGATTTCCCTTCCAGCAAAGTCCTGGCAAACAGTCTTTCGTGAGATTTTACAACTACAGACCTTGGAGAGTTGCCAGGCAGATAACTTCCAAATGCCACACTGTAGCAGCAATTACTTGGCAAGAAGTCAGGAATAGATATTCACTCTAATGAATTGAACTAATTCTCTTCTGCAAACACTACTCCCATTTCACTCCTCTTTATTTCCTATGGGAGAGGCCATTCACCATCCACGTGAGCCTTTACTCCTGAATTGATCCTTGTTCCTTAATTCTTCCCTTCTTCTGGCAGCTCTGCCCATGCGCACACTGGGAACAGGCTCCAGCTGTTCTTCTGTCCCACTGATCTCTGATTCTGAAGGCAGCTGATAACTGTCAGACGGTCCTGGCCCCATTTCTGCCTCCGACGTAGAGTCCTCATCAGAGCCTTTCCCAGACTCCAGGACTGGCCCAGCTTCCTCCCCAACCTTCACACTGTCCGAGTCTACTGCCAGCTCTGCTGGCCACTGGCGGGTCACAACAATAGCCACTCTGTCCAGTAGACCTAGCCATATCGGGGTAAGAACCTCCTTTGAGAACTCCAATTTAGCTGAAATTTTTGGGAATTGGAGAACACATCCCTGTAGTTTTGAGTACGTTTTTGGTTGATAGACTTTGATGGCATGGACTTTACCTTCCTGTGTGCAGGAAGCCACAATTGGTTGCTTATTTCTTCTGCACAGCAATCTGAGAGAATCCATTATTTACACCCTAACTCCAGGGCTTCTTAGCTGCTGCCAAATACATGGAAAGTGTGAAGTATTAATTTAATCATGTTAATTCTTCATTCCAACCCTTGTCTACCTTAAGAAGGTGTAGGCCAAGGCGCAAACATATATGTTCCCATTTTTGATAGGACCAAGACTGTGTATCTCTAAATTATGCCTTCATTTCGTGAGCCATATTCTCTTCCTCCTCCTTCAAAAAAAAAGAAAAAAAAGGAGTTTGAATCCTGAAATAGACTTCTTCGTATCCTGAAACCCTCTATCATTCTAATTTTGGGCTTTCCTGAGGCTATTCTGAGTATTCTTAAACCCATCTGTCTCTTCACAGAGGCTATGACGAAGCATCTTGCTGTGGAATGGGGGCCTCAACGAATTAGAGTGATTAGTGTCGCCCCTGGTCCTATCTCCGGCACAGAGGGGTACCGTCGCTTAGGTAACTCTTCTGAACTGAGGACAGGTTGTAAGGTAACGTCTAAGAAAGATTCGGAGGTAGCTTTTAAGACAACAGGTAGGTCTTCTAAGAGAGCAGCTCTTGAAAGGGCTGAGTGAATGTTGAGAAAGTGTGGAATAAGAACTATTCCTGGAGTTCAGTTTTTTTAATTTAGAACCTAGATGTCAGCCTTCAAGATTTTCTCCCTTTGCTTTGCATCTTTCGGCTGTCATAAGTAACGGGGGAGGATCTGGGAATGATTATGGGAAGTGTTACAAACCAGAACTGTATAAACTGGGGGGGGGGGTACATTCTTACTTGGGTTTCTATTCTATGCTATGTGCAGCTGCCAACTCTTTATCAAAATATGTCAAGGTCAACGGACAGAGGCCTCATCACCACCTGGAGATGCCTACATGATGCTATACACAACTTTTAATTGGATGAGCCAATTGAACTATTGGGGGTGGGAACGTTGCCATTACTTTGTATACGTGATTTATGTGCCCATTTTCTCAGATTCAGAATTCTTTTGTTGCTACCACTTGATTTCCAGTAAAAGATATCTTTTCTCTGATTAATGGAGTCTAAGTATTTCTTTCTTGGATTTTGAATGGGGCACCAGCTGACATTATTCTGAATCTGAGAAAATGGGCACGTAAATCACATAGGAAATCCCTAATTTTTCTATACAACATTTGCAAAGTTGCCTATTCTTTTAAAAGTTTATAAAGTAAAATAAATAAAACATTGACACTGTAAATTAAAATAATAATATTGAATTTGGAAGAACACAGAATTGGAAGTATGTAGAGATTCTCAGTCATTCAGGTCATGGTTGTCCCAAAGATGCTTTTTTCAAGAGGAACTGGACTTTCTGGTTTTTTCTTTGAAGACGTTTCACTTCTCATCCAAGAAGCTTCTTCAGCTCTGACTGGATGGTGTGAAATGGAAAGGATTTATACTCCTTGCAGACAGCTGGTCATTTGTACCCTTTTAGAGGGTCATTGAGGCCACCTGCAGGTTTGTGCCCTCAGGGTCACCTGAGTGGTGCAAATGGGCGTGGAGCCTTCTTGTGTTCATCAAGAAAGGATACAGGGCAGAAAACATCAGAAAGCACATCTCCACAACACAGTCCTTTTCAGCAGTTGCAACAATGTTTGTACAATTCAGGTGTCCTTGAGGACACAGACAAACCTGCAAGTGGCCTCAATGACCCTCTAAAAGGGTACAAATGACCAGCTGTCTGCAAGGAGTATAAATCCTTCCCATTTCACACCATCCAGTCAGACCTGAAGAAACTTCTTGGATGAGAAGTGAAACGTCTTCAAAGAAAAACCAGAAAGTCCAGTTGCCTCTTGGAAAAAAAAAAGCACCTTTGGGACAGAAATGGAAAGGGTCATTGGGAAGATATTTGGGGGTTGCATGGTACCTTGAAGAGTTGGAGAGAGTGAACTGAGGCAGTTCAAATTAAAGTGCAGATTAAGCTGATTATTCAATATCTTCCATTATTGCCAACTCTCTGTGTATAGAGTTGAGATACGGGAATTTGTAAAGTTCTTTGTGAAATGCAAATTAAACTGATTATTCAGGACATACTTCTCCCCTCCTCCCCTTCAAGGCAAGACTAAAAGCATTTGTGACTTTACAATGGGTTTCAATGGAAAAGAAGAACTTGTTAAATATAGGGGTGTCCCTCAGGGTGTGGTCCCAAAAGTCAAGATGGCTGCGACAATCCAATTGGAATTCCATATGTTTCTTTTTATGTAGGTGCATAAAAAGATATTGCCATTTCCATTCATTCATCCATCCATCATATTTCTATACTGTCCATTTCACCCAAATGACTCTTGAAAGGCTTACAATAAAAACATGTCACAAAATACAAAGGCCTAAATAAGAACAACATCAAAAACAGAATTAAAAGGTAGGATTGCATGCACCATTGCAGGGTTAAAAAGTGTAAACACTCAAAAAGATGGAGACAACCGCCTCACAGCACCAACCTTTTCTCCAGGATTACCTAACACTAATAATGATATTGTGGTGGCCTCCGTCTTATTTTTTTGGGCCATATCCTGTGGAGACCAGTGATGTCCTTCCACACTCCTGTTTCTTCTTAACATGGGCCAACGTTGTGCTTTTCTTTTGTTCTAGTTCCACCCAACTTGGAATCCAACCACTACTTCCAGAACATTCCCCTTCAGCGGGCCGGGAACAAGACAGAGATTGCTCACAGTGTCCTCTACCTGGTTAGCCCCCTCGCGTCGTACGTGACTGGCACAACACTTGTGGTGGACGGTGGAGACTGGATGACTTCAGAGAATTCTTTTCCCTCACTGTTGGGTATAGCTAAACTATAGGTGAAGTTTCTTTCCTGCTAGGTGACTTTATAAGCAGGTCTCCTCTGAGTCAACTTCCACTTCTGGTCCAGGTTGTGTTCCTTGCCATAGTGCAGAAGTGATTGGCTCTAATTTTCTGGGGGTTTTTTGGTTGGTTTTTTTTTGGGGGGGAGGGGGGCTTCCTACGCCTGAGCAGCTTGACCCAGCTTGAGTTCCCAACCCAAATCATCTTCAAGAAAGAGGAGATGGAGATGGAGATGACAAAGCCATAAAGAAAGAGGGCGATAATCCAGCAGGGAAATGGCTACCATTATGGTTAACAAAAGGATTGCGTGGTTCTTCATTCACCCCCCTAGCCTGTCTCCATATCAAGAACTAGCCAACATCCCAGGGAAAGCTAGCAATTTTTCAAGTTCAGAATAGAATCTGAACATAACCTTTATACAACAGTCCTACGAGGTTGGCCAGTCTTAATATGTTCTTAAGTCTCATAGAACAGGGGTCACCAACCACCGGGCCCCAGACCAGTACCGGTCCATGGATCATTTTGTACCAGGCCGCAAAGAATGAATAATTGTGATTAAAATATATGTAAAAATATGCTTTTAGTAAAGAAATAGTGAAGAAGCCCTTTACTATTGGGGAATAATTTATTTTGCTGGTCCTTGAAAAAGTGTTTCTGTGTGAAACTGGTCCCTGGTGCAAAAAAGGTTGGGGACCACTGTCATAGAAGATAGAAGTTGGATTAGGAGATGTTTGGCTTTCAAGCCTTCGATAATAACTTGTTTATGGGTGCAGTTTAGTGCACAGCTTTCTATGACTAAGTTCAAACTTAAAATCCTAAGTGCCAGGCTCCCAAACCCCACCCCCCACCCCCCCAAAAAAAACAACCCCACAAGCAGAGCTTCTAAATGGTTTTCTTTATTGTTCCTCACCTAAAGACAAAAAAAACTGAAGCAAACTACTTGCATCAAAGTAGTTTATTTGGTTTGGCAAATCATAGAGTTGTGGTGGTGCAATGGTTAGAGTGCAGTATTGCAGGCTAACTCTCCACAGTCTGAAGTTCGATCCTGATAGGGCTCAAAATTGACTCAGCCTTCCATCCTTACGAGGTTGATGAAATGAAGACCGAGATTGCTGGGGACAATAAGCTGACATTGTCCAGAGAGTATTATAAAGCACAATGGGGCAATATATACTGTATGTCTTAAATGCTATTGCTATCTTTAAATATATATGAGAAGTTCTAGGGAGGAGCCCTCTTAACTCGCTTTCTCCCAGTCAAACAATGTAGCTGTCTCTTGGTCTTCTGGGATGCAGCTCCTCCCTCCTGCGAATCCAGACTACATTCCACCACATAAGAGAATTTATTTGTCTTTTGGTTTAGTACAGCACAGCAGGGGTCTCCAACCTCTGGTCAGCAGGCTGGTACAAGTCCGTAGCAAGCCAGCAACCAGTCCATGCAAACAAGCATAACTCCACCCATGGGATGCAGGCAGCATGCAATACCACGCCCCTCCAGACCATGGAAAAACCTTTCTCCATGGAACCAATCCCTGGTGCCCGAAAGCGTTGGGGGCCACTGCAGTAAGGTGTTTTCCAAACTTTGCAACTTTAAGATATGTGGAAATCAGCTCCCAGAATCCTGCTGGCTGAGGTACATGCTGTGCATGTGGACAGCTGGGGAATTCTGGGAGTTGAAGTCCACGCACCTTAAAAGTTGCAAAGAATGGGAGATAACGGCTTAGTGCATCATGCAGACCCAGCCATTTAGGTTTATAATCGGGTGGGAGTCAAAAATCCCAGCAACTGGTTTGCTGCCCAGTTGCTGGGCGGGTGTGGCCAGAGTGTGTGTGGCCTACTGGAACTTCCGGGAGGGCCATTTTTCACCTTCCCAAGGGTCCAGAGGCTTCCCTTGGGCCTCTGGGAGGGCAAAAATGGCCTACCCTAGGCTCTGGAGGCCCTCCGGAGGCCGGAAACTGACCTGTTTCTGGACTTCCGGTATTTCCGGGAGGGCTGTTTTTCTTCCTCCCAGAGCCTCTGCGCAGACCCTGCACTTACCTGCACTGAAAATGGGCTGCATGGAGACGCAGGGAGGGGCGGGGAGGGGTAGGCAAGGCCAGCCAATCACTTCAAATACCGATTCGGCAAACCAGATGCCAGATGCAAATTTAACATTGGTAAAATCCCACCCTTGTTTATAATGCAATTTATGTCTTGGCCTGTTGTACAAACCAGTAGGGATGCAACTAGTTTGATAAACCACATTAAAAATCCATGGCTTGGCACCAAATATAGCCACAGTTACATTTCGGGCCAATTGGCTATTCAATTTAAGGTCAGTTTCTAATTCCATTGGGCAAAGGGCGGAAGGCTGAAATCCCTTTGAACTAATTGATCTGAAGGGAGTAAATTTGAAATCAACAGGCAGACTGGATTTCCCCTTTGGACATGCCACGTCCATCTCATCCTGCTGTTCCATAATTAGACTGGGCTTTGAATGGTTCACCAATAAACCTCACAAGCAGTTCAAAGTTCACAAGAACTTTCTGGTTTTTTGAACAGAGAAAGAAGATACCTTAGCTTCTTTATCCTTTTGTGTTGTTATGCCTAGTTTATTTCATTAGAATCATAGAGTTGGATGGGGCCTGAGAGGTCATCAAGTCCAACCTCCTGTACCCTAAAGGATGAATTACATCAACCTCACTGGATGGCTATCCAATCTCTGTATGAAAGCCCACCAGTGAGGAGGAAGAAACTACTCTGTGCAACACTGTAATCCAGTGTTTCCCAAGCTTTTCTTCATCACAGACGCCCTTTAAATACCTTTTATGGCCACAGACCCTCAAGATTTAAGATTAACTTTGTAACATTTTTTTTCAAGCCTTTGTGGATCTCCTGTGATGACATTGTGACCTTCCCCAGAGGTCTGTGAGCCACAGGTTAAGAACTACTGCTATAATCCATTCTGCTGATTGAAAGCTCTTACGGCCAACATCTATGGAGACTATCCGTCATCCAGGTTACGGTTGTCCCAAAGGTGCTTTTTCAAGCAGCAACTGGGCTTTCTGTTTTGTTTTGTTTTTTTCTTTGAAAACGTTTTGCTTCTCATCCAAGAAGCTTCTTCAGCTCTGATTGGATAATGGGGAATGGAAAGATTTATACCCCTTGCAGAGAGCTGGCCATTTGCATCCTTTTACACTGTGTGTGAATGCAACCCACCATCCAGTCAGAGCTGAAGAAGCTTCTTGGATGAGAAGTGAAACAAAAAACTAGAAAGTCCAGTTGCCTCTTAGGGAAAAAGCACTTTTGGGACTCTTAGGGTCAAGTTCTTAACATCTCATCTGCATCCTTGCAGTTTCACCCCATCTAGTCTAACCCTCTGGAGCAAGTGAGAATAAGTCCGAACCTTCTATAATGAGACAGACCTTCAGATATTTCCAGTTGCCTTTTGAAAAAATTTCTTTGGTGCCATCATGGCCTGGGTGACTGAGAATCTCCAAGAGACATTCTTATCTGACATGGTCTACGACTCTTCCTCCTGTCTCCCAAGGTCACTTCGATATACCACCCACTTCCTGAATCAACTTGAGTTCCACCATAAGTTTTATTTCAAGATCATTTCTCTACTTGGATATTGCTTGGGTTTTTTTTTCTCCCCTTCCATCTATTTGAATGTCCCATTCAGGTCACTTCCTGTCTCTTTGGTTTGTTGCAGATTTCTGGAGCACGGAACGAAAGAGAGATAAATGAGAAAAAGACACCCGACATTTTAAGGATTTCACAGCTTCTCCGCAAACCGTCGGTGGCAATGTACAGATAGCAACCCCTCACCTTTCCTAGTTGCAAGGTAGCTTAGGTAACCTGGCCCATGCTGGTTTGTAAGATGGGTCCTTGTTGTACAAAGATTGGTCATAGTGGTGGCACAAAAATCTTTGGATGGCATCCTGTTCACCCAACAGCATACACCATATCACCGGAAGGGTGGTTGAGGCTGAAGCCCACCAGTGGCAGAAACAGCTTTGATGATGATTTGATTGGTTTGTAAGCCTTTGTATCACTTCCAGTTCATTCTCAATCACAATTTTTGGGTCCCAAGTGGTGGGTTTGCATTTGTCCGGCTCCTGCTGTGTGTGACATCTGCCACAGGTCTACACCCTTAATAAATAAATACTCAATATTTTTTAACAAACTCCCTTTTTACAACCCTGTAATCCCTTAATTCGGGGCAGAGTCGGGGTGACAGGATGGAGCTGAGCATTTACTGGCCGGGTGTCTTTCCTGATGCCATTGTGGAAGTTCTCATTCGTCTTGTAGCTCTGTCAATCCATTCAGTAGCCATTCCGGGGAAAGATTTGCTCCACGATGATTGGATGTGTTTGATGGAATGATGTAGCCATGGTCAACTGTGATTTCTTCCCAGGGGGTGTATTTTAATTTATTTTTATTCCTGACCCCTAGAGGGGCAGGGGGTGTCCAATCTTGTCCACTTTAACACCTGTGAATGTCAACTCCCAAAATTCTCCAGCTGTTCCATGCTGATTGAGAAATTCTGGGAGTTTGAAGTCCACTAGTCTTAAAAGTTGCCAAGGTTGGACACCCCTGGCTTCAAGGGTGACACCAAAGTTTCTAACCTTTTTAAAAATGTGGTGGTGGAAAATTTACACAGCATGCATGCTAAAAGAATGTGCCTCATATGTCCTAATCCCCTCCCCTTGCCCCCAAATTATTCTTTTTGAAAATGACAAAAAAAAATTGCCATCATTATGGTGGACAAACACAATTCTGAAGCAGGATCCTATCTCTTCGATTCATCCCACATAAATGCAAACAATGTTTTATTAAGGCCGCTTTTAGGAGAAATAGATGTCTTCTGCCAAAATGTACAAACGCTTCCCTGAGGAAAGGTACTCTATTTTTATAGCCTTGGGTAAGACTTGGAACTTCCAGGACAAGCGATGGTCTATCTGAAAGCCAATTTGCAAAGAAGGAATGGCCACCAGACAGCTGCTGCATTTGTGCTGTTTAGTTTAAGTAAAGAGTAGAGTAGAGTAGAGTAGAGTAGAGTAAG
This sequence comes from Laticauda colubrina, assembly GCA_015471245.1. Classification (NCBI taxonomy): domain Eukaryota; kingdom Metazoa; phylum Chordata; class Lepidosauria; order Squamata; family Elapidae; genus Laticauda; species Laticauda colubrina. Next base: position 3,249,367 of record BLBF01000067.1, read on the forward strand.
AATAGAATAAGAATAGAACAAGGATGAGAATGGAATAAGGGATAAGAATAGAATAAGGGATAAGAATAGAATAAGGGATAAGAATAGAATAGAATAGAATAGAATAGAATAGAATAGAATAGAATAGAATAGAACAGAATGATACCACACTTAATGATAGTCATAGGGTACAATAAGCCATCAAATCATACTAGCAAACAGTCCATTTAAATCGTAAGGATGCAACTGACAAGGTTACAGTTACACAAGTGGGAGGGGATGGGTGATAAGGAGGGATGAGAAGATTAATAGTAATAGTAGTGCAGACTTTGTAAATAGTTGGACAGCGTTGAGGGAATTATTTTTTTATCGTAGACTAATGGCATTGGGGGGGGGGGGGAACTGTCCTTGTGTGTCTAGTTGTTTTGGTGTGCAGTGCTCTGTCATGTCGTTTTGAGGGAAGGAGTTGAAACAGTTTATGTCCAGGATGTGAGGGGTCTGTAAATATTTTCACAGCCCCCTTTTTGACTCGTGCAGTATACAGGTCCTTGATTGAAGGCAGGTTGGTGGTAATTGTTTTTTTCTGCAGTCCTAATTTTCCTCTGAAGTCTGTGTCTGTCCTGCTGGGTTGCAGAGCCAAACCAGACAGTGACAGAGGTGCTGTTATGGTTATAGACAGTTAAAGGCAGCTGGCTTGGAAACGTGGACAAAGAAGTACAGATAGGGATGCCAGAACCCATTGCTTATGTCCTCTTCCCCCATCCCAACTGGTGCCCCTTGCCTTTCCCAGGGTGGGTTTCTGCCTTCGCTGTCACAGAGTTGTCAAGTGAACCGTTGCTAAGCAATTAATCCTTCCTTCCCTCCAGAGCCAATGAGATTCCTGAAATCTGCCGCTCTGCAAGTCTTTGCGTAGCTATAGCAACAGGCGGGTGCTGGAGGCAGGAAGCATCTCTTGTTTCTAAGGGATGCAGGCTTTAGACCCAGGCAGGCATCATAAACTGAGGACAAGAGTATGCTGGTCCTTTTAGCAGGGAGGGAAGGATTGTGTCCCATTTTAAACAAATGTCCTTGTTGGTTTAAGGGGGGGGGGAAAGTGTTGAGGATGACTTAGTGCTGTGGCATCTGTTTCCCTGGTGGTAGCTCCCAAAGGAGGCTCCCGAGACCTTCGGATTCGATGCATCAGGCAGTCAGTTCAGAGGGAAAGTAAGAGGCGACATGGGCATGATTACACAATCTATTGATTTATTTCAAGATTTGTAAGACCTTTTCATTTAGATGGGGTGTCATGCCCCTTGGAATCTGATTCGGAGGGGGATGCCCAGCAGCTGATAGGGAATGGGAGTGTGGCTCCGTTGGCTGTGGAGGAAACTGGGGAAGGGCAAAGGCTAACTGGGCAGAGCAACGGAGAGGTAGAGCAAGGGAGAGGGAATTCAGAGGAAGACCAGACCCACCCCTTCTTCATCCAAGGGCATGCAGGGAGGAACAGAGAAGGGAGCAATGTGAGTTGCTTGGCTTATGGGGGAGGAAAGGGCCCTGATTCCCTTGATTAGCTGCAGCTGGGAACACATATGCTGCGCACGGCAAAGTTGTTGGGAGCCAATTGTGAATTATCTGGTATCGTCGAGGCTTATCTGGGTTCCTGGCGTCTTCCCAACTATGTGACATAAGCTCACAAACCAGTGTTTTTCATTTTAAGACGTGTGGACTTCAACTCCCAGAATTCAGCAGCCAGCCCTGAAACACTGATACTCATGGGTGTAGGGAATGCTGTTTTTAATACATTTCTTCTCTTTTAAGCCACATATAAAAGATGGCTTGCTTGGAGAACAGCATCAAAATAAAATTTGCAAAAATGCCCATATGTACATGTTGCTGATCATAGGTTGCTGGCAGTGACAGAATGAACATTTATATATTTCCCAGATGCCCTTCAGCGGGGTTATGTCAAGTGCTGAGGGGAATTGTAGGAAATAAAAAATGGTTGTTTGATTCTAAGGAAGGCTGTGCTTTTTCTTCGGGCTTTCATATAGGCTGTAAATCAGAGGGCAGCTTTTTTATTTTATTTTTATTTATTGATTTGATTTGTCAGTTGCTTACAAGATAATAGGTAAAAGTATAAACATGAGTAAGAATACAGGAAATAGGTACGAATAAATGGGGACAATAGGACAGGGATGATAGGCACAATGGTGAACTTATGCACGCCCCTTACAGACCTCTTAGGAATGGTATTCTCCCTTTTTCTCCTCCCTCCATTCTTTTTTCTCCTTCCTTCCTCCCTCCCTTCCTTCCTTCCCCCTTCCCTGTTCTCCTTCCTTTCCCCCTTCTTTCCTTCTTATTTTATTTTTTATTTTATTTATTTATTTAATTTGTCAATCGCTTACAAGATAATAGGTAAAAGTATAAACATGAGTAAAAATGCAGGAAATAGATATGGATAAATGGGGACAATAGGACAGGGACGGTAGGCACGATGGTGCACTTATGCACACCCCTTCTGCTTTTTCCTTTTTTTCCATCTGCTTTTTTTGCCTCTTCCAAAAACAGAGGCTGTATTTTTCCCTTTGAAATGTCACTGAGTCTATATCCACGGCCTCCTTTCATGTGGATTTAAAGCTCCAGAAGATTGCTTTCTGATAAGCTTGTTTGCCTTCTTCTTTAATACCCAAATATAATCGGTAACAAGTCCGGCTCTTAATGGCAACTGACATGTTTTTATACCCAGGCTCTCTCTCGCCCAGACCTTGCCTGTCTTATGCAGTTAATTCATCCCTTTTTAATTTGCTTTGTAATAGACTTGGCATCCTATCCTGTGTGTGGAACTGGGCAAGATTTTGGCTGCACGCTAAATTAAGAACCAATGAAAGATCCCTGGGGATGTAAGAAGCAGCACCTCCGGAGTCCAAAATATAATGTGATTTAGTGCTAATAACAAGTTTTTAGTCTTAAAAGGTTTCTAAAATAAGAAAAACAGGCCACTGCATGATAAAACAAATCTCAGATTAATCATATTGTATAGGTATTCCTTGACGTACAACCTCAAGTGAGCTCCAAATTTATAATAGATAAGCAAGACAGTTGTTAAATAGGTTTTGCCCCTTTTTATGACCAGTTGTAGATTTCTCCAACATGACAGAGACATGTTGCAAGTAACTTCAGTAGCTCAGAAACAGACATCAGTTTCACTTTAGTTCAGTAAGCAAGCAGAGGAGAGAAGCAGTTTCATTTAAATAGACAGACTCAGAGCTCAACATAGCTGCAGAGTTTAACATAGAGCCATGCCTAGGCTACATCTAGTTTCAGTTTCCAAACTGTCCTCATTGGCTGATTTAGTTGCTATGCCTATTCATTGGCTGGCCTTGTTACCATGCTCTATTCCAGTGGTCGTCAACTGGTGGGCCAGGGACTACTGGTGGTCTGGTGGAAAATTTTGGTGGTCCACAGAGAAACCCCCCCCCCCCCCCAAAAGCACCCACCCAAGCAATTAATCCAGGCTGCGCGGGAACACAAGTCTGTGCCACCTACGTGGCCCGTCTACCTGCTGCCCCCCCCCTTCGGCCGAGCACAAACCTTGAGTAGAGCCATGCGAGCTGGAACTGGAAGGCAAGACTGGAAGGTAATGATGGGGGAGGGAAATCCGCCCTGGGAATGGCTTCCTGATGTTGGTGGGAAAGTCGGTCCCATATGCCAGAGCTGCAGGAGTCACAGGACTGACCCTTTGGTCATCCCGGAGCAGCAGCTCCTCCAGTCCATGGAGGCCGGTGCACCCGGGTGGAGGAGCAACTGCTCCGCGATGACCAAAGGGTCAGTCCTGTGACTCCTGCAGCTCTGGTATATGGGACCGACTTTCCCACCAATGTCAGCAAGCCACTAATATCAGTCAAAATTCATATTAGTGGTCCACTAGATTTAAAATTATGAGATTAGTGGTCCCTGAGGTCCAAAAGGTTGGCGACCCTTGCTCTATTCTAGTTCATGAATATACTCTTGACACAGAGGCATGCTGCAATGGTTGTAAGTGTAAAAAATGGTCATAAGTTATGGTTTTCAGCGCTATTGTAACTTTGAACGGCCACTAAACAAACTTTTTAAGTCAAGGAATAACCTGTAATATTGAATTCAGAACCAAGTTCAGACAGATAAAACATAATCAGAGTTGGAAGGGACCTTGTAGGTCATCTAGTCCAACTCCCCCACCCAAGCAGGAGACCCTACACCATTTCTGACATATGGGAATCCAGCCTCTTCTTGAAAGCCTCCAGTGATGAAGCCCCCACAACTTCTGAGGGCAATTTCTGTTCCATGGGTTGATTATTCTCACTGTCAGAAAGTTTCTCCTTATTTCCAGGTTGAATCTCTCCTTGTTCAGTTTCCATCCATTATTCCTTGTCTGGCTTTTGGGTGCTTTGGAAAATAGCTTGACCCCCTCCTCCTCTCTGTGGCAGCCCCTCAAGTATTGGAAGGCTGCTCTCATGTCTCCCCTGGTCCTTCTCTTCACTAGATCAGCCAAGCCCAGTTCCTGTAATCGTTCTTCATATATTTTAGCCTCCTGTCCCCTAATCATCCTGGTTGCTCTTCTCTGCATTTTCTAGAGTCTCTTTTTTACAATGTGGTGACCAAAACTGGATGCAGTAATCTAGGTGTGGTCTTACTAAGGCTTTATAGAATAGTATTAGTAGCTCACTTGAGATATAGGGTAAAGCCATTGTTGGTTACTTGAGTTTCCCTTAGCATGTTGCTTGATTCTCCCATTGGGATACTAATCATGGTTTCTGCCTTAAAACCATGGTTTAACCCATCTCCCATTCTTTATTCTTCAGGGTAGAGATGCTTCGGGAATTGGGATGCTTTCTTCAATTGTTGAAAAGTGTTGTTTGTCCTAGAGAAATTAATTACACGCATGATTGGAGAGTATTTGTATTGATTGGATTTAGTTTTAATTAAGTCGAGATGAGATTAAATTTAGCTTTTGTCATGGCTTCCGTCAGCCTTTTGGGAGATGTCACTCTAGGCCTGTCACTAGATGAAGTTCAGCAAAAATTCAGCATTTCTTTCTCAGTCATAACAGCGATGGAACAAAAGAAAGATAGAATTTGGTTAGAGAACAAATGAGTCAATGCTTGTTGGATTAAATGCCTTTAAAATAAAAAGACAAATGCCTGAACAAGTATGATCAATGGCAACATAAATCCTCCAGATTTGATGGCAGTCTAGTCCTGAATAGAAGGTTCGGATCTGTGTTGGCAGTTTTAGAAGTTAAAGATTAGAAGATGTAAAACTGGGGATGCTTAAAAAGGGGAACAGGAGCATTCATACTTTCCACAGCATGAAAATTCATCTATTACCTTGTGGTAATCTGTATAACACTATTATCCTTTGGTAGTTCTTGACTTATGATTGGAATTGACCCCAGAATTGTGATAATAAATCAAGGTGTCATATGGCCAGATTTGAAGTTATAACCACTTTTTAACAATAACATTAAGTGAATGTGGCTATTGTGAAGCAAATCCATTTTCTCAATTTTTTTTTTGAGACAGGAATTGGAAATAAGCACCAGAAACCAGCAAAAAAATAAATAAAAATAAACCACAAATTGTATTTCATGACCTAGGTATGCTGCAAGCAGCCATAAATGTAAACCAAGCACCCAAAATGCAATTGTGTGACTGTGGGAAAATGTTTGGCTGTCATAACTCTGAAAGCTGGTTGTGACACATAATGAGAGTTGGAAGGGACCTAGTAAGTCATCTAGCCCACCCCCCCAGCCAAGCGGAGACCCTACACTATTTCTGACAAATGGCAGTCCAATCTCTTCTTGAAAGTCTCAAGTGATGAGTGTTGTACATAGCTCTGGGAAGGTCTGTCATAACTTTGAACAGTCATTAAGCAACCGATCATAAGTAGAGAACCCCCTGTACAGAAGAAAGTGTGAAGCACCTAGTTTCTTAAGATCCAAATATCAAAAGGGATTGGTGTGTTATAGATCACATACTGGTGTCCTGGTGGGGTTTGTGTTGCCAATCCATGGAAAACCCATCATTTTATGTTCAGGGCTGAGTGGCAGCCTCGGAGATTTGAAATGAGAGCTACTGGCCCTTTAAATCAAGCTCCCCTCCTCCCTGCACATGCGCAATGGAGGTGAGCATTGAGTAGGAATACTGACTCAAGCATCTCCTTGACTGCTAGTCTGCAGTAACTGAAAGCACAATAAATAAAAAGGCAATAAATCCTACAGTTCACCAGAGATGACACTCCAGACAATTAGCACAACCAGTTGAGTTTGTGAACTTTTGCTTCCTGGAATGAGGTTTTAGAGATATGATAGTAACCCTGGTTGAGGATGCAGGACATTTTGATCAAGCCACAGAGGTTGCCCAGAAATAAGGATTAAGAAGGGCAGGAAATTATGTGGTCTTTCAGAAAGTGGCATCAATTTTCTCGATCACAGCAGGTTGCTCCCTGAATGTTTGCAGTTTGCAACTTCTTGTTTTGCAAGAACACTTCAAAAAATAGCAAATAAAGAGAAAAGCAATATAGTATCACAAGCAAAAAAGAAAACATGCACAAGTTGGTCTGTGTATAATTGTGACTGTGTTTAAACTAAAACTTTTGAAAAATCTTCTCTGGCCACACCATTGCTGTGGTTAATCTTTAGTGAGATTCACAGCCTTTGGGGCTGGTTGAATTAGCCTGGATGGCAGAGTTAGCACAACACACAGTTGTTAAAATTATCCAGCAACAAAGTAAGGCAGGAGTCTTATGCAAAACTCTAAATCAGGAAGAACCTTTAATATTTGGTTAAAAGGCGTCAACTTTTGTGAACTACAGCTCGCTTCATCAACATTCAATCCACTGAGCTTCTCCAGGCATGAGGAAGAGAGCTGTAGTTCAATGTGAATCATTGTAGTTATTAGGTTAATAACATGGTTGTTCAGTGAATCTGGCTTCCCCATTGACTTTGCTTATCCAAAGGGCACAAAAGTTGATCACATGACCTTGGGACATTGCAACTGTCATAAATATGAGTCAGTTGCCAAGCATCCAAATTTTGAAGACGTGGATGCTGCAACAATCGTTAAGTGTGAAAAACGGTCCTAAGTCACTTTTTTCAGTGCCAGTGGCATTTCAAATGGTCACTCAGTGAATTGTTGTAAATCAAGGACTACCTATATTTTGTCATAACAACCTAGCTCTCCTCCATTTCTGTTTCTTGCTGGATGCTGTTTTTTACTTAATACACGTAGCCCTTCACTAACAACGATTTATTTAGTGACTGCTTCAAAGTTAGAACATCACTGGGGAACAAAATGTGATCATGTGATCGTCAATGAGGGGCCAGATTCACTCAATGACCATGTTATTAACGGCAGGGATTCACTTAACAAATGAGGCAAGGAAGGTCGCAAAAATGGGGCAAAACTCACTCTACAAATCTCTCGCTTGAACAGTAGAAATGTTGGGCCCAATTGTGATTTAAATGTATCAATGTGTCTGTTCAGTTAGCAGCACGGCGGGTAAGTCCTCGATCTACAACGATAGTTGAGCCCCAAATTCATGTTGCTAAGTGAGGCCGTTTAGGGAGGTGTTTGCCCCATTTGACGACTAGGCTTGGCCCAGTTGTTAAGCAAATCGCCACAGCTGTTCACTGACTCTGGCTTCCCCGTGGACTTGGCTGGCCTGGTTGTCTCAAAAGGGGATCAACGTGAGGCTGTGACGACCGTCATAAATACGAATCCCTTGCCAAACGGCTGAATTTCGATCAGGGGAGGCTGCAATGGCCGTCCCTGTGGAAAAACACACAAGTCCCTTGTTTCAGGGGCCCTTGGGATTTCAGAAGGTCGCTAAATGGAGCCGTTGTAAGTCGAGGCCTAGCTGCCTTCACAGGCTCTGCTGTGAAAAGGAGCCCCCCCCCCTCCCCCTCATGATGGGAGGTCCAAGGAGGGGAGTCCCAAATTGATGCGCCCGGCCGGCGTCCCTCAGAGGTCTTTTTCCCGCCCTTGCTGGGCCGCCAAACGGGAAGAGGCCGCCGGCGGGGCCTCCCGAGGGCATCGCCGGCCCCTCCCCACCCAGCCAGCCCAGCCTGTCGCGGAGAGGGAGGGGGGAAGCGGGCGAGGGCCGCGCACAAAGCCCACCCTCCTCCGCCGGGGAGGAGCCGCCAGCGCCGCCGGGCAGGCCGAGGCCAAACCCAGCCGCTCTTCCTCCCGGCAACCGGCTCGCGGGAAGCAGCGGCACAAGCCGCCGGACTCCTCTTCCTCCTCTCCGCCCGGCGCCTTTGCAGCAAGCCGGGCCGGGTAGGCTCGCCAGCAACCCCGAGGGCCCCTCCTCGCCTCGGCTGCGCCCCCGTTTCCCGGCCCTCGCCTTGCAAGGAGCCCCTCCAGCTGCTGCTGTTGCAAGCGGGGGTCTCCGCCGCCGGGGCTGCTGCCTTTTGGGGTGGGGGGGCCCCCCTCATTCTTATTTTTATTTTTGCAAATCCCCCCCTTTTGCATCCTTTCCCTCCCGCCCCCCCCCTCCTCCTCCTCCTCCTCCTCCTCTCCCGGGCCGGGAGAAGCGGGCGCGCTCCCGCTTGGCGCGCTCCGGCGCACACGAGCCCGGCTGGCGGAGGAGCAGCTGCCGCCGGACATGCGAAGGGCGCGGAGCTGATGGAGGCGCCCCGGCTGCGCCCCCCAAAAGAGCGGCGAAGGCGGGGGCGAAGGAGGAGGAGGAGGAGGCGGAGGAGGCGCGGGGAGCTCGGCGGGCCGCTCCCGGGGACGGGGGCTGCTTGGACGGAGCCCCGCTCGGCCGCCCCCGCTGGGGGAGGAAGTGGAGGAGGAGGAGGAGGGAGGGGGCTGGAGACACGCGACCCTCGCCCGCCTCTCCGACGGCCATGGAGCTCCGCAGTCTCGCCGACCCGGGCGCCCCGACGGCGCGGGAGGCGAGGCTGAGTCTGGAGCCCCTGGAGGCCGAGGGTCTCCACCGGCGACCCCCGTCCCCGCCGCTTCTGCCCGGTCCGGAGCTGCCCAGGTTCCGCTCGGCAGGGAACCCCGTCGGGGGAAGCAGCTCCCCCAGCGCCGCCGCCGCCGCCGGGATGCTGCCGGACGCGACGCCTCCGTCCCTGGAGCAGGTGCTGCGCGGGATGGCCGAGCGGGGTCCCCGCCGAGCCTCTTCCTCCTCCTCCTCCTCCTCCTCTTCCGTCGGAGGTTGCCTGCCCGGTCCGGAGGCTCGGGGACCCGACGGTCCAATCAGGTGCGAGGAAAGCGACTCAGGTGCGGGAGATCGCCTGCAAGACGCCGCCGGGCCGATCCTGGAGCCGGAGGAAAGGGAGCCCTGGAGCTGTTTAGCAGAACCTCCCCTTGCTCCGGATTTACGGCTGGGGGCAGCAACGACCCCAGAAGAGTCTTTCTGCCCCATTTCGGGGACCCCCCCAGGGTCGTTCCTGGATCACGCAGCCCCTCCGGAAGAGGAACCCCACAGCGCTCAGCACTTTCTGGATTGCTCCTGGACGGATGAGATGGAGGACTGCACGGACTCTCACCCTGGCCGCCCCCCCCCCTTGTTGAGGCCCTTAATGGTGACCCCCCCAAGTACATTGCTCCCTCCTTTCCGGTCTTCCAACGACCTTGCTCCCCACTTACCTTTGGAGCAGCAGGCCCAACACCGGGAGGAAGAGCTGCCTGGCTATTTGGAAGATGCTCCTCAGCTCCAAACCGTCTTCCGAGCTCTGGACCAGGATGATGATGGATTTGTCCGGATAGAGGAGTTTGTGCAGTTTGCCACTGTCTACGGAGCAGAGCAGGTAACCTGGGGTTTCCTGGGGTTTCAGCTGGAATGGTGCTCCCTTCTCCAACTTTTTGCTGACAAATTGGGGCCTGTCAGTCTTATTTATCCTGAAAAGGATCTATGCGCTGAGATCGATGCAGGCTTGGTCCACAAAGAGGGGGGATCCTCAGCACTGGATTGGAGAATCATCCACAAATTAAGTCATAGTTGCTGGTCTTTGGCGTTACAGGCAGGGGGGCAGCCTAAACGGGCTGCCATTCTGGCTAATGGTTGGGCCTGGTCTGTTTTGGCTCAGTTTATTTGGCTAGCAGGGAGTCACATTACAGATAAGGCTGGTGTTGTTTCACCAGTGCTGTTTCATACACCTTTGGGATAACAATTTGTCCAGCTCCCTGAGAAACTTCGGGGTTTCCATGTGCCAGGAATTTTTAGTTTCAGAAATGCAAATAGGGAAGTCATTCAGATTTCCTGCTCTTTACCTGCAGGTTGATAAGGATGCAGTCTTGCAAAATGTTTGGTGGTTGGGTCATCTTTTGTGTAAACTGGTACACTGTTAAATAAACAAAGTAGAGAAGCAAATACATTTAAAGGGCCCAAACTCGGAGAAGAGTAATATCATCTCCTCTAATAGGATTGACCCAAATGAGATCAAATTTAATATCCTGGTTCAAGTTAGTTAGGTTTGTCTTAATTAATTTGGTGGAGCAAGAACCAGATAATGTCAGTTTGCTTTGGGTTGGTTTGCCATAAGGGATTCCAGCTGTGGTTCACTGTTAACTATGATTTATAGCTTAACTTACTGTAGGGGTACAGCTCCTTTCATGGTTTATTCTCTAAACCTTGGCAACTTTAAGACTTTTGGATTTCAGTTCCCAGAATTTCCCAATTGGCTGGGGAATTCTGGAAGTTGAAGTCCACAAGTCTTAAGGTTGGACATCCCTGCCCTAAACTATAACTAAACAGACCATTCCTTGATTCAGTGTCACTGTAAAATATTAGGCCAAGTCATTGTAAAACATTAGGCCTAATTCACATTTTCTGAAATTTATATATAACCTAGATCTCAGTGTCTTTCAACCTTAGCCCATGTTGGGAATTCTGGGAGTTGAAGTCCACATATCTTACAGTTGCTAAGGTTG
>BLBF01000067.1:3260253-3270276 GCA_015471245.1 Laticauda colubrina
ACCTAAATGCATCGTTGGCTAAGGAATTCTGGGAGTTGAAGTCCACAAATCTTAAAGTTGCCAAGTTTGGGGACCCCTGATCTAAATGATAAAAAAGAGGAAGGGAATTAGGCTGTGGGGAATGAGCCTAGATGGTTCTATCTGTGAGTCACTTAATTTGCATTTGCTGCAAGCTGAACTTTTCATTTTTCTTAAGGTAGAAGCTTTTTTTAACAGCTAAGCTTAGTTTGATGCCTCGGTCTAGTGGTGTGTCATTGCGCAGGTGCGAAGAGTGAGGTTGGCCTCGTGATAAAGCTGGAAATGCTTCATAATGTTGCCTTGATGCCTGCTTGGTCCATTGTAGCTGAACTCCTGAAGTAAATCCATGGTTCTTAACTTTGCTTTGGGCTCAGGTGTGGACTCTCTTCTGGGTTGACTTCACAGATAATCCAATTGTGCTCCAGGGATTGCAGTAAAGACCCATAATTTAACATAGTCAGATTAGGACAAAGGCGATAATTTTATAAGCAAGGATCTGCCCTGTTTGTGAAAAGCTGCCTTCCAACCTTGGCCAACTTTGAAGACTTGTGGACTTCAACTCCCAGAATTCTTAGCAGCAGTCATTCTGGCTAGGGAATTCTGGGAATTCAAAGGCATATACAGTATCTGCAGTGAGAGAAGATTGAAGGAAGATTTAGTTTAGGATGGGAAGTTTTGAATCCTAGGGTTAAAAGAGGTCCTTAGCTGAATTTCAAAACTGCTTAAAACTACTGGGAAGAGTGATATATTCTATAATACATGTAATATATTTAAGAGTAATGTATATAATGTATCGATATTTGGAGCAGGGGAGTGAAATAGAAGAGAGAGAGAGATGTTGATTTCACACCTGCTTCTCAGCCTTGACAACGCCAGATGTGTTGACTTCAACTCCCAGAATTCTCAGCAGTGTCTAATCTGGCCAGGGAATTCTGGGAAACAAAAATCTACATATCCCCAAATAGAGAACATGCTGCACTAATCCACAATCCCTTTGCTTGGATTTGACTTCACATGACAGTATTTTGCAAATTTGACTATTGTTGTTTGTAAGTTGCATGTTAAGCTTAGGCAGAGTGGGAATCTCACCCTTCTTTGAAGTCCAACCTCACAGGGTTGTTGTTTCGTGGATTAAAAGGGAGGAAGAAAAAGTCCAATCTTGTATATTCCGCTAGGTAATAGAATAAGCCTGAAACAGAACGCAGTAATTTTTTTTTGATTATAGAGCCTATAATCCAAATCTTCTCTTTTAGGGTCCTTTTTTAAATTTGCACCTGGAGTTGGAACATTAAAAATTACATGCAGCGGTCTTTAAGAGGTGTCAGATTAGATTCTTCTGGGTGCAATGTGAGATCCATAAACATTTAATGAATTGCTTGCTTGTCTGAATTTCTTCCTGCAACTTTTCCTGCTGTATCTTTCCATTAGTAGAGATTTCTCCAGGGGATCTTAATGATGGATTGGTTGGTACAGCTTTAGAATATCTCATCAACTTCGTGCAAGTCAAACCCAATCCATGATGTGAACTAAATGTGTTCCTGTTGTATGACTTGTGTATTGGTGTGAGGTGTATGGACTCCAGTTTATTCTCACTGAATATTCCCCCCACTGAGCAAGGGGGATGAATTCAGAGGGCTAGCTAGAAAGTTCTCTGTGTGTCTTCCTGAGAATGCCAAAGTTGCTCTCATTTTACACGCTGAATCAAGCATGCTTTTTTCCCCTGCGGTTACGTAAAGGTACTACGTAAAGGTACTACTCGTCTTAAGATGGACTTTTCAGTGGAATTTTGTACAGTAAAAGGATATGTGAAATAAAGAAGCATAATACAGATAGTGCTTGACTTACAACCACAATTGGGATGAGAATTTCAGCTGGTAAGCAAGGCAGTGAATTATGCCCAATTTTAGTTGGGATACGACGCTGGTGCTTCTTTTGTAAAACATAGTTAAAACACACGTGCAAAGTGTGAAGCTAACCACTGTTTAAACGCATCTTTGCTGGGTTCATACATTACATTAAGTCAAGGAGTTTTGAACTTGGGCTAATTAAATAAGCTTCACTCAGCTCTAGCAGAGCAAACATTGGCTTCGTGACAGATCCCAGACTGAATTTTTGGTAGTAATGTGTCAGAAATGATACTGCTCTGAAAAGGGGCCAGTTTCTTAACTTAGCTATATCTGGCTTTTGCATTTGCTTGTAATTGCTCCTCTGAACTCCCAAGCAACCTGGATTTCTTTGAATTATTCATGCTGTTCCCTCTCTCTTCTGTTTCACTGGCATTCATTATCTTTCCTCAGGTTTAATTTGAGGAAAAGAGCTGCAGGCTGCAGTGGCATGTTTTAATCACACACGTGTATCCCTCTGTTACGTCATCTACTATCTGTCCTGAAATAGTTCCTTGATTCTCTGTTTTTTCACATCCAGCAATTTTTTTCCCTTGAATCTCTTCTGGATTTTTATTTATGGATTGATTTATAAAGCTGCCTACGTGATACGAGTGGCTATGTGGGCAACTTTAAATAGATAAAAAAAAACCAATATGATAGATATAATATATATACATTTAAAAATAGCCAAGCTCCTTAAATAACTACTGACAAAGCCAAGAGTGTATATCACTCCCAGGACCTGGCACAAAATCAACTTTTTTACAGCTTTGCAAAAAAACAAAAACAAAACTGCAGGTAGTTCTTGACTTACAACTGTAATTGAGCCCCGCATTTTTATTACTAAGTGAGAGAGTTATTAGGGTGAATTTTGCTTCACTTTGCGACCTTTCATGCCAGAGTTGTTAAGTGAACCACTGCAGTTATTAGGTTAGTTTCCCCATTGACTTTGCTTGCCAGAAGGTTGCTAAAGGGGAATCACATGACCCCAGGACACTGCAACCGTCATAAATATGAGTCAGTTGCCAATTTGATCTAGTGACCACGGGGATGCTGCAGTGGTCATAAGTGTGAAAAATGGCCATAAGTCACTTTTTTCAGTGCTGTTTGAAAGATATTCCAGGTCTACCTGTATAGATAGTCCTTGTGATGACCCAGGGTGCGTGGCACAAAGGCAACACAGTCCGATAATCAGTAGGAGTCCCTTTATTAGCTCCAACTTTGCCCCCAATATCCTGGTTACCTTCTGGGCTGGAGAAAAACTCTCCCAGGAACAGCCTTTGGCAACAGAGAATCAAGGCAAAAATATGGTCAGCCAAAACTGTAACTGTAAGTCTAATCAAGGCAAGATGAGGTAATTAGTCAGGCAGGATCGGAGCGTGAAGGCACGGCAGTAACTCAACACAGTTGGGAAGATGCCAGGAAGACAGATAAGCAAAGTCAACACAAGATAAACTCACGTTTCACTCAGCATGCATCTCTTTTAAACTCTCTTCCCAGCTGTGGCTAATGAAGGCAATCAGGGCCCTTTCCTCTCCCGTAAGCCAGGCAACCCATGTTGCTCTCTTCTCCATTCCTCTCTGCGTGCCCTAGGATGAAGTGGGGGGGGGCTGGGTCTTCCTCTGAACTCCCTCTCCCTTGTTCTACCTCTTCCCTACTCTGCCCAGCTGGACTTTGCCCTTTCCCAGTTTCCTCCACAGCCAATGGAGCCACACTCCCACTCCCTTCAGCTGCTTGGCCTCCCCCTCTTTGGATTCAGACTCTGACAGGGGCATGACAGTCCTTGACTTACAATCATTTATTTAAATGACCATTCCAAGTTACAACAGCACTGAAAAAGGAGACTTATGACTGTTATTCACACTTACGACCTTGGTAGCATCCTCATGATCATGTAATCAAAATTCAGAAGCTTGGCAACTGACTCGTATTTATGACCATTGCTGTGTCCCAAGGTCATGGGAGATCCCCTTTGGTGACCTTTTAACAAGAAAATTCAATTCACTTAACAACTGTGTTTACTTATCAGTTGCAGTGATTCGCTTAACTGCTATGGCAAGAAATGTCGTAAAACGGGGCAAAAGTCACTTAGCAAATGTTGAGCTGAATTTCAGTCGTTAAGACGAGGTCAATCTACTCATGGTCCCTTTCTCTCCCTCACCGAACCTGCCTTACCCTCCAGACTCCTGATTTTTGAAGTGAGAAGCTTTAAACCAGATCTCCATTTGAAATTGAGTCCCAAAGGTGCTTTTTTTTTCCAAGGGGCAACTGGACTTTCTGGTTTTTCTTTGAACACATTTTGCTTCTCATCCAAAAAGCTTCTTCAGCTCTGACTGGATGCTGGGGAATGGAAGGATTTATATTCCATACAGACAGCTGGTCATTTGCATTCTTACAGAGAGCCGTTGAGACCACTTGGAGGTTTGTCTGTGTTCTCAGGGTCACCTGAAATAATGCAAATGACCAGCTGTCTGCAAGGAGTGTAAAGCCTTCCATTCCCCACCATCCAGTCAGAGCTGAAGAAGCTTCTTGGATGAGAAGCAAAAGCTCTTCAAAAGAAAAACCAGAAAGTCCAGTTGTCACTTGGGAAAAATAAAAGCACCTTTGGGACAACGATGGAGGACTGAGAATCTCCATAGATGTTTTAAACAGAGGTTGGTGGGGAAACACACAGCCCTTAGTATGCATTTTGAGGAGAGGAAATGAATCTGAGGCCAATCGTATTTTTTGTGCATTTTGACTTCACCCAGAACGGTAGTTTGCCCAGATGTAGCCTGGAGCATCTGTCAAGAGTCCATACTTGATTTTTTTTTTCCAGCAATCACCCCTTCCCACCAGAGTTTCAAGGCTTATGGCTGCCTTTGCAAACTCAAAGCAATGTTTTATTGTACTGTGAGTTACACAGAGTGTATAGGTCATTGTATATTCTTCCCTAGTTTACTAGAGAGATTGCCAGGGAGGGCAGACTATTTTTTATGTAGACTTTCTCCTCCAGGATTCAAGCCCATCTATTAATGCATCCAGTGGCAAAATTCTGTGTTGCTGTCATGTCTGCCAGAAAAAAATTGGTTACAGAATTATAGCTGTCAATTTGTGCCAATTTTGGGAGATAGAACCATCTTTGGAAAATGAAATTTACACACATACTAACTGGGTCTCCACTCATATAAACCAGGGAGCGACCCTAACTGTTTGAGAACATGTATTTTCTTAACAGAGATGTTATTATCCACTATTAATGTATTGTGTCAGTACTATTTTTTTATATGTTGTAAATAGTGATGTTCATTGCTGGTCTAAGACCGTAATAAAGTTACATTCTATTCTATTCAAGGCAAGAAAAACAGGTCAGATGAAGAAAAAGAAAAGAAAAGAAAAGAGCAACTGATGAGAGGAATGTGTCCATCCTTAGTTTATTTTGCTTTGCTTTGTTTTTTCAAAATAAACAATAGAGATCTGTCTTCCTGGCACGGAAGAAGTGGGTTTTGTTTGAAGGGCACTTAAAAGACGGGGAGGGAGAGGAAGTTCAGGGCAGGATCCGTAATAGCTCGGAGGTTTTGGGCAGCCTTGCCAAGAAAGGATGGGTGTGTGTGCGCCTGCTTGGCCTCCAGCCTCCTTGGATCGGGGCTGCCCATAAATGGAGCCGCAGATTCCAGAATAACGGGTTTGCCGTGAAACACAAATCCACCTGAAGTCAACTTCCTGTTCAGGGATCCTAACTGTTGGTACATTTTTGAGTCCTGGCCTGATCAGGCGAGGATTTATGAGAGTATGAATTTGACAGTTTGTGTTTTTTTCTAATAGTAGGTGTTTTTTTTTTCTTCTTCTTCTTCTTTTTAATAAGATAGAAGGAAGAGAAGGAAAAAGGAAAGGAAGCCCCAAAATTGTATCCTAAGAAAAATTATACATAGGGCTTAAGGGGCTGGCCTAGAAATCGGGCAGCTGTGAGGTCTAGTACCCCTTAAAGCATGAAAGCTGACTGGGTGACTTCGGGCCAATCCTTCCCTTCCCTATTCTTCTATCTTCCTTTCCTTTCCTTTCCTTTCCTTTCCTTTCCTTTCCTTTCCTTTCCTTCCCTTCCCTTCCCTTCCCTTCCCTTCCCTTCCCTTCCCTTCCCTTCCCTTCCCTTCCCTTCCCTTCTCACTTCTTTTATCTTCCTTTCCTTTCATTACTTACTTTACCTTTTCATTTCTTTTATCTTCCTTTCCTTTCCTTCTCTTTTCTTTTGAGACACCTCTAGCGTCATATAACTAAGATTTTGGCGACTTAGCATTTGAAACTTAAGATTTGAGTTTCTTTTCCACTTTTGATTCTTTTCAGCGTGGTAACTACGGAAATTATTAGGTTCCATGCAATGCAAACTGAGGCAGTATGTTAGAGAGTTTTAAAATGCTTGTTATTGTTGGAAAGTCTCCTTTGCTCTCCCAATTAGTCATACCTAATTTACACTGTACTGAAACCAACAAGCCAATCTATTCATGCGTTTAAACTGATATTTCATGCAAATTCTGTCTACGGAATTGTTCTTTAGGAGGAAAAAAAACCTCGCTGATCCAACAAGAATTTCTTTTCTGTTAAACTGAATATTAAACATAGTTGCTCACCACTCTTTAAATTGCCTTTAGTTAGTAATTAAAGGAAAATAAAGTACGTAATTGAATTTCTACAAATCCAAAATAGTATGTATTTTTCTCTTGATCCATGTTGGCATTGACTAAGTCGTGGTCTCCAAATTTTTCTTATCACAGATGCTCCTTGTCCTGCCTTCAGGTACTTTGGAGAATAGCTTGACTCCCTCTTCTTTGAGGCAGCCCCTGAGATATTGGAAGACTCACCCCTAGTCCTTCTTTTCATTAAACAGTACTAAAGTTAGGGTCTGCGCATGGTTGTAGGTCGGACGACAGGTCATCAGTTATTGTTTTCAGCATCACTGTAACTTCAAAGGGTTCTTAAGCAAATAGTAAGTCGAGAACTACCTGTCTAAATATATCAATAAACTGGAGTTTTCAGCATCTCGTGGAGTGTCTCTTTCCTGAACTAGCTTACCCGGAATGACTTGACCCCACGGCTGACCCACAGACCTGCTGAAGTGACCTCTTTCAGATCACCAAGGCTTGAAACTGATGGAACTGGTGAACCAGAAGAGCAAAATGATCCATCTGTTTTCATTCCTTTTTATTTCTGCTGCGGCCCTGATGAGAGTTTAGATTTAAGAAACTGCTGAGTTTGGCAGGATCAGTCATGAGTTTAAAAGAAGGAAGCAAAAGAGGGAGTCTCTTTTTGACTCAAGTGGAGTCTTCTTGCCAACACTTGTCGTCATGCATAATGTCAGAATGTAGCTGAGAACAAGAAAGCCTTTCCCCCTTATTTGCTTATCGTTCCTGGCTATGGAATTTGTCAATATGCTGCTACCGGATTATTGCAAAAATGTTTGTGGAAGCAGCTTTGAAACATTCCCCCAGGACCTGGATACATCTTTAAAAATTCTTCTTTCAATTTCAGCTGAAAGGATGCCAAAAGAAGTTGAGGTTTTTTCTGAGAATGAAGAATTGCTTATTTCTAGATCTGGGTTAAGCAAAACAGAACAACAAGAGGAAAAAAAAGTTTGATAGTGCATTATGGGGTTTGCGTGCAGGTTTTCCCAAAGATGGCCGGGCATTATGACTTTTCGTGCTGGTGGGAAATCAGTGGGAATTGAAGCTTAGCATCTTTTAAGGACAACAAAGTGGAAAGAGGATCAGGTTAGATCCAGATGTGTAATTTCTATTTCTTCTTCTTGGTTTCGTGCTCTAAAAGCTCAACCATTTGTAAACCAAGATTTGTGGTTACTTTGAGGTCTGTAGCAAGCAGTTAGACGTTTCTTGTGATGAACATGGAGAACATTGGAGGAGTTTGCATTACATTTCATTACCCAGCTAGGTAATCATCAGTTACTAATGATAAAACCAGTTAATATACTGATCATATTACCTGCTTGGGTAATGAAACATCTGCAAAAAAAAAAGCAACAACCCAGCTGAGAGACCACAAAGAACCCCACAGTTGTTGTTGCTGTTGTTATTTTCCTCTACTTCTTTTCCACTGCACAAATCTCATTCCTTTCTAGCACGATGATGTTACCTAGTTGGGTAATGAAACATCTGCAAGAAAATAGCCAAGGTCAGAGGGCACCGAGGATCCCACAGTCTTTTTCTTCTTCCTCCTCCTCCTCCTCCTCTTCCTCCTCCTCCTCCTCCTCTTCCTCCTCCTCCTCCTCCTCCTCCTCCTCCTCCTCCTCCTCCTCCTCCTCCTCCTCCTCCTCCTCCTTCTCCTCCTCCTCCTCCTCCTCCTCCTCCTCCTCCTCCTCCTCCTCCCATTCCCTTCTAGTAGTGTTGAGGTTCCCTAGTTGGGTAATGAAACATCTGCAAGAAATCCACCAAGCTTGGAGAGCACCAAGGACCCTACAGTTCAACCCTGAGCTTCTATTGGTACTTCTTCCTGCTTTGGACAACCTGAAGTCCCCCGTCTGAGCTGTCCCTGTCCCCCTGTTTCTCTTTTGGCTATAACCAATTAGTAAAAAAAAAAAAAAAACCCAAAACACAGAGCACCTTCATTCAAACTGGAAGCCCGTTCAGCGTTCCAAGCTTGGCAAGATGAATGCATTTTGTGTTAGGCAACACCCATTCATTTCATTCCCTGTTTTGATGTTGCGGCTTGTGGTTAAGCAATCAGGAATGTTTTTCTTTTCCTGGTTAGATGGCCCTTTCCTTCCCCCCCCCCAGCTTGGAATAGCAGCTTTAAGTTTTAGGCTTCGTTAAAAGCCCCATCCTGTTCCTTTCCCTCCCAAGCCTGCATACATAGCTAAGGTGAAATTGGTATGTGTGTCTCTAAGATCGAGGGAGGGCCCTGTATGAAGAACAGAAAGCTTTCTGTAATTCCCCCACCCCCTGAAACAGGAGCTTCAGTGCAAGGATTATTCTTCAGACAACCTGAGCATGGTTATCAAACTTTGGTCTCTGTGAGCTCATGTGGTTTCGCTTGGGAGTGTAAATATTTCTGCATGAAGCCAGTGTGGTTAGGTTTGCAGACAAAAGGGAAGTAGTTCTGTTTGTTTTCTGCAGTGGTCGTTTTACAAGCATTGCAAAGGCTACCTCCTTGCAGGAGAAGTTAGGCAGGCAGTCCTTGATTTACGACCACAATTGAGCCAAGAATTTATGTTGCTAAAGAGAGACATTCATTCAGTGAGTTTTGCCCCATTTTACAGCTTTTCTGGCCACCATTGTTAAGCGAATCACTACGTTTGTTAAGTGAGGAATATGGTTGTTAAGGGAATCCAGCTTTCCCATTGATTTTGCTAATCAGAAGGTTGCAAAAGGGGATCCTGTGATCCTGTGACACGGCAACACTCATAAATGGGAAGGGAGGGAGGGAGGGAAGAAGGGAGGAATGAAGGAATGAACAGATGAAAGAAAGAAAGCAAAAGAAAACAAAGAAAGAGAAAGAAGGAAGGAAGGA
Organism: Laticauda colubrina; assembly: GCA_015471245.1. Taxonomy (NCBI): domain Eukaryota; kingdom Metazoa; phylum Chordata; class Lepidosauria; order Squamata; family Elapidae; genus Laticauda; species Laticauda colubrina. Next base: position 3,269,652 of record BLBF01000067.1, read on the forward strand.
AATGAAAGAAAGAAAAGTAAGAAAGAAAAAGTAAGAATGAATGAAAAAGAATGAAAGAAAAAAGGGAAAGGGAGGAGAAAGAAAAGAAAGAAGGGATGATGAAGAGAGGGGAAAGGAAAGGGAAGGAAGGAAGGGAAAGAAGGAAAAGAAAAAAAAAGGAAGGAAGAAAACGATGAAAGAAAGAATGAAAAAGAATGAAAGAAAAAAGGGAAAGAAGGAAAGGAAGGAAGGATGACGAAGGGAGGGGAAAGGAAAGGGGAAGAAGGAAGGAAAAGATGAAAGAAAGAAAAAGAAAGAAAAGGGATGACGAAGGGAGGGGAAAGGGGGGAAAAGGGAAAGAAGAAAGGAAGGGAAAGATAAAGAAAGAAAGAAAGAAAGAAAGGTAGAAAGAAAGAGCTACCAAAGATTCCCAGAGCTGAGCACAGGCTGAGAAAAGGAGAACAATTCCAGAAGAAATCCATGGCAAATCACTTCCAGGTTGCGGCTAGAAATACGATGTGATCTGTAGTTGATTTTGGAAAGCCAACTGGGATGGAACTTGGAGAGGGAGTCTCTCCCAGGGCTCTAGGCCAGATTGGTGTGTGTGTGTGTGTGTGTGTGTGTGTGTGTGTGTGTGTGTGTGTGT
>BLBF01000067.1:3272618-3282618 GCA_015471245.1 Laticauda colubrina
AATAGAATAGAATAGAATAGAATAGAATAGAATAGAATAGAATAGAATAGAATAGCAGGAAGGGACTTTGGAGGTCTTAGATGATGGATGTAGAGAGAGATGGAGATCCCAGTAGAAACAGAAGAGGGAGGGAGGGAGAGAGAGAGAGAGAGAGAGAGAGATGCTTTTGATGTGCTGTTATTTGACAGACGCATCATCTTGAAAACCACCACCGATTTCCTGCTTGGAAAAGGTGCATTTGTGTTTTGCTTTTTGTAAGCAAAACTTTCCATAGAAGAATCTCAAGAACAGTAAGATCCGTACCCCGTTTTTTCCCCCCTGGTGCCCTATGTGATGAGTTATATGGTCAACCTTTTTATTCCTGTGATGCTTTCTGCCTGCATAGTTAAAAACATGATTGGGGGGGAGGGGAAATGCTGAGCCATGCAGCATTTATGAAGGTGGAAATGAGTCATTTGTGATGACTTTGTTCAGCCACCATGGAAGCCAAATAATGCATGTAAAGGAACAAGGGTCGCCACCTCTGACCCCTCAATTGCCTTGCGTGATATGTTGGAGATCACCCTCAGCCCCATCCCCCCCAAAGAGGGGCATGATCAGGTTCTGTTTGGAGAAGGGCTTCAGGAACGTTAGGGGTCTCAAGTGGTGGCGCCTTGAGCATCTGCAAGGTTCATGATATCCACAACTGTCTTTGATATCTTCCCCTACAATACAAAAATGCATCACAATATCACAATTAGATAAATGGCAGAAACCGTGGGAGAGAAATGTGAAATAAAATCAGCTGCTGTGATGACCCCGGACTGGCACAAAAGCAACAAAGTCACAAAAGTAGGTAAAGTCCCTTTAATACTTTCAACTTGGCCCCCAATGCCCAGTTATCCTTGGCTGAAGAAAAAAACTCTCCCAAGAACAGTTTTTAAAGGGAAGAAATTCACTCCGAACTCAAAGTACATATAGATTATACATAAAAACCACACAAACCCCACTGCAGCAATTAAAGAGACAGGGCAGGATAAGGAATTGAAGACTTCAAAAGATAAAGAAACACACACAGTTGAGAGGACACCAGAACTCAGATAAGACTTGACAAACAAAGACAGGAGCTGTGCGCAAACATTCTCTTTATCCTGTTTTCTCAGATGCAACTAATGAAGGGAATCAGGGCCTTTTTCTCCCCCATAACCCATATTGCTCCCTTATCCATTTTTCCCTGCATGCTGGGCCTGGGTCTTCCTCTGAATGCCCAGCCGGACTGTGCCCTTCCCCAATTTCCTCCACAGCCACCAGGGCCAAACTTCCACTCCCTGAGAGCTGTTCCACCTCTCCCTCAGAATCAGATTCCAACAGGGGCATGACAGCTGCATGCAAAAAAAAATCTGTATAAAATGTTTTATAGATGGCATTTTGCACCAACAAGATTAGCGAAAATGTATAAGGATAGATATACTAAATGTTGGCAATGTAATCAAATGTCTGACTCATGTTATCATATGTGGTGGACACGGACATGTCCACAACTTAAAAAATATTGGACGAAAATGCACACCTGGTTGGAATAAAATAATAAAGCAGCATTTAGATATGAAACCAGAAATACTTTTATTGGGCTTTCTATCAGAAAAATATGATAAAGAGATTTATATACTTGATTTTAGATATGCTAACTGCAGCAAGAATTGCATATGCTAAACAATGGAAGTGCGATAAGGTCCCGACAGATGAGAAGGTAATTAAGGGTTAGTGTTAGATAATTAATCAGTGGAACAGCTTGCCACTAGAAATCATGGGGGCTCCATCACTGGAGGTTTTTAAGAAGAGACTGGACAGTCACTTGTCTGAGATGGTATAGGTTCTCCTGTTTGAGCAGGGAGGTGGACTAGAACAGGGGTCACCAACCTTTTGGACCTCCAGGACCACCAAACTCATAATTTTAAATCTTGTGGACCACTGATATGAATTTTGACTGATGGTGGCTTGCTGGCTTTGGTGGGAAAGTCAGTGCTGCTCTGGGATGACCAAAGGGCCAGTCTTGTGACTATTGCAGCTCTGGAATATGGGACCGGCCCGTGGTAGGGTTGGAAATCTCTGTCGTAGGGGGTGGCATGTGTAATATGTACATTTGCGGATGGTTGAATGTGCAAAAAGCAGCGCAACCCTCGCCAGGCAGGATGAGGTACTAATGGTGCTGTTGCGACAAGAGGGGGGCTGGTGGCACAGGTGGGCCGAAGCAGCAATGGAGATAGCTGGAAGGCGGGAGCGCCGCACTATTTAGCATTCCGCCTTCGCTCGAGGAGCCCAGCCGAACTTTCCCGCACTGCTCACGCTTCAGCATTTTCACTGCCTGGGAAAGGAGTTTGGCCAAGCCATCTGCCAAATCATCTCTCTCTTGAGGAGCGCTCGCAGAAGCAGCAAGGGAAAGGGTAGAGGCCAGTGGGTGGGCCAGCCATGTGGGCGGCACAGTCTTGTGTTCCCGCACAGCCTGGATTAATTGCTTTTGGGAGGCATTTCTTTGCGGACCACCAAAATTTTCTCATGGGCCACCAGTGGTCCCCAGCCCACTGGTTGGCACTAATCCATCTAACCACTGGACTAGAAGAACACGAAAGTCCCTTCGAGTTCAGTTATATTCTATATTCATTCTATATTCTACATTCTTTCAGTGATGGGATTTAATTTTTTTTGCAACCGGTTCTGTGGGCGTGGCTTGGTGGGCGTGGTAGGGAAAGGATACTGCAAAATCCCCCTTCCCTCCCCACCCCACTAACCTGCTTTCCAGCTCCGTTCTCCTCTGCAGGGCAACCAAAGAAGATCCAGCCGATCAGCTGGGACTTGGGAGGCAGAGAATAGATGGGCTTGGCGGGGCCAGTCAGAGGTGGGATTTGCCGGTTCTCCAAACTACTCAAAATTTCCGCTAACAGTTCTGCAGAACTGGTCCGAACCTGCTGAATACCCCTTCTGTTTTCCATATTCTATATTGTACTCTACATTCTATTCTATTCTATTCTATTCTATTCTATTCTATTCTATTCTTATTCTTATTCTTATTCTTTTCTATTCTCTATTCTATTTTACTCTCGTCTCATCTCCTTTAGTCTAGTCTACATTTATTTATTTATTTGATTGATTGATTGACATATATTACAATAATACAATGTAATAAGTGTGTTGGGTCACATTTGTTGCATTGTTCAGTACACAATAAAGGGAAGAGCCCCCAATCTTCCCCTTGGGAGTAGCCTGAGTTAAAACACTGCATCTTTCCCGTTTATTTGTTTGGCCTGTGCAGGAAGCTCTCGGTTCTATTTTGCCCCATTATGCAGAAATTGTTTTTTTTTTTTTTTTTAAAAAGGGAAAATTATATCTGTTTCTGCGCCTCGTCTTTCTCTTCCAGTCCCCTAATCTTTGCTAACCTGTGATTTTCCCCCCCTCTTCTCTCCATATTTCCCGCTAATTGCTGCAGCATTATGAAAGTGTTATTATCTACAGCTGCAGACTTGAGGGTTTTTAGTTTTTATCATAAAGTCTCTATAATTGGGGAATCCTGACAAATTGCCTATTCTTCCAGTAAAGCCTGGGCAATCAATATATATATATTTTAAAGGACATTATAATGAAAATGCTTGCAAGCTTAAAAAGCGGTGGGTAAGGGAGGGAATTTTTTGGGTTTCATCATCTAGTAATTTCTCATTGTTTATGTAATATGTTTCAAAGCTTTGCAGCTATTAGCTATGGTAATCTATATAATAATGGGCCAAGATGACCCCCCAATTACTAAGGAAGGCATGATCCACCCTGGTTGATTCATGGCTGAAGTGAGATCCTGTGCATGGCATTTTTATAATCATACTCTGCTGGTGATTAATCTGCCTGCCTCTTAATCATCCGGTTTTGAGATGAAGTCAGACTTGATTTGGGTTTGCTTAGGGAGCTAAGCCATGAATCAGAGTTTAAAAGCCCCATAGCCTAGATTCACAGAACTGAAGGAAGGTTTAGCCCAGGGGTCGCTAACCTTTTGGACCTCAAGGACCATGAAACTCATAATTTTAAATCCTGCGAACCAGAGACCCTGGGAAAATCCCCAAAAAAGTCTGCAGGAAAATTCCCCCACCTTGTTTTCCTACTGATCGATCATTCTTTATTTGGGATCTCAGCTCTGTTCTGAGGGGGAGAGAGAGAGAGAGAGAGACTTTTGGCTTCATGCAAGGAAAACAGCAGAAGCAGCAGAAGTCTTTCTTTCTCTCCCCCGAACTCCACCCGAATGGTGCAGCCTCTTGGAGCAGGATGTATTGCAGGGACCCAAAGATTCATTTCTGGTGGAGTTTGGGGGAGAGAAAGAAAGATTTTTGCTGCTTTCCTTGCATGCAGCCAAAAGCAGAAGAAAGAACCAGAAAGAAGCAGGCGGTGGCCAGGTGAGGCAGAGTGGGGCAAGCTCTTCCCTTCCGCCCTTTCCCCTTCCCCCCACTGCCTTGTGTTGTTCACAATGCAAGTGACACAAGCCTTGTGTTCCCGCACAGCCTGGATTAATTGCTTTGGGGGTGACATTTCTCTGTGGACCGCTAAAATTTTCTTGCGGACCACCAGTGGTCCCCGGCCCATTGGTTTAAGCCCAGCATGAGGACACTGCTCTGATGGCTGGGTACAGATAGTCCTCGACTTATGACCACAACTGAGCCCCAAATTTATGTTGCTAAGTGAGATAGTTAAGTGAGTTTTGACCCATTTTATGTTCTTTTTTTGCCACAGTCATTAAGTGAACCACTGACAAGTTAGGAATATGGTTGTGTAAGTGAATCTGGCTTCCCCATTGCTTGTCCGAAGGTCACAAAAGAGGATCACGTAGGCCTGGGACATTGTAACCATCATAAATGTGAGTCAATTGTGCATCGAAATATAAATGACGTGATCCTGGGGGATGCTACAATGGTCGTAAGTGTGAAAAATGGTCATAAGTCATTTTATTCAGCGCCATTGTCACTAAATGAATGGTTGTAAGTCAAGGATTATCTTAAGTCATTTTTAAAATTTCTCTTTTTGCTTATACAAACCTCAACAAAACATTGGCAGCAATCATAATAAAGAACAATTCTCCACCTCTATAACTGCCACCCAACAGGACAGACAGACTTCGGAGGGTAATCAGGACAACAGAAAAAAACAGTTGCTATCAACCTGCCTTCCACCGAGGACCCATACATTGCAGGGCTGGGATAAAGAGGGCTGGGAAAATATTTATAGACCCCTCACATCCCAGACATAAACTGTTTCAACTCCTTCCCTCAAAACAATGCTCTAGATGGAGCCCTGCACATCACAACAACTAGACACAAGGACAGTTTTTTTTTCCCGAGCGCCATCCCTCTGCTAAACAAATAATTCCCTCAACACTGTCCAACTATTTACAAAATATGCACTACTATTACTGTTAATCTTCCCATCCTTCCTTTCACCCATCTCTTCCCACTTGTGACTGTATGACTGTAACATCGTCGCTTGTATCCTTACGATTTATATGGACTGTTTCCTGGTATGATTTGATTGCTTATTGTTCCCTATGACGATTATTAAATGTTGCACCTTATGATTCTTGACGAATGTATCTTTTCTTTTATGGATACTGAGAGCATTTGCACTGAAGACAAATTCCTTGTGTGTCCAATCACACTTGGCCAAGAAAGAATTCTCTTCTCTTCTCTTCTCATGGTACCCTATGACTATTATTAAGTGTTGTACCTGATGATTCTTGACTCTTGACGAATGTCTTTTATGTACACTGAGAGCACCAAATTACTTGTGTGTTCAATCACACTTGGCCAATAAAGAACTATAAAGAATAAAGAGCTTGAGCAGAGGGGACTGGGATAGAAGACCCTTCCAGATTCTGTTCTATTCTATTCTATTCTATTCTATTCTATTCTATTCTATTCTTATCCCTTATTCTATTCTATTATTTTCTATTCCTGTTCTATTGTACCCTATGACTATCATTAAGTGTTGTACTTTATGATTCTTGACTCTTGACAAATGTATCTTTTCTTTTATGTACATTTGAGAGCTAATGCACCAAAGACAAATTCCTTGTGTGTCCAATCACAATTGGCTAATAAAAGAATTCTATTCTATTCTATCCAACAAACGAACATTTGCAAACTGCACCAGTGCTACAATTAAGGGAAAATAAGTCCTCTTGGGAGTATATAACTGTAAATGTAAGGAGTGATAATGCCTGGTTTAAATATGCACATTCATTATTTATGTCCAATTTATATACTTCATTAAAATAGCTAAAAAGAGAGAGAGGTCCTTTTGAATTTACCAAAACCTTGATTTTATGAACTGATTGGAGAGAAAGGGGAGGAGGGTGTTATCTTTTGGATCTGAATGTCCTTTAAATGGCACGGTTGTAATTTAAGTCACTGTGTATATCATGCACCTGATTATCTAATGAGTGCAATTTACAGTCATTTGCATTCATTTATATTTATGGACGTGAAGCAGGTTTTATGCCCATCCTTGAAGCTGTTTGGGAAAAAACTGAGGTTCATCGTGTGAGGCTGAAGCTTGAATTAAATTTTTATCTGTGGCACAGGAAGTCTGATTTGTGTGTCTCTGTTTGCAGGTGAAGGATTTGATCAAGTTCTTGGACCCTGTTGGGCTTGGTGTGATCAGCTTTGAAGACTTCTGCCGGGGGATTTCTGCAATCAGAAACGGAGGTCGGTTTCTGTTTTTTTTTTGTACAGGTGGATCAGAAAATAAGACCACAATTTGGAAGAGGTCCTTCCTGTTTCTCCCAGATCCTAATTGAGGAGGAGTTTCATGACAATGATGAGATATTCTAAACTCGTTTCTTGAATATTCATGGCTCTTTAAAACAAGATGAACAGAGAGAAAGGATGGATTTGGACAGAGGCCAAACCTTTTCCTCTTTTAAAATAAATATATTTTATTAAATTTTACTCTTTTAAAAACAAATAATATTTACAATTTTGCAGTAATTTGTGGCATTGACTTTTCCATATTCATTTACATATATATTCCATATATATGTATATATATATTCCATATTCATATACATACAAACTTACACACACATATATATACACACACATGCACACAGACACACATATATATATATATTTATATACATATATCCATCATTTATATTTACATTTTGCATTGTCTTTTATTCCTGCTATCTAACCAAACATACAATTTTTCCAAGACCGTACAGTATTCTTTTTCTTCCTTCTCCTGCAATTTCATTATAACTTTATTCATTTCTGCTCAATCCATATTTTTTTTTATAATCCTGTTGAAGACCAAACTTTTTCCTATTGCATCGGGTTAGAAAGGCATTCCAATTTTGGGGAAAATTGGCCAAGGTTTAGGAATCTTCAAGGCATTTTTGCTTTTAGGAATCTGGCTTGTTAGAACAAACTTTGTGTAATTTTAAGCCACAGTCCCTCTTTTCAAAATGACCTGCTAATCCAAGATTGGACAAAGCTAGCCTGAAAGTCTTTCCATCTTTATTTTAACATACCATCCAGGGTAGTACAAATAATCCTTGGTTTACAACCACAATTGAATCCAAAATTGCTGTTGCTAAACGAGGCATTTGTTAGGTGGAGTTTTGCCCTATTTTATGATCTTTCTTTGTCACAGTTGTGAAGGCAATCCTTTTGTTAAGTCATTAAGAACTACAGTTAGTTAGCCATACAGTTGTGAAGGAAATCTGGCTTCCCCAAGTTGACTTTGCTTGTCAGAAGGTCGCAGAAGGGGATCACGTGACCCCTGGGACCGTCGTGAATACGAGTCATTTGCCAGGTTCCTGAATTTTGATCACAGAGGATGCTGCAAGGGTCATGAGTGTGAAAAACAGCCATAAGTCACTTTATTCAGTACTGTTCTAACTTCAAATGGTCGCTGAACAAACTGTTATAAGTCAAGGACTACCTGTAGTGGAGGATGAAAAGTATCCTGACCTTCTATATTTTCTTGCTGGTTCTTCTGTTAGGCCCTTGAAGCGGGAATCCAGCCTTTGGTGATTTGTATGAACCTCTGATGCTTCTAGTCAGTCAAGGCTCCTCCTGGAAGATTAATCTTAATTCAGATGCTGGCAGCTGAGACTTTTTCCTCTGGAATACCTCATAAGGCTTCGCATCTGCTGTCACCCACAGTGGTTCAGACTGAATAAATGGCTACAATCAGATGAGAATAAGTGGATGATCTCCAGGATGTGTAGGTGTGTGTGTGAGAGAGAGAAAGAGAGAGAGGGAAGGAGGAAGGGGGAGGGAGAGACAGACAGAGAAGGAGGAAGGGGAGGAGAGAAAAGGAGGAAGGGCGAGAGAAAGAGAGAGAAGGAAGAAGGGGAGAGAGAAGGAGGAAGGAGGAGAGAGAAAAAGAGGAAGGGGGAGAAAGAGGGAGGGGGAGAGAGAAAGAGGGAAGGAGGAAGGGCGAGAGAGGAGGAAGGGCGAGAGAAAGAGAAGGAAGAAGGCGAAAGAGGAGGAAGAAGGAGGAGAGAGAGGGAAGGAGGAAGGGAGAGAAAGAAGGAGGAAGAGGGGAGAGAGTGAGAGGGAAAGAGAAAGGGAAAGAAGGAAGAAGGGAGAGAAAGTCGGGGGGGAGAGAAAGAGAGGGAAGGAGGAAAGGAGAGAGAGGAGGAGGAAGGGAGAGAGAAGGAGGAAGGGAGTGAAAGAGGGAGGAAGGGGGGAGAGAATGAAAGAGGGAAGGAGGGAGGGAAGAGAGAGGAGGAGGAAGGGAGAGGGAGAGAGGGCAAAAGAGAGGGAAGGAGGAAGGGAGAGGTTTCAAATGCTGATCACATGTCTGGGATGCTATGACAGTTTGAAATATGGGTCAAGTCACTGAGTGTCCAAATTTAGATGATGTGATTACAGGAAGGCTGCTTTGGCTGAAATTGTGAGGACTGGTTGTAAGTACTACTCATTCAGCGCCATTGTAAATGGTCATTGAATGAGTGATTATGAAGTGAGGACTGCCTTGTATGGATTTCCCCAAGAAATCACCAGAATATGAGCTCAGGTTGTGGAAAGGAGTTTGGGTTTCAGCTGCGTTTCTCAACCTTGGCAATTTTAAGATGGGTGGACTTCAACTCCCAGAATTCCCTAACCAACATGCTAGCTAGGGAATTCTGGGAGCTGAAGCTTTAAAGTTGCCCAGGTTAAGAAAATTGCTCTTGACTAAGCATCCAAAAGTTGCTTGGGCATGCTACAATGGTCATAAGACTGAAAAAATGGTTGTAAGTCACTTTTTTCAGTGCCATTGTATCTTTGAACAGTTAGTGTTGTAAGTTGAGGACTACCTGTTATCACAGAAATGATGGCAACCATCGTAAATACAAGGACCACCTATATAAACTGGGTCAAATACAGCCTTGGTTTGTCCCCTGCAGAAGGCAAAGTTTGATCAGAGCATCACACTTGTTTCCCGGAAAGCCATCCCTCTGCTAAACAAATAATTCCCTCAACACTGTCCAACTATTTACAAAGTCTGCATTACTATTACTATTAATCTTCTCATCACTCCTTATCACCCATCCCCTCCCACTTGTGATTGTAGGACTGTAATTTTGTCTCTTGTATCCTTATGATTTTTATTGACTGTTTCCTAGTATGTTTTGATTGCTTATTGTACCCTATGACTATCACTAAGTGATGTACCTGATGATTCTTGACTCTTGACGTATGTATCTTTTCTTTTATGTACACTGAGAGTATTTGCACCAAGACAAATTCCTTGTGTGTCCAATCACACTTGGCCAATAAAGAATTCTATTCTAATTCTATTCTAATTCTATTCTAATTCTATTCTATTCTAATTCTTATTCTATTCTATTCTAATTCTATTCTAATTCTATTCTAATTCTATTCTTATTCCATTCCATTCTATCTTTTGTGAAAGTAGCACATTTCCTTAAGTCTTTCAAGAACTATATATACTATATATATAAACCAGTAAAATTCCTGGTGGTCAGATTCTAATCGTC
>BLBF01000067.1:3287618-3289343 GCA_015471245.1 Laticauda colubrina
TAAGTTGAGGACTACCTGTATCTAATCCTGGCTTGGTTTGTGTTTATATCAGGGGTCCCCAAACTTGGCAACTTTAAGACTTGTGGACTTCAACTCCCAGAATTCTCCAGCCACCTAACAAAACACTGGCAATAATAATAATAGTGGTAGTAGTAATAGTAATAATAATATCTATGCAACAAACATTTGCAAACCGCAGCAGCACTACAATTAAGGGAAAATAACTCACCTTGGAAGTATATAACTGTAAATTTAACAAATTATAATGCTGTTTTAAATATGCACATTCATTATTTATGTCCATAAAAAAACATAGCTGGCTGGAGAATTCTGGGAGTTGAAATCCACAAGTTTTAAAGTTGGCAAGTTTGGAGACCCCTGGTTTAAATATTGCAGTAAGTGTGCCTTTGTAAAGAGAGAAAGAATAAGCTTGATATGCAGAATTGAAAGTCTACCATGATCTGCTTCCTGCTTATTAGATTTTTGGTGAGCAGTTATATTGGTGTAATGAATTTTTCTTGCACTGAAGGGAAACTGGGTCTGAATAAAGTTGTTTGGAATGAGTTTGGCTGGAATTAGGGGGAAGATATTCTAGTTTTTTCTCTTAACTTATTGTGTGTAGCTGAATGTTCCCAACGGTAGATTTCTTGAGGCGAACAATATAGAAATACTGCTTTAGAGTCGACATTAACAGCATAAATATTTAGGAACTCCTTCTGCTTTTTGTTTTTCAGTTTTCTCTCAGATTTTTAACACTTCTCCCAAATAAAAAATGATAATAGCAATTGGAACAATAGCTATGGGGTGAGGCATTATAACAGGGGATAAGAGTGTTATCACCTTTTATTGGTGGACATTAAATAAATTGCTTTGGAGGATATTCTATAATTGTCTTAATCCTCTGTGATAGAGAACTTTTCTTTAGCCTAATGTTTTGTTGATTTCTATATTTTCAGTTTTCTTCTTACCTGGATTTGAGGTGAACATCTGAGCCTTCAAAATAAAATTAATTCCATTGCTAATTTTCTGGTCCTCATAGTTTGAGATTTATCGGAGGGTTTTTGGAGGTCCCTTTGTCTGTTGACTTCTGCCGATTGCCTAGACAAGTCCCTTCAGTTATCTTGGCAAGGTTTTCCAGAAATGGTTTATCATTACCTCTTTCCTAGGGGTAGGAGAGAGAGACTGGCACCAGGTCACCCAGCTGGCTTTGCACTTAAGGCAGGACTAGAACTCATGCCCTCCCTGTTTCTAGCCGGATACCTTAAGCATGACCCTAATCTGGCTCTCGTTGATTGGAGCCCAGAGTTCTAATCCAAGAATGTAAGAATGACTCTGTCTGTTTACTCTGTCCTCTTTCTCCAACAGATCCAGACAGTCAGCTCTGCCCCTTGGGATACACTCCTGATGAGACGCCTCCTGCATGCGCTGATGAATTTGATGACTTCGTTGCATACGAGGTGAGCGAGAACATTACTCACCCAATGGCTCTGGGTCACTTTTTGATGGCTTAAGTGTGTCTCAATTTGCTACTTTAGAGAATGTGAGAGAGAGCGGATGATGCTGAAGAAGGACCTTATCTCTGATAGCTTCTCAAAGATTTCTGTAGCAATAGCACTTAGCCTTTAGACTTATGTACCACTTCACAGTGCTTTCCAGCCCTCTCTGAGCGGTTTTACAGAGTCAGCCTCTTGCCCCCAACAATCTGGGTCCTCATTTTACCCACCT
>BLBF01000067.1:3297155-3317344 GCA_015471245.1 Laticauda colubrina
CATCATCATCATCATCATCATCATCATCATCATCATCATCATCATCATCATCTTTAGTGAGATTCACAGCCCTTGGGGCTGGTTGGTAGCTCAACAGCTCAAGTCCTAACTAAGGACCTTGGAACTGTTCAGGTAGCATCGGAGGATATAAGCTGTTCCAAGTAGGGTGGTTTTTTGTCCAATCAGGATATTCAAGTCTGATAAATTCAGGATTTCCAAATAGCGAGATAGCCCTTTAGGTTTTGCTCCAAGGGCTCCAATTACAATTGGGATAACACATGATTTCTTTTTCCAAAGTCGCTCAACTTCAGTTTGTAATTCCCGATACTTTGTGATTTTTTTTCTTGTTGCGTGTCTACAATTCGTGCATCACCAGGTATTGCAATGCCAATGAACCAAACTTTTTTCTTTTCAACTCTTGTTATGTCAGGCATGTTATGGGCCAAGTGCCTGTCCATCTGAATTCTGAAGTCCCACAAGATCTTGACTTTTTCATTCTCCAGAACCTTCTCAGCCTGATGTTCCCAGTAGTTGTTACTATACTCAAATCCAAACTTTTGGCACAGTTTCCAGTGAATTATGATAATGATGATGATGATTAGTTTGTTGTACTGTCAGTCAGATATACAGATTGGATCTTTTTTAATCCACCTATCGAGTCCTTTCTAAGGACCTGGCATAGGCAGGTGTTGATGTTTTATATAATATGATTATTTCATTTATTTGTATCTTGCGATTGTTATTTTTACAAAGACCTCAAGGTGGCAAATCTTCCTCCTCAAGGTAGTAAACTTTCCTTCTCTTTTCCTCACAACAACAACCCTGTGAGGTAGGTTGGGCTGAGAGAGAGGGACGGGCCCCAAATCACCCAGCTGATGGCTTTCAGGGCTCAGATGGAACTAGAACTCCTGGTCACCTGGTGATTGGCCCAAAGTCTGCCCATTGTCTTTCATGCCTATGGTGGGACGAGAACTCACCATTTCCTCGTGATTGGCCCAAAGACAGCTAGCTAGTTTTCACGGCTAAGGTGGCACTTGTACTCACATCTCTTGGCTTCTAGACTGGTGCCTTAACCACTAGACCAAACTGGTTTGCTTGCCTTTGGGTTGTTCTGCTGGGATGCATATCTTGCACAAACCCATCGCTCGTTGGAATACAGTAAATGACCATGGTTGGGTTTCTTTATAGGTTGTATTAAGGTGTCTTTGGGGCATTCTTTCTTCCTGAGAACTTCAGGGGTACAGCAGAGTAGTGGCATGTCTATCATTGGGACCAGCTTCCTTTTTCTTCTCCGGGTTTATTTCTTCCATAACTTTCGACTTCCGAGAAGCGAGAAGTCCATATCTCCGTATCCTGCTTCTCTCCCCTCCATCATTTTAAAACCGGGGGTTTGTTTAACAATCCTTCGGTTGCTGGAAGGAAGGATTTATCAGGGAAGCTGAAATGTGTGGAGTCAGCAGGAGTCTTGGTAGTGCAAAAACTTCCTTTCCAGAGGGACCTGTCAAAGGCGCAAAACAGTTGCCCAGGAAAACGGCTGACCCTTCCTGGAGTTGTAAATTAATTTTAATTAATGTATTTGCTTTATCAATCGCTTACAAGATAATAGGTATAACTATAAACATAGTTATGGATACATGAAATGGATACATATAAGAAAAATAAAATAAATAAAAAGAAAAAAGAAACAATAGGACAGGGACGGTAGGCACGTTGGTGCGCTTATGCACACCCCCTACAGACCTCTTAGGAAAGGGGTGAGGTCAGTAGTAGTGAGTCTAAGGTTAAGGTTCTTGGGGTTTGGGGAAGAAACCACAGAGTCAGGTAGAGTATTCCAGACATTGACCACTCTGTTGCTAAAGTCATATTTCCTGCAATCAAGTTTGGTTTACCTTGAGTTTGTATCTATTGAGTGCTCTTGTATTGTTATGGTTGAGGCTGAAGTATTCATTGACAGGTAGGACATTGCAATGTATAATTTTATATACTATCCTTAGATTGGACTGAAGGCGGCATAGTTCCAGGTTTTCTTGGTCTAGAATTTCAAGTCTGGTGGCATAAGGTCTTCTGCAACGAGTAGAGGAGTGGAGAACTCTTCTTGTGAAATATTTCTGGACTTTCTCAACTGTGTTAATATCAGATACGTAATATGGGTGATGAGACTGATGACTGTATTCGAGTATTGCTCTTGCAAATGTTTTGTATGCCGTAGTTAGTCGAGCGATATTACCAGTAAATGGAGGAGCTTGGGGTCAAAGGTGTGTTAGCTAGACAGTTCAACCTCTCTCCAGCTTCCCAGGATTCTGGGAGTTGAAGTCCACACATCTTTGAGTGGCCAAGTTTGGACAACACTGGTCTAAACCAAAATGGTCAGCAGTTCTTAGTCGTGTGGCACATTGCTATCTCCAGGATTTAAATGAGAATCTTGTCACCATCCTAATACCCCTTGCTGGAGACCGTGTTCGTGCTTTCTCCTCTGCCTTGAAAACATTACAGCGTGGTTTGTCTGCCCCGTCGAGGGATTTGAGATCCCAGTTCTCTTTCCAAGCAATGTTTGTTTCCGGCTGGTTGACTTTATGGTAAACTTTCTACATTGCGTCCTGGAATGGGGCCAAAGCAACGCAGAAACGGTTCTTCTAAAGACAAGACGTGGCCAATGCACAGTTGGGCCCAGAGCATCCATTTTGAAAGTGTCACATTGGACATTGCTCTGAGGCTCTGCATGTCGCTGTCTCAAATACAATGGAGAGTTGGATGGCCAAAGAAGCAAATCCCAGGGAGCCATATTTGCTCATAGAGTCTTCCTTATCCACTTTTTTCATTAGCATGTTAAAAGAGTTTATTGTAACAAAAAAGAAGAGCCAACATAGCTTTGGAAACTCCTTTCCTTCCTTCCTTCCTTCCTTCCTTCCTTCCTTCCTTCCTTCCTTCCTTCCTTCCTTCCTTCCTTCCTTCCTTCCCCTCTCTCCCTCCCTTTTTCCTCTCTCCCCCCCTTCTTCAACTCTTTCCTCCCTTTTTCCTCCTTTCCTCCTTCCCTCCCTCCTTCAGCTTTCCTCTCCCCCTCCCTCTGCTTTCTTCCCTCCCTCCCTCCTTTTTTCTTTCCTTTTTTTCTTTCTTCTTTCCTCCCTCCCTCCTTAACTCTCTGTGGAACCCAAAAAAGTATTTTAACAAATAATTGATCTGCCAGGATCCAGGACAGAAGTTACAGCAAAACATGGCTGTGCACAATTTTTTGGAGCAGAATGCTACCCCGCCAGCTGGGCCTCCTTTTTCGAATACAGGGAGTCCTCATTGAACCATCGGAAATCCCTATGAAAAATGCAAACCTGAGCTGTTATCTTTCACTTGCCAGATTTTCTCCCTCCTCCAATTGACCGTTGAACATGTGACTTCCATTTGGTCAACATTGGCTCCCAAGCGAGTGGCCTTGCTAGACTTTTCTGCTTTATTTTTAAGGCAACCCTTCCCTGAAGCTGATAAGGATGTTTGGTTTGGTTTAGCTTGGTTTTCTCCCAGGGGTCCTTCAAAAGTCATTGGCAAGATTTTTTTCATTCCTATTCGGGCACAATAAGGTTATTTTTGAGATTGTTTCTATAGTATTGGGAAGAAATGCCTCTGAATTGCTTGTTTGTGTATAATTTTATTAAAAATGCTTTTAAAAAGAACATCAAAATGAATGCAAAGCAATTCAAAAAATCAAAGAGAAAGGTAAAAGTTCAAGAAAGGGGAGAAAATAAAAGAGAAATAGAAAAGAAATTAAAAATTTAGAAGCAGCTTCTGATCTTCTTTACAGCAGTTAAAAATACAATTATAAATGTACCTGTGATTACAACATAACTGTCTTCTTTTTATAATCTATCCTCTCTATTCATCACAACCATAAATCGTAATTTCTTTTTTGTTTCCTGCAAAAAATCTACAAGGAGGGCTTCCAGTCGCTCATAAACTTTGATAATTGTCTTTTCTCTGATCAAAGAAATAAAATCTAACCATCTTAGCAAGTTTCATCATTTTCACCCATCATTCCTCTTGCTGTGCACAATGTCAAATCTTTCCATTCTGTACAATAGTCTCACTGCAGTTACCATCTATAAAAAACAAAACTCAGTGACTTTTCCCCCCCAACCATTTGTCCATCAATCGCAAAAGAAAAAAAATTCTCTGGTTTCAATTGTATATTAATCTTTAAAGTCCTCTGAATCAGTACCTGCAAATTGCTTTTTAACAAGAACCAATTGTCATTTTAAAATGCTGCTGTTTCTAATGCCTTTTCAGAAGCACCTTGAGACTTGCTGAGACTCGCTGCTCTGCAAGAAGAAAAACCACATGATTGTATAAGTTTATAAAATGATATTTATAAAATATAATATGACTGATTTCCATTGCAGACTGATGGTGCAGTTATAAAGATTTGCAAGCTGCCTGTGCATTGAGACACACCTGACAGACAAAAACTGCCTAATTTGAGAAGGATCTCTGGGACCTGGGCAAATCAAAATTGTGCAAGAAAGATCACACCAGCATTTATTCTGATAGGTCACATCATAAAAAGTATAGAGCACTAAATTTCATTTATGAATCTGTCTCTGTCATGTTTTTGTTAAGCTTGCCTTATATGATGTCAGACAATCAGGACCACGTGTTAAGATGATTTATTGCTCCTGACTGCACAAGAATCTAGTCAACCAATGGTCAGTTCTAAATTGGCACTAGAAAAGGGTCAATGGAATTCAAGAGGGGGCTGGACCAAAACCATTTGTGGGAACGTAAGGATTCCAGGCTGATTCCTCTCTTGATTCTGCCCCCACTCTCTGCCCATCCTTCTCTATATCAAACTAGGGATGCTGGGTTCATACATCACACTCAACCACAAACCAGTTGTTACAAGTAGGCCTTGACTTACAACAGTTCATTTAGTGAACACTTAAAGTTGTAACAACACTGAAAAACTTATTACTTACTACTTATTACAGTTACGGCCATTGCCACCTCCCCATAATCATGTGATAAAAATTCAGGGTCTTGGCAACCAGCTCGGTTTGATTATGGTCCCGGGGACATGTGATTCCCTTTTGTGACCTTCTGATGAGCAAAGTCAATGGGAAAATCAGATTCACTTAACAACGGCATTACTAGCACAACTGTGGTGATTCACTTAACAACTGGGATAAGAAAGGTCGCAAAGTAGAGCAAAACTCACTTAACAAATGTTTAATGGCAGAAATTTGGGGCTCACTTAAAGTCGTAAGTTGAGAAGGACTGCGCATGTGCGCGCCTCACAGCTGATTTTCGGCTGGTTTGAGGCCTTTTTGGGCCTCCCAAAGTCTTGAGGAAGGCTTCTGCAGGCTTCTACAGGCTTTGCAGGTCAAAAACTAGCCCCGTTTTGTCATGTCGTTTTTCCAAAAATACCAGAAGTGATGAAATGGGGCTAGTTTTCAGCCTGCAGAAGCCTTCCTCAAACCTTTGGGAGGCTGAAAAAGGCCTCAAACTGGCCGAAAATCAGCTGTGAGGCGCAGTGCAGGTAAGGGGATGGCAGGGGTGGGTAGGGATTATGCGCATTGCCTTCTGGGTGCGTGCATGCAAGTGCGTGCTTGCAAGCACGCACGCAATTTTTGGCACAAGAGCCCAAAAAGGTTAGCCACCACTGACCTATACTGTCTAATGTGCTCCATGTTAAAAGAGTCATCCAGTCTGTTGTGATTGATAGTCTGTCAGGATTCCAGCAATCGCCCTAATTAAATCAAGATTCTCGAGACAAACTTCAACCGACTTCAAAGGATTCATTAGAGGCAACATACTAGTACTGCCCTATATGAAGCCAACTCTGGCATAAGTAATTCACAGTCCCCTGTGACACTGTTTCCCCCTCCTCCCCGCTGGGTGTGTCACAAATCAGATTCTCCAACTGAGTACATTCACAGGCTGGGTTTCTTCCTTCATGTTCTCCAATTAAATATATTTGTGGGCAAAAGTTCTGGTAGCTTAGTTACAATCTTTTAAAGATGAAGAGTTTGAATGTACTTCCGCTTTCCTGCACTGCTCTTACAGATTTCCTTCCCCCCCCCCCTTTTATTTTTTTAATGGCAACTACTAAAACAGGCATAGGAATGTTTTATGAGTTAACAAAGTCTTTTCATCAAAATCTGTTTCTCTTTTTGCCTTCCATAGGCCAATGAGGTGACCGACAGTGCGTATATGGGCTCAGAGAGTACCTACAGTGAGTGCGAGACCTTCACGGATGAGGACACCAGCACACTGGTCCATCATGAGATGCACGACGAAGTTGAGACAGACAGTGCTGTCGATTCCACAGTGCATTCAGAAATCATGGAGCCAGAGGAAACTGAGAATGGGTATTTACTGACTTGTTATTTGAAAGATTTATATGGTCACCCATCTTTCAGCCAACTCTGGGCAGCTCCCAAAGATTAAAAACAGAAAAAAGCCAACCATATTTTTATATGGAGAAATTTCCTGAGAGTGAGAACAATTAGTCAGTGGTAGGGCTTCCCTCTAGAAGTTATGGGTGCTGCATCACTGGTGTTTTCACTGGACAGAATAATATTAGATCTCCTGCTTGAACAAGGGGTTAGACTAGAAGACCCCTGTGATGACCCAAAGGGGCTTGGCAGAAAGGCAACACAGTCAAGTTAAATAAGAAAAGTCCCCCAATGTCCAGGTTACCTTCAGCTGGAGAAAAATCTCTCCCAAGAGTTGAGAAAGAGAGAGAGAGTCTTTAAGTGGAGGAAATTCAGTCCGAAAACAAAATGCAAACAAACTGTAAATAAAAATCCACACAAACCACGCTGAAGCAATTAACTTGACAGGGCAGGATAAGGAATTGCAGACTTCAAAGGCCAACAAAACACATACAGTTGGGAAAACAGCTAAGCCTCGACTAACAAAGATAACTCATGGCTTGCTTCTAGCAATTTTGCTGTGTGTAGCTTGCCTTTTTAAACACTGTTTTCCCAGCTGCAGCTAATGAAAGGAATCAGGGCCCTTTCTTCCCTCGTAAGCCCTGCAATTCACATTGCTCTCTTCTCTGTTCCTCCCTGCGTGCCGTAGGATGAAGAGCGGGTGGGCCTGGGTCTTTCACTGAACTCCCTCTCCCTTGTTCTACCTCTTCCCTGCTCTGCCCAGCTGGACTTTGCCCTTCCCCAGTTTCCTCCACACTCCTACTCCCTGTCAGCTGTTCGTCTTCCTCCTCCTCCTCGGATTCAGTCTCTGACAGGGATAGGACACATCCCCAAGGTTCCTTCCAACTCTATTTTTCTGTATTCTGTATTTTGAAACTATACAACTCAAGTGATTTAAAGTGATTAAAATGTTGCGAGCTACAAGGTGTAGGTGGGAAGGAGTTATTTCTTTTCTTCTCCTTCCCATCCAGCAATTGACTTTGGGGTGGGGGTGGGGACTTTAATTCAAAGATATAATCTTGCATTTATGGCCTTTGCTGCGTTCCAGGGTCATACCAGCCTATGGCATGTGGCAAAATTGGATCGGTCACACAGGTGATCTAATTTGCGACCTATGATGTTCAGGCTCCATTATGGTTGTAACTCAAGGACTATCCTTTCAGATTTGCAAGAGTCTGTCAACATAGCTTTACAATTAAGTAAAACTAACTCGATCTGGGTTGTTATTCTTAATCTGGTTTACCCTGCCAGGCCAAACACTCCTTCAAACACCGTGACCATTTCAGCACGTTGATTCTCTGAGGAGAATCATCAGAAAACGCCATGTTTTGATTTTATATTTTACCAATTTTATATTTACAAACTTGAAAGATTCACGTGTTTTCCTTCTCCCCTCACAACCAACCTGTGAGGTAGTTCTCCAAGAACCTCCATGGTTGAAGGTCCTTCTCCCTGCTGGTTACCCAATCTTCCACCACCCTACCCCACATTGCCTGGCCTGCTGCCTTCCAAGGATTCAGAGAAAGCTCCAGAAGCCAAGCGGGACGTTCCTTATTGGTTGCCCGGCGGGCTTAAGTTGCTGCTGATTCCTTACTTGCCTCCCTGTATTAAAGCCCATAATCGGCTTTAATGCAGGGAGGTCTTTTTCTTGTCCAGAGGCTGCCAGCTTAAAGTCTGTTGCAGCCCTCCTCTTGGGAAGATACGGCCTTGGGCTCCCCAGCCTGGAGGTACGGATGCTTTTCTGGGGAGGTAGGTATGGGCAGCTGGGTTTAAAGCTAAGATGGGGAGTGGGTGTCAACAGCTTCAAGCTGCTTTTGGCCTTGGGTGCCTCCAGTCCTTGCAAGATTCACGTGTGATGAGCATCGTTGATTTTCCAACACAAGAAACAAATCGGGAAGATTAGATTAAAAAACAATTCATTTATTGCTAACTGGAAACCCTTGATGGACTTTTTTTTGCATAAAATGGAAAATAGCCAGGAGTTGGGATTTATAATCTATGGTTTTGACCCTTTAGATAAGATGGGGGATAAAAAGAAGGGAGTCAAGGGGTGGCTTTAGAGAAAGGGGTAAATGTACAATGGCACTTATAGCTATTTGTTTTTTTTTTAAAATTCGGAAGCCTGTTCTTTAGACCATTTTTCTTTATTTCTCTGTCACTTTTTTTTCTTTTTTTCTTTTTGCACTTTAGTTTTTTTCTCTTTTATGCTTGCCTTTTTCTATTTTTTTTCTTTCCTACTCTAGCTTTGTTTGTTTTGTATGTGTTTTTGCTCTTGCTTTTAGAACTTGAAAACTTTCAGGTATGTCAGCTGAGAGGTGCGACTTCAGTCAGAATGAAAGGGGAAGAGAAGAAAAGAGCTAGTGGGAAAGTATCTCAAGGTGGCAAAGGTGGAGTCTGTTTATTTTGTGTGCCCTGTTTCCCTCCAAATGAAGGGGGACTAGGAGGTTGTGGAGTGTCAGGAACCACCACAGTGGGATTTGTGGTCCTCAGGTTGCTAAACTGGGTTGTTGGGATTGGTGGTGAATGACCTCTGCATCAGGCGTTCTGGGGTAATATAGTTTGCTGGAAACTCAGAGCCCAAATGATGCTTCTGATCCTTCGGAAAACTGTCAAAGCTTCCTGGGAATATTTACTTTTTATGGATTTCTTGATTTTGTTTGGCTTCCTGCTTTTGTTGTTTTTATAAACAAGTCAAGGGGGTGAACATACCTAATGTTCTTTCCTCCTCCTGTTTTCCCCACAACACCAGCCCTGTGAGGTGGGCTGGAAAAGAGTGACTGGCCTAAAGTCACCCAGTTTATTTTCATGCCTAAGGCAGGACTATAACTCACAGTCTCCTGGTGATTGGCCCAAAGTCACCCAACTGGTTTTCATGCATAAATTGGGACTAGGACTTACAGGCTCCTGGTGATTGTCCCAAGGCCACCAGGCTGACTTTCAGGTCTAAGGCAGGACTAGAACTCACAGTATCCTGGTTTTTACCCTGGTGCCTTAATCACGAGACCAGATTGGCTC
This sequence comes from Laticauda colubrina, assembly GCA_015471245.1. Classification (NCBI taxonomy): domain Eukaryota; kingdom Metazoa; phylum Chordata; class Lepidosauria; order Squamata; family Elapidae; genus Laticauda; species Laticauda colubrina. Next base: position 3,306,587 of record BLBF01000067.1, read on the forward strand.
TCCATATCTACTATCCGTGATCTATTATCTAATATCTATTAGCCTGGATGTACCAGTAAAGACAAACTCCTATTTTAGTTGTCTCTAGTAGCTACAGCCAATAGACTGCCGTCCATTATTCAGGAAGGTATTAAACAATCTCATAGGGTTTTATTTGAGGTTCTTTTTGCAATGATTTTTTTTTTCCTTTGATGGGTGAACTTTCTCTGTGGTAGCTCTTTCTCCTTTTGCAATGCTTTACATTCTGACTGGCTTGCCTGTAAAGGACAATATTTATATTCATAATGGACTGGAAGTCCCTTATAGAGTTTTTGCAACAGGAAACAGGAAAAAACGTGCTTGTGATTTATGGTTCTGATGAACAGGGGGGAGAAAAGGATAATAGGAAAAAGAGAGCTTTTCTTTTTGTAACCCTAGAGGAAGAGCTATTTTTTTAATTGTATTTATATTTGCTGCAAAGAAAATTGGAAGCTCCTATTTATTTTTTGATCCTTTAGGCCTTTTCTCATTCTCTGTTTCCCCTTTATATTCATTCTTGTTAGTTTTCACTTTTTTAAAAAAAACTTTTAATAAAAACTTACATTAAAAAATAAATAAAAAATAAAAACTGTCCATGTAAGAAAGCCCCGGAAGGGGAATTGATTGGATTAGCTTTGGGTTTTGGAGGATGCTTGAAGCTTTTGCAGCTTTGGTTGAAATTAAGAGTCCTTGTTTATTTTTCCTTTCTAACCTTCATCCTGAAAGAGGAGAGAGTAAGCTTCCCGGTGTCCTTTGAGATTGGAGTGGTATTTGGACTTGAAGCTTCATGTTCCCTCAGCAATGCAGCAATGGATGAAACGTTTTGTCCAAAAGAGTTGGCAGCAGAGCCTCCCAGGAGAGATTGCGGTGTTGTAGGAGAAAGCCTGATCTGTGGCATAGCTGGTGGTTTGGATACGGGCATCGCTTCAATTTTGTGGCGTGTACAGGTGGTCCTCTATTTAAAGACTGCAGTTGAGCCCAAAATGTATGTTGCTAAGTGAGAAATTTGTTAAGTGAGTTTTGCCCCATTTTACGACTTTTATTGCCACCATTGTTAAGTGAATCAAAATTAGTAACACGGTTGTTAAGTGAACCTGGCTTCCTCATTGACTTTGCTTGTAGGAATGTCACATGACACTGGGACACTGCAACCATCATAAATATGAGTCAGTTGTCAAGCATCCAAATATAAATCACTTGACCATGGGGATGCTGCAACGGTCATCAGGGTGACATATGGTCATGTCCCTTTTTTCAGTGCTGTTGTAACTTTGAACAGTCACTAGGTGAACCTTTGTAAGTCAAAGACTACATGTACTCCAGCTGAAAAGGGGAGGCTTAATGATGTTGGAGATGGTCTCAACTCCGGTGGTTTGAGTTCTAGCTCTGTGTGGCAGAGTGAGCTCCTGTTACTTGCCTCAGCTCCTGTCCACCAAACAGTTTGAAAGCCTGTTCTATGCAAGTAGATAGATAGGTACCACTTTGGTGGTGAGGCGAGCTGGTGCTCTGTGCAGGCAGTCAGATTCCTGCTGGCTCTGAACCTTCCTTGTAACAGTGCCCATTTTTGAGGCAGCTCCAGGAAGGGAGAGGGGCCTTGGGTGACACTCCAGAGAGAGCCACTCGTCTTTCTTTCTGGTGTGAAACTAACTCACTTTCCTTTAGTGCACTTTGGGAAGCACCATGTATGACAACATGGTACCTTGGCAAGCGAAACGACTACTCTGCAACAGCACTGTACCAATGCCGTACACTAATAACAAAAATAACTGGAAAGGCATATGGACAAGACAAGAGTGGCCCCCATTTGGCTCCAAAGTTCACCATCATCTCGAGTGTCCGGTTTCTATCATGCTCAGTTTGAAGACCAAAGATATATTCCCACTGCCCCTTCTAAACTTGGTACCGGTAGTCAGCAGGTGACATTCTATCATCAGATGTCAAAATAAGAAGGCATATTGTACTTATTGATAAAGGAGAATATATGTAACTCAGGGTTGATCTGTGGGGTCCTCGGTCCTCTCTGAGCTTGGTGGGGTTTTTTTCCCAGACGTTTCATTCCCAAACTAGGTAACACCATCAGTGCCAGTGGTGCCAGCAGCGTATCTGTAGTCTGTGACAAATGAGCTTCAGATCTCTCACATTATATTATCTCTTTTGTTTCCTACAATCTTTCTTTACCCATCCATCTGGCCTTGACTATTTCCTCCTTCCTTAAACATTGTTTTAATTAGAAATCCTTTTGTTTGTTGATGTCCAGGAAGTGTTTTGAGATAACTCTTGTTTTGACAGTTCACTAAATATTCTTTGATGAGTCAGGAATCCTTGCTGAAGCAGGAAAATGCTTTTCCTCTCTCCGTCCAGTCAAATCTAATTTGGTTCTCTTGAAGTAACTCTTCCTAAATTAAAGTATAGGCATATTTCTGATCGTTGTGTAATCAAATAGGCTGGTCTTAGAAGAAGCAATCGCTCCAACATAACAAAGATGTTTTTATTGATCACTTAATAATACAGTACAAAGAACAGGCAAACATTTCTGACTGCTGCTCTTTGAAAATTTGATTTCTATCTACAGTAGGAAACTATAAATTGGAAATATCCAAGTAACAATGTAATAGATCTGCCCAATAAGGTAAAATTTTGTTTTGTGTTGGTAATTGTGTGGTTGATATATAGTAGCTGGAAATATTTAGTTCTTGTAAACATTTCTTCTATCTTTTTGTTATATTTCCTGATGTAGACTGTGACGTGACTTTGCAATATTTGTTTTCATTGTCTATCAGTGTTGATAATTTGACCTTTACCTTCTGAAATATTTTTTCCAATCCTTTTCCCTGAATTCTGCTGCCCCTGGGATTTGCCACATCTATGGAAATTACTCTTTTTTGTTGTTGTTATGTTGTTGTTATGAACATTGTTGTTCATACAGCCAGCCAGATTTTTAACTAGATTCAGCATTTTTGTCTACCTATTGAGTTTTTCCCCAAGGATCCAGGAGAGGCAGATGTTGTATGATGGTATTAGAGGCATCATTGCAGAATGTCAGCTGTTTCAGATAAAGCTGCCTTTTGCAATTGACTGATGTTGATTTCATCAATGCTGATTATTATGGTTTGTTACACAACCAGCCAGATGTTTAGACTGAATTTGGCATTTTTATCCACCCATTGATTCCTTCTCAAGGACCTGAGATAGTCAGAGGTTGCTGTTTGATGGTGTTAAAAGTATTGTTGCAGGATGTTCCAAGCAAAGCTGCCTTTTGCAATTGACTGATGGGGATTTTGTCAATGCCAAGGGTGCTCAAGGGCTGCTTCAGCTGTTTTGGGATTACACCCAAGGTGCCTATTATTATTGGTGCTATCTCTTTTGCCACTGTTGTTCTACTTCTATTTGTGACTCTTTGCATTCTGTGATTTTTCTCCAGTTCTTTCTCTTCTATTCTGCCGTCTCCAAGTTCTACCATGTCCACTATCCAGGCTTTCTTTGGTTGTATCAACAATTGTTAACTCTCTGTTGTATTGTTCTTATTATTTCTATTATTGAAGTCCATTACATATATGACAAATGTGCAGAGGAGTACATACTGGAAACTTAATGTGCCACAAAGCAATTCTATACATGGTGTTGTTTTTTTAAGAGCAAATATTAAGTCAGTCTTTCTCTCTCCTCTCTCAAACCCCCAAACAACATTATGTCATACGGGGTTTTCAGTTTACTCCACATTTTATTTCTAGAGTCTCAACATCTTTTTTATAATGTGGTGACCAAAACTGGATGCAGTACTCTAGGTGTGGTCTTACTAAGGCTTTATAGAGTGATATTAGTACTTCCCTTGATCTTGACTGTATCCCTCTGTTAATACAACTTAGGATTGCATTAGCTTTTTGGGCTGCTGCTGCACACTGCTTGCTCATATTTAGCTGGTTGTCCACTAAGACTCCAAGATCCCTCTCACAATTACTGCTTTTGAGCCTGGTTTCACCCAGTCTATATATGTACTTTTGTTTTATTGGTTTGTTTTTATCTGTGTCTTCGGGTAATGATCTCATCTGTTCTGGATGGAGCTTTTAATCAGCATTGGGAGAATGGGAAGATGTTGGAATTCTCCATATTTCCGGAGGATAATAAGACCATTTTGTCTGTTAATGCAAAAATAATGCAGACATTAGCATGTTTGGACTTATAGATAAACTAATTTCCTGTTTTTGAATGGAGTAAAACTCAGAACCATACAGCCTCAGGCACAGAGGCATTTTAAAAATTCTTTTTCATTCTGAATTTGAATAAGAAAAACTTTTGGAAAAGTTTTCTTGTACATCTAGAATTGATTCTACTGTGAGAAATCTTCGCATTGGTGTGATGTATGAAACCAGCCAGTTGTGATTTAGACAATAAAGCAATTGTTTTGTGTGATCTCTCAACCCATAAGAAGTATTTTGTTTTGCCTAGGTTCTGTGAAAAACTTGCTGTTTTGCACGTGTCAAACACTACAAGCTACTTGCTATTCCAGAAGATATATATCTAGTTTTCTTCTATAGCCTCGGGCTGTCTCCTTTGACTGGCATCAGAAAGACAAGCTGTTCCATTATTTATTTTTTAAGTCCTTTTAATGTAGTAAATACCGGGAATCAAACCTGAGGCTATGTGCCACGTTCAGCTGGGCTGCTGCTTGCAAAATGCTACTGCCGGGATTAAAAAGAAGCGCTTTAAAGCACATTTCACTGTAATGTGTACATGAAAGTGGTGAGGATTCAGCCCACATGATGGTACAGTGTGGAACAACACACAGATTCTGCAAAGGTGGTTGTGTATTTTTAAGAGCTTCTTTCATTTTTAGAAAGAAAACGCTGGAGTTGAGAATCAAGAACTTCTGAATCCAATGGGAATGTCCTCCTTTAATTAAGCATTAGATCCTGGTCACATCAGATGTGCTGCACTGTTCATACTTTTCTTTTCACAAGATTCCATGTCTTCGTTGGTTGTGGCCCATCAGCCTTCTGTAAGGCGTTCAATAACCAGCACTTTGCTTCCAAGGTCACACTGCTCCTACACACTGAACCCCAGATTGCTGGAATGGTCTTTTCCAAATTGATCAATGCTTCTCAACTTTGGCAGCTTGAAAACATGTGGGAGTTCAGCTGGTTGGGGGCAAGAGGCTGACTCTGTCAGTCTCTGCTTAGAGAAGGTTGGAAAGCACTATATAAGTCTAAGTTCTATTACTAGTGCTAGTGCTCTACTCCAGGAGTCTCCAACCTTGGCCACTTTAAGCCTGGTGGAATTCAACTCAAAAATCCCCAGCCAGCTTTGGAAGTTGAAGTCCAACAGGCTTAAAGTGGCCCAGGTTGGAGACTCCTGTTCTATACGAACCAGGATTAAACCTGGGAATTTAGAGATCTACACCTCTCTGTAGCTCATTAGTCCATGAAAAACACTGTTCAGTGTTGTGTCGGGTGATGGAATTAACAGAATCAGCCTCCTGTCACATCACAATGATGTAAACATTTGGCAAAGTACTGTGCCCTCTTCCCAATGCCCTCTCTTGATGCCTGATCCTTCTTTTTTCTCCAACAGATCCCACCCTCATGACTTGTCCTTGACCACCGACGTCAACAGCCACTCTATCGTCACTGTTATCAGTGGAGAGGAGCATTTTGAAGACTACGGAGAAGGGAATGAGGGGGACATTTTCTCGGACAGCTTGTGCAATGGAGAAAGTGGCTTCAGTAGCTCATCTTTCCTTTCTCCCAGGTATTATTAGCACATAAGGCATGAGCCAGTGGCCTTCGGCTTTGCTTTCAGATCCAGTTAGGGTGGGTTTTTTTTTGACACACTCCCACATCACAGGAAGTCCAAAGAAGACATCTTTAGGATAATCGAGAGAGAAAAGTTGTATCTGTGTATTCATGTTTACATATCGCCTATGCTTATGACGTTTTCCTTAGTTCAAGAGAGAGAGTTTGCATGATTTCTGTTCAGAATCTGAAACAAACCCAGGGAAGTGGGATAATTTGGATTAGCCCAGCCTGGGGAAAATCCTGTTTTGATTTTTTAATCCTTCTCACTCCTGTGTTATCATTCAAGAAAAAAAATTACAGCCAAGTTACAGCCAAGGAAAAAAACACCTTGATTGATCTCCTGGAATATATAGTACCTCATGTGTGTGTGTTTGTGTGTGTGTGTTTTAGATCAATAGTTCTCAGCCTTTACTTGACCACAGAGCCCTTTTGAATACCTTTTGTGACCACGGACCACTAAGACATAACTCAAGATTTAAATCGTAACATTTCTTCAAGCCTTCGCAGTCCTGTGACGACATTACGGGGGGCCCCCAGGAGTCCAGAGGACACAGGTTGAGAACCACTGGTTTTAGATTTTTCATGAACTTTCTCTTGGTCTTGAGGTGGATCAGTAGATACATGAAATAAATGATTGGGGCTTTAAACTATCTCAATGCCTCAAACGGGGAGGAGTAATTCAGAATCTAACTTTAAAACATAGAGAAGCAACTGTGTGATCAAATTGAGAAGACTTGGAAGAGCCAAATTCAGCCTTGGAGATCTCTCCTCATCTTCATGTCATCAAGGCATGAGAATGAAGCCACTGTGCACCCAGCAACAAAGATGATAAGGGGTCTGGAGATTAAACCATATGATGAATGGTTAAGGGAACTTTAGGTATGTCTAATCTAATGGTGAGAAGAATTGGGGGGGAGGGCATGATAACTGTCTTCCAATTTGACTTGTCCTCCAAAGCACCAGAGGGCAGGACAAGAAGTAATGGATGGAAGCTTGCTAAAGAGAGATCCAACTTAGAACTAAGGGAAAATTTCCTGACAGTGAGAACAATTAGTCAATGGAACAGCTTGCATCCCAAAGTTGTGGGTGCTCCAGAATAATATAAGGACCCCTGCCTTGGGCAGGAGATAGGACTAGAACAGGGGTCCCCAAACTTGGCAACTTTAAGACTTGTGGACTTCAACTCCCAGAGTTTTGGAGAACTTTGGAGGTTGGAAGTCCACAAGTCTTAAAGTTGCCAAGGTTGGAGACCCCTGGACTAGAAGACTTCCAAGATCCCTTCTAGCCCTAGGATTTTATGATTCCTAGAAAAATAGAAAAAAGGCTTACTCAGAAATCAGGCCTTGACCACCCACTATTTTCTCCCACGTGATGCCCACCAGACAACTTCAGTTTGAACCGACCCATAGCAGGGAAAAATCCAGGGGGAAGAAAGAAACCTCTGATTTTTATAGCAAAAGGTTGTTGGGAGATAGGATTGGAAAAGTGGGTAGTGTTGCCCAGGGAGAAGTGTAAAATGTTTGGTTCCAAGGGTGTGAGTCTCCTGTGGTTCATATGGATCAGTTTCTCTGCTGTGTTCAGTGGAAGATGGTTGTTTTCTCTGGTGTCTGGTTCCTTCACAAAACAGTATGAATGAAGATCCCACGATTGATTTTTGTTTTCCCAGCAGTTTGCCTGCCTAACTGCGTTGTTTGATGACTGCAATTTTCACAATTAACCTTTCTTTGACTAAGCCTGTTGGCTTTCAGAAGTTTATTTCCCTGGAAGGGAATGTCAGTCACAAGCCAGCTTTCAAATATAATAGGAATAGTACAACTTTTCTGTTTGTTTATATTTTAACACTGTCAGCACCAGCTATATTGATATGCCCTGGGAAGACCACCCTTTGAGTACTGCATCCAATTTTGGTCATCACGAAAAAGAAAAGAGGTTGAGATTCTGGCAAGAGTGCAGGGAAAGAGACACAGATGTGATTAGGGGGCTGGAGGCTAAAACATGTGTAGAACGATTGCAGGAAGTGAGTATGTCTCGTTTAATGAAAAGAAGGACCAGTGGCATGATAGGACTTCCATTGTTTGAGGGACTGCCACAAAGATTATAGGGGTCAACCTGTTTTCCAAAGCACCTGAGGGCAGGACACGAAGCAACAGATGGAAACTAATCAAGCAGAGAACCAACCCAGAACTAAGGAGACATTTCCTGACAGAACCATTAACCAATGGAACAACTTGCCTCCAGAAGTTGTGGATGCTCCCACACTGGAGGTTTTGAAGAAGAGATTACACAACCACTTGCCTGAGATAGATTTAAAATTATGAGTTTGGTGGTCCCTGAGGTCCAAAAGGTTGCTGACCCCTGGTATAGGGTCTCCTGCTTGAGCAGGGTTTGGACTAGAAGACCTCCAAGTTCCCTTCCAACTCTCGTTATTTTGTTATTCTGACATATAGATAGATCATGACCTAACTAAGTGCTACCTCGTTGGTTCATGAAACGTTGGCAAGCTCAGAGAGCACCAAGGACCCCCCTCACGCATAGTTTTCAAAAAATATTTCATTTTTGGAAAAAAAAAAAAACTTCTGTAAGCCATCCAAGCTTGGCCTTGTACGTCCTTTTTGTGTGTGTAAAAGACCTCACTTAACGTGCACATGTGATTTCTCTAGCACCAACCCGCTTGCCACGAAACTGCACAGCATTATCACTGAGGAGGTGTTTGAGTTTTACTGTAGCCAGTGCCACAAACAAATCAACCGCCTCGAAGATCTTTCCGCCCGCCTCAGTGATCTTGAAATGAATAGGTAACCGGTTTGTGGCATGGCACTTCCTTTCTTAAAAGCATGAGCCGTGTGTGTAGTGCGTGTTGTTCTTTTTAATGTCAAGCATATGTCCTTGCTTTTTGATACCTTAAAAGCAAAAGAAAAAATAAATTGCACGTCAGCAGATTTTCTTGAGCTGGCCTGAACGGTTGTCCTTTCTCTCGTACCTAAATTCTAAGAAAATTGAATCTTCATTTACATCAGGGGTGTTAAACTCGATTTCATTGAGGGCCGCATCGGGGTGGTGTGTGACCTGGGGGTGCTGGGGGGGTGGGCGTGGCCAGCTGGATGTCACTCATCGAGGCTCCGTTTTTGGCCGTTTTTGGCAGCCCTTTGCCAGCAAAAACGGAGCTCAGTGAAGCGGTGGGCAGCCTGCCTGGGCTCCGTTTTCCCTGGCAGAGGCTCCGCGGACTGGTCCTTTGCTATTTCCAGGGTGGGCCTGCAGGCCAGATCTAAGCACCCTTAAGGCCATATCTGGCCCACAGGCCTTGAGTTTGACACCCCTGATGTATAGGCTCCTTCTCTTGCTTTCCTCGATATTTTGGGATCCATTGTTCTCTTGGGTGGGAGATACCACCGGCCTCCTCTATAAGGACAAGTGAGCATGCTGTTTCTCATTAACGGGGGCAATGATTGCTTGCTGAGAATGCATGTGGTCGAACCCCAATCATTTTAACAACAGATACGCTGTCAATGCTTCTAGAAATGGCCTCCTTCCTTCAAACCCAAAAAGCCTCTTTGATGGTTATTTAAGCTTAAAGCAAGGGTGCTGCTGGTGGGAATGTTTTGTGTGTGTGTGTGCGTGTGTGTGTTCTGCTCTACAGCTTTCTCTTTGCATGATTCCCCGTGGTCCTAATATGGATGTGATACAGTGGTGGGATTCAAATTTTTTTACTACAGGTACTGTGGCTTGATGAGCATGGCTTGGTGGGTGTGGCGGGGAAGGATACTGCAAAATCCCCCTTCCCTCCTCACCCCACTAACCTGCTTTCCAGCTCTGTTCTCCTGTGCAGGGCAACCAAAGAAGACCCAGCCGATCAGCTGGGATTCAATGGGAGACAGAGAATAGATGAGGGTGGGGCCAACCAGAGGTGGGATTTACCAGTTCTTCGAACTACTCAAAATTTCCCCTACCGGTTCTCCAGAACTGGTCAGAACCTGCTGAATATCCACCTCTGATGTGATACTTAATTCCTCCTTAACCTGCAGTTTATGGTCTACACTGAGCAGAGGTGGAAGTGGAAAGAAGAGGAACATGCCAGCTTGGTTAAAAACATGCCAGATTTTATGACCATTTTTCACAGTTGTTAACCCAGCCACTGCAATTGTTAAGTGAGTCATTGACTTTGCTTGTTGGAAACCGTATGGGGAGGTCACAAACGGTGATCACAGGACTCCATCATAATTGTAAAAACATGTCAGGAGGTGCCTGAATTTTTATCATGTGACCATGGGGATGCTGTGACAGTCATAAGTGCAAGGATCAATCACAAACTACTTTTTTCAATGCTGTTTTAACTTCAGACTGTCGTTAAACAAATGTTTGTAAGTCAAGGACTACTGTGCATAGTGTAGCATATGGTTGCTGGTGGAAGGAGAGGCTCAGGTGAGAATTTTGTAACTTTGGTAGCTTTGGAGGGGAGCCTTTGCTGGTGAAGGCTGATGGGAAACTTCTTCAATCTGCAAAACATTAATGGTCTTTATTTTTGAGTGGCAGTTTCTCATATCTTTGGGAGAATGATTTGTTGGAGGGGTCACTTCCCAACAAGGACTCTTCTTTTTTTCTATTTTTTTAAAATTATTAAAAAGAAATTATTGAACAAAACAATTAAAAACATTGAACATGGTGAAGTCAGTTTGGCATAATTTTGGGTCAATATCGCGTATGTATGTATGTATATATATATATATATAAAAAAGACTGAACTATGCACCCTGACTGAAGTATTGACAGCCAACGGCTTCCACAAAAACAAAATCACCAACTTGATCCACAAAAACACACCAAGACATAACAGAGACCTAGAAGATCAACAGATCCATGGAACAGCTGTCCTGCCCTACATAAGAGGTACCACAGATAAAATCAGTAAGATACTACACAGGCATCACATCAAGACTGCCTTCAAAACAGA
>BLBF01000067.1:3317744-3345107 GCA_015471245.1 Laticauda colubrina
GTGGGATAATACCCGAAGGAAGCTAAACAGCACACATGTAAGTACCCGCGAAAGCCTAAGAAAACATATATATATATATATGTATATATATATATATATTCATATTCCTATAAACAGTTATTCAAATATATACATATATACATTTGTTCGTTCATATATTGCATTTCTAATATCATTCATCTTCTTTTCATCTCATCCAATCATTTACCCTTTCAACAACTCCTTTCCCAACTTAAGACCTTCCTCCCACCAGTGATATAATTTATCCCAAATTGCGTAATAAGCCAATTCATCTTTGTTTTTCATTTCTAGAGTTAACTTGTCCATTTTAGCGCATATCAAGATTTTGTTTATTACTTCTTCACTCGATATAACTGTCTCTTTCCAGTTCTGGGCAATAAGGGCTCTTCTGATGGACCAGAGCATTTAGAAGAACCTCAAGTTGAGGGAAGGCTATGCTGAGTAAAGAGTAAACACCAAGGCTGTTGGTACTTCATTGGTAGTTCAGCTCCTACAAGACATATCTCTGGAACCCCTTTCCTTACTCCTTAATTTCCAGCCATAAATTAATGCCAATTTCTAGCCGTCATATTTGTAATTTACTTTGATGGTATTGCACAGGAAAATATACCTTTAGGTGTACCCGAGTGTGCTTGTTTGGAGTAGCCCTGAAAGAACAAAATGTTTGTTCTTCCAAAATGATGTTTGATGAAGCGCAGAAGATGAAGGAATAACTCAAGGAGGGCCTCTTGAAGCCATTGTGTGTGTGTTCAAAGAAAAATCTGAGGTTGTCCTGAGGGAGACTAGGAAGAAATTCAGACAGTCCAGTGAAACATTGTTAAGTTAAATCTCAAGAGAAAGTAATACTTGAAACCTTTAAAGTTGAGCTAGCTTTCTTGATGTTGATAGAACATTCAAGTTCTGGGTTCTGAAACAACTTGGTCCAGGAACATCTGGATCTGATGTTTTTAGCTTATATGGAGGGATGTGTCCTTGAATGTTGATCTTGTATAGATGGCACAGAAACACTTAGCCACAAAACAGGGCTAAGCGCAATGGAGACACCCAAAGGCCTCCAGAATTGCATTGAGAGAGATGTATTCATGTCTTTGTACAAACTTCCTCTGAGCTACTATATTTTTCCCCCTGAAGACAGAGGGACGCTATCCCAGTTGCTGTGGAATTGTATTTTTTTTTAATGTGGGAGAACGTTAGTAATATTGCAGTCAGGGGAATAATTGTATAACCTGTTGGCTGATGGTTTCAAATTTGGTGAAACCTTGTTTTGTCTTCTTCCAACTATATACCCGGATCATTGCCTTCTTGGCACGCCACTCAAAGACAGGTCTCTCTCCTAGCCAGAAAAAGGCTTTGCTGGCTGGGGAATTCTGGGAGTTGAAGTCCACCCATCCAAAAGAGGTGGAGGTTGGGAGAAACTGGTCTGCAGGATCCAGAGACGGTCAGCTCTGTTGCTTCTCTGAGAAAGCGCCCTTGAGATGGCTTCAAAAGGCTGGCATGGTCAGAGGGCTAAGACGGAGGGAGTGCGATGCATGCAACGTGGGGATGATGTGTTTGTATGTTGTGCTGCAAATTGTAAAGGATATGGCCCTCCTGCTCTGTCCTTGCTTGCTTCCTGTTTCACTGTGGCTCGTTGGTGTCAGCTTTCCTGACTTAGTTTTCCTGTTGTTTGTTCCACAGCCCGAACAAGAGACTGTCCAGTAAAAAGGTAGCAAGGTAGGACAATGTTTCTTTCCTTCTTTTCTCTTGTTTTGATGTGATCCTGCTTGCCTCATGCAGTTTCTTCTCATGGGGGGCGGGGAAGAGGGAAAGGGATTAATTGTTACTCCAAACTCCAAGGATATTGTGGGATCGTTTCTTTCTCTAATTGTAAAGATCTCCAAAGCAGAACCGTTCAGATGGTTGGTTGGTGGTTGGTTGGTTGGTTGGTTGGTTAGTTGGTTAGTTGGTTTGCAGGTTCCAAGCTTAGTCCTTGTAGATGGGCATCTGCCGACCTGAGCAGGAGGCAGGGGAAGTGTGATTGTCCAGAAATATTTCACAAGAAGAGTTCTCCACTCCTCTACTCGTAGCAGAATACCTTATGCCACCAGACCTGAAACTCTAGAACTAGAAAACCTAGAACTATGCCACCTCCGGTCTGATCTAAATATAGAATATAAAATCATACATTGCAATGTCCCACCTGCAAATGAATACTTCAGCTTCAGTCCTAACAATACAAGAGCACGCAATAAATACAAACTCAAGGTTAACCTCACCAAACTTGATTGCAGGAAATATGACTTGAGCAACAGAGTGGTCAATGTCTGGAATACTCTACCTGACTCTGGTTTCTTCCCCAAACCCCAAAAACTTTAACCCAAGACTGTCTACTATTGACCTCACCCCTTTCCTAAGAGGTCTGGAGGGGGCGTGCATAAGAGTTCCAATTGTGCCTACCGTCCCTGTCCTATTGTTTCTTTTATTTTTCTTTTATGTACCCATTTCATGTATTCATAACTATGTATATACTTATACCTATTATCTTGTAAGCAATTGACAAATCAAATAAATACAAAATAAATACTAAAAAATTTTGGGTAGGGGATCTCAGTGGGAGTTTTGGCAAACCTGGGAGAGGGAGGATGTAATCTCTGATATCTGAAATCCAGAGGAAAGAAGGACTAGGGGTGATATGGTAGCTGTATTCCAGTATTTGAGGGACTGCCATCAAGAAGAAAGAGTCAACCTACTGCCCAAAGCACCCGAAGCAAGTCAAGAAGCAATAAATGCAAACTAATCAAGGAGAGAAACAACCTGGAATTAAGGAGAAATTTCCTAACGGGGAGGACAATTAACCAGTGGAACAGCTTGCCACCAGAAGCTGTGGGTGCTCCATCACTGGAGGTTTTTAAGGAAAGACTGGTTAGCTGCTTGTCTGGAATGACCTCTGAGGTCCCTTCCAGCTCTATTCTGATCGATTGAAACCCACCAATTTGGGCTCTAATATTAGAGATGCCACCTCTGCATTGGTTGCCAACGTGCACCTGTGAGAAATGGCACATTGGAGGGAATATGCCACTCCTGACCTTATTTTTCATCTAATTGCTGAGTCAGTCTTGGAGATTTGGGACTCAGTCTCAGAGTTTGTGGGGAAACAATGGAAGAGGGTGATCCGATACAAAGGACAAGAAATGGGGCAAGTCAGTTTCTCTCACAAGCAGGAACTTAGCCCTGGTGGAGCAGAAACTTGGGAAAAAGCTTTGTGGATTATTCCGAGAGACTCTGCCTTAACTGTAAGCAGCCGAGAAATTCCTCATACATTTTCCAAGAATCTTGTTGTTTAGCATTTGAGATCCCTTACTAAAATTCCAGGTGCTGCTTTTGTCTTACCTGCTTTGTAGAATTAGGCCATCTTTCCCTCTCCATTTTGCTACCTGTTGCAAAGGCTGCAGGGAGAGACCGTCAAAATGTCTGTGTGCCTCCTGCCATTGTTAAAGTGCCATCAGTATAAAATTCCAATACCTTTGCAGCTTCTTAGCCAATGGAGCACTTTCCCGTTATTCTAACTGTTCTGCTAGAAGGCCAGCCCAGATTTGTTTCTGTTTTGGTTTTATTGCATTATTTAAATTGTCCTTTTAGGTGTGGTTTTTTTTCCCCCCTCCCTAACTTTCCCTGATAGAGAAGCAGATGCTTCAGCCAGTTAGTATCCTTCAAATTAGCCATGCTTTCTCAGGATTCTTCTTGTTTGAAATTGGATGGATAATACAAGTGTCAGCAGGCAACAGCATGTGATCAACCCTTTTTGGGCTTAGAAGCTAATCGGTCCTCTGTGTGTGTGTGAATGCATGGAAGGGAGACTCCTTAGGAGAGAAAAAACACAAAATTGAGGTCTGGACTAAGAAATAAAAAAAAATATCTCCAAAGAAAATAAAAAATAGAGATGCGTGAAATGTCAGGGTTCCGAGTAATAGGCCCATAGAAAGCAATGGGAGGAAGTCCTCAACTTAAAACAGTTCATTTAGTTACATTCAAAAGTTACAACAGCATTGAAAAAAAGTGATTTATTCCACACTTAGAACAGATAATACAGATAAGGCTAATGCATCATCCCCGTGGTCACCTGATCAAAATTCAGACACTTGGCAACTTACATTTATGACAGTTGCAGTATCCCAAGGTCACGTTATCATCTTTTATGGCCTTCTGACAAGCAAAATCAATGGGGAAGCGAGATTCACTTAACAGCCGTATTATTAACAAGACTCGCAGCAGTTCTCTTAACGGTAGTGAGAAAGGCCGTAAAATGGGGCAATATTTATGTCACAAATCTCTTGCAAATCAACAGAAGTGTTGCACTCAATTGTGGTTGTAAATTGAGGACTACCTGTACCAAACTTGGTTCTTTATCTCAGAATGGCCTGTTGAACACCTGTAGAGTGATAAATTGTATTACTAGTTAGCGGCTGATAAAACGCCTGGCCCAAATGACTTGCCATAAAGTGGCAGACTTTGGACCACAACACAGAAGCTGGGTGACGTGGTAGAGGTCCAGTTAACTTCCGGTGCTGGTCCCAGGAGAGCTATTTCACTACCTTGCTTCATCTTAAACTACCCGGTTCCTTTTAGTTTATTGCTTTGGAGTGTGCTGTTCTCCTTGGGTGATGATGAAAAAGAAGAGACGTATGAAAATGAGGCCTTGATTACCCCATATTCCAAAGAGCAAGAGGTATAAAAGAGTGAAGTTCTATCAATTTGTTCTTTTGCTCTAGTCTAGAGCGAACCTAAAACAGACCGGATTGATTTCAGAGCTTAGAAGGCCACCAAAAATCTGGAGGGTCACAGTAGAATGGGAGCCTCCAAGCTATGCAATTGAAATATGATATGTTTTCATTGATGAAAACCTTCACTGGTTACTTGTTGTTTGTTGTGATGGTGGTAGCCTTGTTTTTGTTTGCATTTCTCTGTCTTGCTTACAGACACCTGCATCAGACAGGAAGCTTTTCAATGGATAATATAGAACAACCTTTCCAGAAGAGCTCTGAGTGCCTGGAGGAGGACATCACTGATAAGGTACAGGGGAAGGAGATTATGTATGGGTGTGTTTAACTGAATAGAGGACAGGCACACGTGTGTGCACATACACAGGGATGTAGGAAGGGAAGGATCTTATCCACTCATCTGGTGGCTTTTATTATTCTTGTTATGGTTGGTCACACAGTTAGCCAGATATTCAGACTGAATTTGGCATTTTAATCCACCCGTCAAGTCTTTCCTAAGGGAAAGGCAGACGTTGTTTATGAATATGAAAGGTCTTGTTGCAGGATGTAAGCTGTTCCAAATAAAGCTGCCTTTCACAATTGACTGATGGGGATTTTGTCAATGCCCGTGGTGCAGGTGATCTTCTTGGAGAAAAGAGTGACAGAGTTGGAAAAGGACACAGCAGCAAACGGGGAACAGCAGAGCCGATTAAAACAGGAAAACCTTCAGCTGGTGCACAGGTACACCTTGAGAAAGAGATCTGTCCGTTTGGAAAGAGCAGGGGCCCAATTTTGTTTGGAAGCTGTCCTATTTTGGAGTGGGGCTTCATTTAAAAAATGCTTGCAGAACAGCCGGAAAACCCAGATTAGAAATTTAGCTTTTTGTGGGAAGAGGGATACAAATTATTATAAGGATGGTTTCTTCACACAGCTGCGTTTTCAGCTGTACTTTCTCAGTAGGACTTGGGTGGATTAGGCTGCATAATGACTTAATTATTGCTCAAGGCAAGCAGTAAAAAAATTGAGGTCAGCCTTTTAAAAAACAGACACATTTTAAGAGAGGGAATTGAGAAGAGAACATTTTCTAAGAGAACCAACCGTGTCAAGTGCTGGGGAAATCAGAAGATTCGGGCAATTCAAATGAGCATAAAGATTTATTGCAAGCTTAAGCCCTCCACAAAGAATCTGACCTACTAATGGTCAAGGGAACTGAGTGAGAGATGAGAAAGGCATTCTAGGTGGGCTGGACTTAGATCTCTTGAGGGGGCGCAGAGTCTCGTGACTTATGACGTGTTTGACCCTTCCCTCGGGCTCAGCCTGGTCACCTACACTACATACCCTAGAGTGTAGAAATGTTACAATTTTTCAGCTCTTTTTCATATTTCACGGGTGGTTTAGTGCACCATAAAGAGGACAAGAAAGCCATCTTCCAGAGAAGGCATGCAGCTTTGCCAGATATGGTCTGTTTTTAAGCTCCTCCATGATTGAAATCAGGCTGTCATTAGAATTGCCAAGGAAGACTGGGATTATCACTGGAGGAAGAGCCTCATAGCACTTCTTCAGCACGAACAGATTAACAGTTTCCCAAGTCCCACTTTAAATCCTGCATCACTTTAACCCCTCCGTGCATCTTGATCAGTTCTGTTAGGTATCATACCAGAAAGCTATGATAAAGGGACTATGTACTTCATGCTACATGCATTGACAGCAGTAAGAATTGTATTTGCACAATATTGGGAAAATGAGAACATCCCATCCGATGAAAGCATAATTCGGAAAATATTGGATTGTGCAGAGATGGAAAGACTGACATTGAAAATAAAAGATAAAGGAGATAGAGTATTACTCAACACGGGATAGGTTTTATCAATGGTTAGATGTAAGAATTAGAGGTTAGATGAAGAAAGATTATTGTTATGTACATGTATAAGATGAATGTTGTCTATGATTGTAAGTATGCTAGTATAATGACCATGATTATAAATAAGCTAATATAACTATTAATATTAACAATATAATTACTAAGTATATTATTATCATTATTACTATATCTGTTGCTTTTTTGGTAAAATGAAATGCCTGGACAATACACTGTTTTCAAAATGTTTACATATAAATAAAAATATTATTAAAAAAAGAAATGAGCTGTGGTTCACAAGAGCAGATGCCTTTTAATAATACCTGTTAATCTGAAAAGGAGCAACCAGACTCCTGATCTCTGGTCCCGCTGACAATTTACTTATTTATTAAAATTGTATGCTGTCCATCTCACCAAATGCCTTAAACTTGTATGCCATCTATATCGGCTCACAATGTCTGCAAGAAATGCAGGTGCAGCCCTCAAGATTTTGTGGATCTTTTGTTCCTTTGGGTTCGTATGCCACAGAGCGTGATTTCTCATGGGACAATAAGTGGCGTTACGTTTGGGAACCTCTCTTCTTCTGGACAGGGCAAATGCCTTGGAAGAGCAGCTGAAAGAGCAAGAGATGAAATCAGATGAAATTCTTATAGATGAAATCCGGAAACAGAGAGACCTGCTCAGCAGGATGGAACGAGAAAAAAGCATGGAGATTGAAAACCTGCAAGCCCGGTAAGATGGATCCATCCGGGAAAGCGATGGGGAGTCCCTGGGTTATTGTCATTTGTGTATCACCTCAGGAGAATATTGCACTTCTGATTTCCTGATGCTAATGAAATAATCATTAAAGGTAAAGGTGAAGGTTTCCCTCACAGATACGTGCTCGTCGTTTTCTGGCTCTAGGGGGTGATGCTCATCTCCATTACAAAGCCAAAGAAGAGCCAGCGCTGTTTGAAGACGTCTGCGTGGTCATGTGGTCGGCATGATTAAACCCCGAAGGCACACGGAATGCTGTTCCCTTCCCACCAAAGGGGTCCCTATTTTCCTACTTGCATTTTTTACGTGCTTTTGAACTGCTAGGTTGGCAGAAGCTGGGACAAGGAACGGGAGCTCACTCTGTTGCGCGGCACTAGGGAATTGAACCACTGAACTGCCGACCTTTCTGATCGACAAGCTTAGCGTCCGCGTCCCTATAGAAATCATAATTACAGAGATTTTTTAAAAATATTATATCTTCTCAGTGCAGTTGGTGGAACATTTGGTACAGACAGGATGGGGAAAGGGGGTGGATTTCCGCACTCAGTGTATTGAACCTTCTTCCACAATGTTAATTCACTCTTAATTCATGCCTGCCAAATTCTGCACCTGATATATTTAAATTTCTAGCCTGTTAGGAGAATGATTACATTAGATTTGGGCTAAAACATTTTAATTGAACAAAACAAGAGAAAAACAAGTTTGGTTAGGAAGCACAGTTGCCTTCGCCTCTGTGGGAAGAGTCATTTTTTCCAGAGAAGTCTGCAGTCACACAGAATACGGAAAAAATCCCCAAAGAATAACAGGAATTGTAGTTTAGGCCATATGAAAAATATCAAGGAATAAGTTGGCATCGCTTCCTCTGTTTTGCATTTTTGATGCAAGCTTTTGAAGTGTTGATTAATTAAGAGTCCATGGCAATAGATGTCTAGTTAACTTGGTGCAAAGTTTTTGTTTATGGTTTTGGCAGTTTTAATATAGACTTTATTCATTTATCTGTTTGTTTTATTACAGATATTGTTTTGATTTTCAATTGGTAGCCACTGAAATTTTGGTATAAGATGGGTATAAATGTTTCAGATAAATAAGATTTCTAATCATGCATTTGGGTTTATGCAAATGCACAGGTTGCATCAATTGGACAATGAAAATGGAGAACTTCGGTCCTGTGTCCCCTGCCTCAAGGCCAATATTGAGAGGCTAGAGGAGGTGAGCACTTTCTTCTTCTAGGCAACTTCTTCCTCCTCCTCCTCCCCCCCACCCCCACTTCAGGTGTTGAGGGACAAGGCAATTATGTTCCCCCCTATTACTAAACCCAGATAAAAGGCAAGCTCTCGCAGCATCCCAGAACATTGTGATGGAGCACTGGGAGTCTTGCAGAACTGAAACCTTCATTGTCTCGCAATAACCAGCAGTCTGGTACGAAGCTTGGTGATTCTTCTGTAGTCCTTCTTGTTGGCCAGAACTGATGGCAGCTGCTTAATGGGAAAGGAGGATTGGAGGACAATTCTTTGGCCAACCAGCAAGCTGAGTTTTCTGTTCTCAGTGAGTTCTATCCTCCATTTAAAAAGCACAGTAGTTTCTGTTCATCAGCTGGGACAGATGTTGACCTTGACTACCACGATTTCTTGGTCTAGTTCTGCTGCCCGTAGATGGCAGGTATAGTCAAGTAGCGAGATAAAGCCAAACTGGTTTGCATGCTTTATCGCTGAGGGACCTGAGCCTTTCTCCCAGGTATGAAGCTGCTGGAAGATTCCCAGTTCCATTGTCTTCCTTCTTTTCTTTCTTCTAGGAGAAGCAGAAATTGTTGGACGAAATTGAAGATCTCACTGTCCAACTCACAGAAGAGCAGGAGAACAAGAGAAAACTGGGGGAGAAGTTGAACCATGAGAGATATCAGTTCCAGAAAGATAAAGAGTCCACGCAAGAGGTGAGAAGGGCCACTGCTGGTTTCCAGAAGCTCAAATAGACCATGACACACTTGTGAGGTTAGAAAGGAACTTTGCTATATGCAAATTTTTGCCCGGTTTTCAAGATCAGGATTTCCTTTGCAGTCAAGAAGCTGGAGAAGATGGAAAACAAGGCATGCCTCTCAGCAGGAAGCCCTACTTCTGGGTGCAGCTCAGATTAAATTGCAGGAAAGATGGCTTGGAGAGGGCAAAAAGAATCCTCGCCCTGCTGGGACAATCTATGCTTTCCGCTGGCTGATTTTTTTTTTTAAACAGCATGAACCTATCCGTGTGAATTGATTGCAAATGCCCATTGGCCTTGATTTTGCTTACTTGTCTTGCAGCTGATTGAGGACCTCAGGAAACAGCTGGAACACCTGCAGGTCTTCAAGCTAGAAGCCGAACAGCGGAGAGGCCGGAGCAGCAGCATCGGCCTGCAGGAATACAATAGCCGGACGCGAGAGAATGAACTGGAACAAGAGATCAGACGGCTCAAGCAGGTAGATGAAATCTTAGACATGGGACTGTTGAGGAAGTTTCTGCTGGTGGTAGCATTGTTGGGGATATCTTAGGGGATGAAGAGAAACTGTTTGGGGTTATCCAGTCTGTGATCTTTGTGGAAGGAGGTGTAGGCATCAGGTTTAAAAAGTGTTTCTTAACTTTACCAACTTTAAGATATATGGACTTCAACTCCCAGAATTCTCCAGCTAGTATGGGTTTCTGGAGAGCTGAAGCCTAAAGAAGATTCCATGTAGGAGATGACCAGGCTGAGCCTGAGAGAGGGGTGAAATGTGTCATAAGTCAAGAGATCTAAGTCCAGCCAACCTTGAATGCCTCACTTGTCTCCCACTCATTTCCCTTAACTGTCATTTAGTTAAACTTATAGAAAGCGGAAACTCACAATAAATATTTATATATTCACTTGAGCTGCCGGAATCTCCTGATTTCCCTGGTGCTTGACACTACAAGGGCAACAGTCTATTAAAACAATCGTGGGTTGAGGACTTGGAGAAAGATTTGAGCAGAGAGAACCTTGGTCGAAAGAGCCCTTGGTGGTTGGTTGGCCTCTGTGGAAGGCAGCTTCTCTTGGTCTCCTGGTTAAAGCAGAAACTGATGTAACCATAGGGGAATTTTCTTCGCAAACAGGACAACCGAAACTTGAAGGAGCAGAACGATGAACTGAATGGGCAGATCATAAACCTCAGTATTCAAGGTGCCAAGAATCTCTTCTCTGCTTCCTTCTCTGAATCTCTGGCTGCGGAAATCAGCTTGGTCTCCAGAGATGAGGTAAATGTGGTGACCTTACAGGGACTGTTTCCCCCCAAGCAATGAAGGGGGAGTTGAATGGGAGAGGCAATTTAGAGAATCCACACTTTCACATTAGGAAGGGCTACTTCGGTTCTGACAGACACTTGGAGGATTTCTCTTTATCTTGTTGATAAAACTAAGTATTTACTAGATTACAATTTATCTTTTTTTCTTTAACATCCAACCGAGTTCTCGTAACATTAATTTTGGAAAGTTAGGTGAGCCTACTATGAAGGGATATATTTCATGGATTGCATAAATCCTCTAGACCATTTCATTTTGCTTATAGTTCTGAGAGATTCTGCATGGAGTTCTTTCTAACCCTAGATGTTCTTTTAAACACCATGCTGGGAAAGGCTGTCCAAACTTTTAAAACTTATAGACTTCAACTCTCAGAATTCCTTAGCCAGCAATGCTGGCTGGAGAATTCGTGGAGTCCAAAAGTTACTAAGCTTAGTGAGCACTGGCTCAGAGCTCAAAAGCTTCAGTTGTCTGATGACATTTAGCTGTATTTCTTCCTGTGTTTCATGAGAACCATTTCAATTCTGAAAGGCTGCTTAGAATCCAAGGCAAATGAGAGATAGTAGGAAGTTGATTTCCCATCAGGATGGGATTATTTTCTATGTGTGCTGCTATACAGTCCTGGAAATGGCTGCTTTAATGAGATAGGTGTCCTACAATTCTACAAGGAATCTACAACATTGCATAGCTCTGTTGGGGTCGATGACAATTTGCTGCAGCCAACTCACCATGGACAACTCACTGCAGGACAAGAGTTACCCTCATATCAAAGAAATGGTGGAATAGAACTAACTAAAGAATGCCAAAGGAGGGACAGAATGAAATGTGAATGACAAAAATTAGTTTAAAAAATATTTTAAATAATTAAATCAGATTGTTAAATTGTCCCATAGCAAGTTGTCCTGAAGCAAGTTGGTCTTGGTGATTTGTCCCATTCTGTTCTGTTGTATTTCCAGGAATGCAGCTTGAGGAATGCTTCTGACTAGGATCTCACTGCATCAGCTGCAGTGGCTCCTGGGGTCTTAGAAAACCAGACCGCCCCATTGGAGATGCCTTGATAATTCCCCCATAAATACTTTACTCAAAAGACTCAATAAATTCCAGCCAGTGACCCCATTTATTGCTTGGCATTAGCTATTACTGCACTAAGAACTTCCAGTAATAAAGCTTGAGTCTTATACCAGTTAACTAATTGGATAAAGAGAATAGAACTATTATGTATCACAATTATATTAATATAGCAGAATATAAAATACAAAGGAAAATAAAACTAATGGGAGCTAGGGGAGGGGGAAAGGGGAAAAAAAGAAAGTGTGAGGTAGAAAAGGAAAAAGAAAAGTGGTGACTGGTATTTTGTGGTGGTGCAGTGGTTAGAGTTCAGCATTGCCCGCTATCAGAAGTTCAAATCCCACCAGGCTCAAGGTTGACTCAGCCTTCCATCCTTCTAAGGTGGGTAAAATGAGGACCCAGATTGTTGGGAGCAAGAGGCTGACTCTGTTAAATGTTTAGAGAGGGCTGTAAAGCACTTTAAAGTGGTATATAAGTCTAGGTGCTATTGCTATTGCTTAGTCTTTGCTAATCTCACTGCATATTTTAGCTATCCAGCTACACATTCATCCTTCCTGATCTTTCAACCTTTTATATGTTCCCCCTTTGGTTTTCAGAGTTTCATTAACCTTTTTGTAAAATTGGGGGGAAAATAAAAAATAAGCTTGATTCTTTTCCACTCCAGCTGATGGAGGCAATCCAGAAGCAAGAAGAGATCAACTTCCGACTCCAAGACTACATTGACCGAATCATTGTGGCCATCATGGAAACCAACCCATCCATCCTGGAAGTCAAGTAGGAGACTTAAGAGTTGAGAGCAACATAAACCGAGTGTCACGTGGGTGTGGCGGATTGGCTACTTGGAAGAAAGAAATACTGGCCAAGTCTTCACTCTATGGAGAAGGCACAGGAAGCCTCATGTTGGAGTGGTTGGGTGGCAGATCGCAGTGAACTTGGGGTGGAGAAGAGAGAGAGAGGACCAGCCACTAAGTAAGGCCGTCCTGATTCTAATGGGTTTTGGAACCCTCTGGCTTGTGGGAACAGGGCTGGGGGTGGCAAAAAAGGATTTGGAAAAAAGAAAGTCATAAAAACAAGGGGTGAGGGTGGGGGTGAACATACACACCTGCCCTCTTTTGCAGGAATGGAGCAGAATCTGGGTGGCCCCTTGAAATAGCCTTCTTGGAAACCACTCTTGTCCACAAGCAACAGAAGCAGGCTTGTGCTGCGCGGGAGGTAGCTGGATCCCTCGGCACCTGGAAGTTGTAGCACATCAGTCAAAGGAAGACTCTCTCAGATGCCTTCCTGGACCTGCCTTCCCTGCCTCTCTGGTTTAATCATCTCTCCTTGATCATCAGCCCTTCGATTGCCCTCCTTTTTGAAGCTGCCTGGGTTGTTTGGCCAGTGGAAAGGAAAACTCCGCCTGGGGTCTGTGTCTCTTGCGCTGTTTCTCACAAGGCACAGTGTGTTTCGGAGCCCCTGTTTTTTGGGGCCGTCTGCCTTAAAACTCAGGAGTTGCAGGTGCTCCAGGGAACGGAGCCTCTGCAGAGAGATGGGCTGATGTAAAAGAAAAAAAGAGATCAAAACCAGGCATAGTCTTCTGGGTGATCGGGTGGGTGGCTGACCTGGTCAATGAAGTTGGTTGTTCGGGGGCCAGCTGGCGATGGCTGTGCTGAAGGAGGAGGAGGAGGAGGAGGAAGCTCAGCTGATGATACTGAATGTGGAAGCAGAGCTAATCCTTTATCCCTCTTTGCTGCAGCGGTTCCTTCCATGCTTCATCTCACACCCTTTTTCATTTGGTGTTTTTCACTAGTTAAACCACTTTAAGGCAAGAATGGCAACAGATGTGTCGGTTCCATAATAAAAATGGGGAAGGAGGGAAGGGGAGACATCACAGACCAGAAGGACTGAGTTGTTTTCTTTGCTGGCACCCAACACATCACATTGCTTAGAAGGACCTGTTCAAGCTCTAGTAGAACATTGAATTATTGGTCTGGCTTTGCATCTAGTCCTTTGGGAAGGTGCTGAAACAGATATTGCAGAAAACTCCTCTGCTCTTCTCCCTTCTCCTTGGGTCGAAGTAGATTTGTATATCGATGGGAGTCTGATAAACAAGCAATTGGGGACGAGTCAACTTTCCCTCCAACATAAATTTTAGGGGAGAAGATGAATTTTGCCCGTACCTGGAAAGCAGGCTATTTCCCCTGGAAAAAAAGAAAAAAAAATCAATGTGTTTTAAATCTGCCCTTTGAGATGTGTGTTTTAAAAGAGGCTTGCTTCTTGGTGTTCTTTATTTTTTTTTAAACGCCACTATTTGGAATTTGAAAGCAGCATCTTATACCTCTCACGAGCGAATCCTGTTTCACTGATGCTTTATTTTAGAGAGAACCTTCAGGAACCCACAGAGGGTGAGGTTGTACATTTCTACACATGCCTTCTCTGTATCTCCACCACTGTCCACCTCTCCAAGGCACACACAGAACAGTTGTGCAACTTGGGCACACAAGGCATGGGGCAACCAGACTCGTGTCTGTGTGACCCAGATATGCAGATCATTTTCCTGGGGTGCAAGACATTGCGTTGAGAGTTGGTATATGCTATTCCTCTCCTTTCTTTGAAATCATCAAGCCATTCGAGTTTTTCAGTCCCTTCATGTATGGTGAAAGTGACATGATGCTAGTTTGAAAATGCTAGTTCCAGGCTTTTGCTTTCTCACATTGACCCAACTATTGGGCCACTGGAATACTTTGCAATTCCTTGAACCAGGACACTGGAATTAAAAAAAACAACAGTAGATTTCCCCTGTTAATGGTTTTCAACTGGCTTGAACATGGAGGTGAAATGATCAGAGAAACGCAGAAATGATGTTCCACTGGAGAGTGATTCTCAAACCCCAAACATTCTTTCATACTTATTAATGTTCTGTATTTCTCTGTGCCCCAGAAAAAAAGTCTGCAGGAAGAATCCACATACTGTACATTTCCAGAAGAAACTTTGGGTGTAAATCAGTGTATACTTGGGAAGAGAAAGATTTTCTTTTTCTTTTTCTACCTTGTAGTTAGGTATTTTTTATAGAATGGAGCCAATCAATTTTTAATACTTCAGAGAGCAATGTATCTGTGGAAACACACAAATCTATATATATATATATATATATATATATATATGTATTGTATAATGTACAAATCTATAAATAATAAATACTAGCTGACTCTTGTCTAATTAAAAGCTGTTACTATTTCTGGCTGGAGAACTAGCTGGCTTGGCCTTTTTCTTCTAGCATCCAGGGGTGGTGGACATCTTTGTCATGAAGGAGATCTTGTCAAAATTGCCTTCTACCCCAAATGGGATTTGTTAGGCCTCGTGCCCAAATTCAAATCAGATTCTATGCCATGGGGCTGTACTCAGAAGTAACCTGTCCACTCTGACTGTTATTTGCAATGTTCATTTATTTCTGCTCTCTGCCAGGCTGTTCTCTGTCTGTGGTATGGAGAAGAGTGCAAGGTTCAAACAAGCTTTGCTTTTGGCCACTAAGTGAAACTTGGACTGCAGTTGGCACTGACTATATGGACTGGAGATTCAGTAAATAAGTAGTAACCTACTGGTGCTTATTGTGACATTGAAGTTAATGGAAGAAGGCACCTTCTCAAAGTTGAACATAGAACATCATCAGAGTTGGAAGATACCTTGGGAGGTCATCTAGTCCAATCCCCTGCTCAAGCAGCAGATCCCATATACCATTCCAGACAAGTGGCTTTCCAGACTCCACTGATGGGATATCCACAATTTCTGAAGGCAAGCTTTCCACTGGTTAAATGTTCTAATTGTCAGGAAATTTCTCCTTAAATTCTAGGTTGCTTCCCTCCTTGATTAGTTTCCATCCATTGCTGCTTGCCCTGCCTTCAGGTGCTTTGGAAAATAGGCTGACCCCACTGTTCTTTGTGGCAGCCCTTCAAATATTGAATTATGACCATTTTTCACACTTGCAGCATTCTGATAGTCACATGATTTACATTTGGATGCTTGACATCTATTATGACAGTTGCAGTGCCCCGGAATCATGTGTTCATCTTTTGCAAAATTCTGACAAAATCAGTAAGGAAGCCAGATTCACTTAACAACTGAGTTACTAACTTATCAACTGCAATGCTTAACAACTATGGCAAGGAAGGCCATAAAATGGGGCAAATCTCAAATGAACAAAAGTCTCACTTAACAGAAATTTTGGGCTCGGTTGTGGTTGTAAGTCAAGGACTAAGTGAGCACCCCTGCATTTTCATTGTTTTTGACTTTTGGAGGGTTACCTGACAATAGCAGTGAGCATGAAGGTAAGCTATGAGGAATCTAGGTGTATCCAATGAAGCATATGAATGAGAAGACTAGAGGCAACTGGTTAACAGGCAATGGGAGGAAATGACCCCCACTAGGCTCATGATGTGCACTTAAGCTTTTGGGTCAGGCAGAGCAGAGAAGAAACCAGCTCAAGTTGTAGCAATACGTAAGTCTTGATGGCTAGGGGAATTCTGGGAGTTGAAGTCCACTCATTTCAAAACAGCCAAGGTTAGGAAACACTGAACTAGAAGATCATGGTTGTTCCCTAATATGAGGGGGTGCTTAGAATTATTGCAGTGATGGTGAATTGTACCAGTTATAATGGAAGTTCTTTTGACCTTGGAGAGTTAGGATCATTTCTCTGGTTTGGCACAAGGTAGCATCAAATCATTGCTGGAACTTGCAATGTGTTATTTTTCTCCCTTAAGGAATGGACAGTTTCCCCCTTGCAAAACAAAAAAGCTGGATTTTAGTGATGTCGGTTCCAATTCACCAAGATTCAAACCTGCTGTTTGGTACATGATCTGCCTTTAAAAAAAATCTACCTACAATAAAGCTTCAGCTGCCAGAACTGGACTGCAGAAACCCAAAGGATCACCATTTGGCAGCAAAGATGAATTCTAATACCCCTTTACTGCCATATAATGATCTTGCAGGGTTTTACACAGTGAACTTTAATCTAGTGTGCTGCAAGTGTGTTGAGCTGTAATTTCCAGAGTTCTGAAGCAACACAGGTACGGATAGCATTGGCTATAAATCCATTGCAATCCTTACATTTTTGGTGACTACCAAGCTGCAGAAAGCAGCTTTGCAAAGTAAGAGTTTAGGAGGAGCTATTTTTTCTTCTTCTGCAGCTAATTTCATAAGCCGGCTGATCACCAAAGTACCGTGTGTGTGTGTGTGTGTGAGAGAGAGAATTCTGTAATTTGGACTTCCACTCAAAAATGAAAATTTTCACTCAGTAACAAACGAACCGCTTTGTTATTCTAGCATCATTTTATATTTGGTGTGGTTAACTTGTTAATCGTAATCACCTTCAAATCAAGGCTACAATGCCTCAAATAATTTTACAGTAAATTGTTCCATTAAAACAGCAAATTAGAATACCAAACCTGGAAAAGAAAAGCGTTCAGTAGATGGCAGCAGTGAAGCCTTATTTTATCTTACTTTACAGTCGCAAAGTTAAAATAAATAGGAACAGACTTTGTCCTCATCCCCTTGTAAGAAAGAGTCAAGATGACGGTCCGACAGAAAATGATAAACTAGAGTATAATATGATCAGGGTTTAATATCATTTATTATAATCTGAGTGTTTTTTTATTGAGGAAGCAAACTGTCTGAGGCCATGGTCTGTATTACTTCTCTTAGAAACTTATACAGGTAGTCCTTGACTTACAACAGTTGGTTTCGTGACAGAAGTAACAACAGCACTGAAAAAAATGGCATAATATCCTTTCCCACACTTATGATGGTTGCAGCATCCCCATGGTCACAAGATCAAATTTTGGATTCCTGGCAACTCTTATTTATGACAGTTGCAGTATTCCGGGGTCATGTGATCACCTTTTGTGACAAGCAAAATCAACGGGGAAGCCAAGATTCACTTTACAACCATGTTACTAATTTAAGAAATACAGAGATTCACTTCACAATTGGGGCAAGAAAGGTCATAAAATGGGGGCAAAATTCAACAACGGTCTCGCTTAGCAACAAAAATTTTGGGCTGAATTGTGGCCATAAGTCAAGGACAACCTGTGGTACTACAACTCTTGTCTCTCTAACCTTTCACTGGGCAAACCAATGCATCCTAGGGCAGCAGTTTTGGAACCAAGGTATCTCAAATGGGTTAACTTGCAGAATGTGTCCAACACCAGGGACCCATTTTTCCTGTGGAACTGAAATTTGGCAAATTTTATAAAACATTTCATAACATAAAAATCATGAAGTGTTTTATGACATAGCACAAAATGTCATGAAATATTTCCTGCTATCAAGTCCTGATGTTTGACTCTGCTGTACAGTTCAGCTTTCAAGGCAGGTATATCTCTGAATATTATTACCCTGAGTTAACTCTGGGCAGGCCCCAAAGTTTAAAATATATATATCTATGTTTCTGTCTCTAGCTTTGGGACCTGCCCAGAGTTATTTGACAGATGAGCGAGTAAGCTCTGCAGTTGTTGAAGGCTTTGGGGAAATCTGTTAAAAAATAAATATCTCTGAAATGGTGACTCCATGAGTCACAGTTTATTTATTGTATTATTTCTAGAAGAATGGTAGACAAAGCATTGCCTCTTTCCATCTCATGCCACAGAAGTGAGTTTTAAGGACAGTTGGGTTGCTCTAGAGAAGACATCTCCGAACTTGGTCATTTTAAGACTTGTGGACTTCCAGAATTCCCCATGCTGGCTGGGGAATTCTGGGAATTGAAGTCCACATGTCTTAAAGCTGCCAAGTTTAGAGATTCCTGCTCTAGAGTGAGGGGGAAATCTCAGCACTGGTGCCCACCCAAGTACAGCTTCTGTGTAGACAAGATCCTTGCTTCTTTAGCAGTGGAGAAACTCAATTCCGGCTTTAGCCATTTTAATTGGGAAAGACAGGAGGTAATTTGCAACACTTCCTTTAAAAAAAATAACAACTTCAGGTTTGCCTGGCTGACTTCCAATTAATTCCTGGCCTCTAGTGAGAACCAAGCTTTGGTGTTGACCCCTGCACTTCATTAGAACTTGGATTTTTCCCGAATGCAAACCTGGTACTTATGAGGAAATTGAGCTGTCCAAGGTTGCATCGAGAATGAGAGATGACAAGGGGGAGACAAAACTCTGATGCCAGCATGGGTTTTGAGCCTGCCTCATTAACTCTGAAAATTAGAGAAATCACAGTCCTTTCCTCTGAGGGCAACCGTTACTCTTTTTTTTTTTTTTTCCTTCAAAAGATTGGGGTGCAAGGATTTCCACCAAGATAGAATGTCACACCTGTGACTTCTGAACTTTTGTCCAGATGTACTGACTTTCAGCTGAAATATTCATGTCACTCTACCTTTCATTTTTGGGGGAAGTTTTTTTTTAATCGCAAATGCTAGGAATGTTAGCTCTGATTCTTTGTGCCTTTTAAATGAAAAATGGTTGACTACCAAACGCATCTCATGCGAAGATCTGTTGATAAGAGCAAGATTTTGGCTTCTTTTTTTTGGGGGGGGGGTTTCTGGGATTCTCCACCTTGAACTCCTGGTAATTATTATTATTGACAACTCTGCCCCTGATCACTTGTATGATATTTAGAATTGCATTCATCCTCCACTGACTCAAAGTTAATATATTCCTACAGTGAAGTGTTGCAGTTACTGGAGGAAACTTATCAAAGGCTATATCTATTTCTAGTTAATTAAGATTGGAAAATAAAAGTTCAAATTTCAAGTGGAAATGCAAACTTTTTAAAAAAAGTGCTAGGATAGACATTGGGATTTGGTTCTCAGTGAAAAACATTACTGTAACTTGTATTTAGTTTCTTTGAAGTTAGATTTCCAAGACATGGTAGATGGATAATAGTTTTGAACTTTTAAATGTGGTTTTTCAAGTTATTTTTGCAGAATATTTGCCACTGTTAATTTATAGGACTTCAAGTTAACAAAATCCAAGCCAAATAGATCAAGATTTCTGTTGAAATGTGGTGTAAAAAAAGGCCTATTTTCTACACCTCTTGTCTTTGGTTTTGTAAAATAAGGATTTTATTTTTAATATTGTTGCTCAAGTGCAGCCAACTAACTGACAGGAACAGCAGCTTGTGCCCATATTTTGTGCCTATTTTAAATATTATTTATTTTGTTATGGGAAGGATGCTCAGGCTGAGCTTGATCTCATCTTAAACATTTTTTGAGCTGGCCAACAATACAGAATAATTACTAGCTACTTGGAAGCACTCAATCAAAGGACAGAGCAATGAAATGTGTGTGGTAAATGTATTCATTCTATAGGAAAATGGCTTTCCTTGGCTTGGGGCCTCCAAATGTGTTGAATAACATTTCCCCAAATGGTTTCAGCTTTGGGGAGCTATTGCAGCATGTGTGTGAAAATAATATTTGATTTTGCTATTTGGCACCATTTTTCTCCCAGCGTTTTTGGCAGCAGTCTTTTATTTCCCAGCTAAAATTATACACAAATTTTAAACCTCCTGCCATGTAATTTGACAGGGAGAGTCTCAAACGAAACAATTTGAGGAGGATTTCTCCTCCCCCCTCTATCTTAGTCCTCAAAGCCCATTTATTGGAATTCCAAAACTCCCTTTATGACTTGAAATAGGCATGTTTGGAGGGGAGGGATTCAAAATGGAAACAGACAAAATCCAAGGAAATTGAGAGCAAAATTTCTCCTGAAATGCATATAGAGAAGGGTCCAAGAGCAATGCAAATCTTCTCTTCTCATGCAAATCTCATTTTTAAATCTAGAATAGATCCTGGGGTTATTACCCCTTTCTTCTTACATGATGTGAGTCCTGGACTCTGTACTGAAAGTACCCTTCAGTTTTGGTTATCACAATGTAAAAAATATGTTGAGACTAGAAAAAGTGAAGAGAAGAACAAAGATGATTAGTGGACTGGGGGCTATAAAGAATAGTTGCTGGAACCAAGTATGCCTAGTTTAATGAAAAGAAAGACTAGGTGTGTGACATGATAGTGTTCCAATATCTTCGTGAGGGGGTCAACCTATTCTCCAAAGCACCTGAAGGCAGGACAAGCAATGGATGGAAACTAATCAAGAGAACCAACCTAGAATTAAGGAGAAACTTAACAGTGAGGACAATTGAGCAATAGAATGGCTTGCCTTCAGAAGTTGTGGGTGCTCAATCATTGGAGGCTTTCAAGAAGAGACTGGACAGCCATTTGTTTGGAATGGTATTCTGCTGAAGCAGTGAATTGGACTAGATTCCCTCCAAGCCTCCCCCCCCCCAATATATATATATATATATATATATATATATATGTATATGTATATGTATATGTATATGTATATGTATATGTATATGTATATGTATATGTATATGTGTGTGTGTGTTATTCTGTTATTAACTAGAAGCTGCAGCTGCTTCCATAACCCACTGGAGAGCTTTATGCTATGACACTTCCACCCGCTTTGAAGACAGGTGGTACCAAAAACTGATAGAAAACCACAAGTGGCTTTACAAAATTAACATCCATGAGTTACTAAAATGGATTTCCAGTGCCGCCATTGTGCTAGACTCTGTCCTTCCAGACTGGGACTGCAGAGTTCCATGTCCACAGATGAACTTTGCAGCAATGTGCCTTCAAACCAGAAGGATTACAAGTATAGAGAACACCTCCTTTTATTTCTTCTCAATCTCTTCCTCTTTATTGCTTTTTCTTCAAAGGCTAGATTACTTGTTTGCTCTGTTTTTATCACTGTTTATATGAACAAATACAGCTGCATTGTTCCAGTGATTTAAAGTTTCTAGCATTTCTGTCTCAAAAGGGAAACAGCTGTGCAAGAACTAGGTCTGCTGTAGGAGGATGTAAAGAGTTGCTCGCTGATGGAATTCAGCCACAGAAGTTGGCTTTTCTCTGTGCAGGTTCTATCATGCATGAAAGCAAATAGGAGTTTTTATGCCGCTGTTCCATTTTAGCCAGGTATGAGCAATTATTTATAAACTGGAGGCCTACCTTGGCAATGGGCAGAGTGGATGGACAAAAAGTCAAATAAATAAAGTCAGGAAGGGGTGGGAGACCAGAGCCAAAGCCAGATGGGATGTTAGAATCATATTTAGTGTTTGACTGTGGAAGTCAATTCTGGACAGCGCCCTTGTTTGACTTTCTGCAAGAACTTTGTCTAATAAAAGTGATTCAGTTTCTCTCCACTGAAACCTCACTGGGAATTAACTTTTTCCACAGTCAGTGTTAAACAAAGAGTAATATGCTGTTTTTTCCAACCAGACCAGAAGGAAGAAGTTTCAATTTCTGAAGTACAAACCAATGTGAAATCTCTCTGGTATCCATGGATTCTCTTCCTGTAGCATATGATTTTCTGTCCTTTTGAAAATGGTTTCCTTTGATGGAGCTCGCAACAGTTGCAAGTATCAACAGCAGCTAATGCGAAGTCTTCATTTTGGAAGCTGAACAGGTACTGCCTGCCCAAAATTATACATAGCTGCATTGCCAAAGGCTGTCTTTGAATGGATTTTCCAGTTTACAGTATAAGGCTGTATTGTTTCCTTCCTTCTTTCATTGTACAAGTGACCCAAATGGCACGTACAACATTAACATTTAATTGCCATAATTGTATTATCTCAGGATCAAGGAGCACTAAAGAATTTCCCTGAGTCAGGAGAAGAAACCTGAGACTGCCTAATGTCAAGTATTGTAAACCACCCCTGCTGATAGTGAGCAGGTGAAATCAGGTGAGAGAAGGTAGCAAAAGTGGAATTGGCAGGATAAGCCAGACATTGTTAAGATTTCAATTGTAGTTTTGGATTGTTTTTTTTCAAGATGAAGAAAGTTATACTAAGTTTCAGTAATCTTTTTTGGATCTTGGTATTTGTCAAATTATACAACTACAACCGAGAATATTGGTACCTTTATTTAAAAGGAAGCCTATATGTACATTTGTATACTACAAATTTATTTTCTTAGTCAGTGACCCAGACAATCTGATTATAAATTGGTATGAATGAGTCCATAAGGGCAACAATCTTCTATATGTCCTTCTTGTACTTTTGTGGATTAAGAAGAAGCTGCAAGATTTTATTGTTTTCTTTGTTCCCAAGGGACCAGTGAAGTCGGTCTGATAAATGCAGGAGCTAGCATAGCTGATTAGAAATCACACTGATCATCTTAAGACTTAATGGAGCACTCAGTTAAAAAAAAGTTTATTGTATTCTACCAATCAGAAATAAAAATGTTAGGGTGAGTTGATACTTAACAGTAGACTTGGAAGTTGGAAAGATATGTATTGGTGCCAAGATCCCCGTCACACTAAATTCAGACAATAGAACTTATCAAAATTAAATGAGGAATGAACGGTGATGAGGTTCTGTAAAATTTTACTGTAATTTAAAAATATTTCCAATGCTTGCCAATTTTCAAATGACTTTCCATGCATTGATCTGGAAAATGAAAACAAGCAGTAGGAGCAACTGGTAAAATAGATCTGCAATGTTTTAATTTCTGTATTTCCTGAAATAAACAGATTAAAGGGATGGGGACTCATGCCATCTGGGAAAGGAGGAGGGAAGAGAAGAGTTCTGTTTTTACCATAGATTTGGAAGGAAAGCTTGTTGGTTTGTCACTGTATGTATCAGTACAGAAGCTCCTGTTTACAACACTGTGTCACGGCTTTTGATAAGACAATTCTGCCTCCTCCTTCATTTTTTATCCTCCCTGAAAAGCAAACTGCCGTGTACTTTCCATTTAATGTTAAGCACTGCAAGAAACTTAAGCACAGCAACCACTTATTTTATTTCAGAGCAATACTTTTGTAAATAGAATCTTACAGCTTCACATATTTCTGCTACCCACATTTACATGAAATTATTACTAGCCTCACCTTTCTCTCCAAATGAAGGCATAGGCCTTCAGTTTCTTCCAAATTAAGAGAACTGACCTCTTGGTGCTTTAAAAGGCAGTTGAAATTAATGTTCAATTATAATCATTTTAATAATTTTGTTGATTTTTATTCTAAACAATGACCTTTAATAGTAAGCAGTATAAATGTTTAGTAAAATACAAAATTTTAAATAGTTTATATGGACAGCCATTTGCCCTAGATGGTATAGTCTCCTGTTTGAGCAGAGGGTTGGACTAGAAGACCTCCAAGGTTCCTTCCAACTCTGATATTCTGTTATTTTATATAGTCTAAAAATCAGATGTGCTTGACAAAAGGCAGACTAGCCACACTTGAACATCTAAAATCAGTGATGGAAAATTATATTGCAGAAATTGCAGTTTATCATGATTAGATGTGACATATTTCCCCTTTTTAATGATCTCTGAGACTGTGTCTTCACTGAAAGTATTTTTTTTAAAAAAATCTTGTTTCGAGAAATGGCTTGCCATTACCTTCTTTCTAGAGCTGAGAGAGAAAGACTGGCCCAAGGTCACCAGCTGGTTCGTGCCTTAGGGACTAGAACTCATGGTCTCCCAGTTTCTAGCCTGATGCCTTAACTATTTCATCAAACTGACTCTGGTATATAGTGTATAGCAAAGTGAACAAAAATAAAACAAAACAAATAGTAAAGAAAAGTAATACATCTTAAAAGTAAACTGCAAATATAAAGATGTACAGATACTGACTGAACAAATATTGCTGAAGTCTTGATGAAATATATTTTTGTCAGAAGCAATGCTCTCCCCCACACAATATGCAAGTGCATATCAGTTTGACCTCTAGATATGAGAGACTGAAGAGAGGGGGAAAATACTGGAGGAAAAGGTGTTGTTATGTATGCTGCTTGACCTTGAGGAAAGCAAGAGAATACATTTGAACACAGAATAAAAATAAAGGCAAAACAGATTTGTCACAACAAATATGTGCATAAATTCTGAAATAAAAATAGTATCTGCTACATTTGTGTTCCAAAACCAAATGCACGGTCTCTTATTTTGGCACCAACTGCATTTGAAGTTGATTTAAAGCTTGCACCCTGTATCTAATTTATGATGCGGTTATAACAGATCTTTGAAAAGTATTCAGCAGCAGTGGGATCCTGCAGGATGTGGTTGGCAGAGCCACCTGTCTTGGTGGCACCTGCTTTTCCCATCTGCCTTGCTGCCTTTGTCAGGAAAATACCCTATAAGTGCTTCTGCAGACATTGCAACCTTAGAGAGAAACAGGTTTGCCATCAAGCTAGGCAAGTTTGTGTCAGCATGGAATATCCAGATACATGCAAATGAATGAGGCTCATCCAATATAAGAAACATAATCCTCAACCTACAGTCACAACTGAGCACAAAATTTCCATTCATAAGACAGTGGTTACGTTTTGGTTCTTGTTATGACCTTTTTTTGCCACAGCTGTTAAGTGAATCACTGCAGTTGTAAAATGAATAACGAGACTGTCAAGTGAACCTGGCTTCCTCCATTGACTTGTGAGGAGGTTGCAAAAAAGGACCACATGATTCCAGGACACTGCAACCATCATAAATCTTAATTGGTTGCCAAGTGCCTGAATTTTGATCACATAACCATGAGGATGCTGCAACAGCTGAATGTGAAAAACTGTCATCACTCCCTTTTTTCAGTGCTTGTGTAACTTTGAACAGAACAACAGAGTTGGAAGGTACTTCGGAGGTCTTCTAGTCCAAACCCTCTGCTCAGGCAGGAAACACTATATACCATTTTAGACAAATGGTTGTCTTAAAAACTTGCAGTGTTGGAGCATTCACAACTTCTGGTGGCAAGCTGTTCCACTAATTAATTGTTCTAACTATCAGGGAATTTCTCTTTAGTTCTCGGCTGCTTCTCTCCTTGATTAGTTTCTATGCATGGCTTCTTGCTCTGCCTTCAGGGGCTTTAGAGAATAGCTTGACTCCCTCTTCTTTGTGGTAACCCCTCAAATATTGGAAGACTGCTATCATGTCACCCCTCGTCCTTCTTTTCACAAGACAAGCCCAATTCCAGAAACCAGTCTTTTTGTTTTAGCCTCCAGTCCCCTAATCTTGCTGAACCGTCACTAAACAAATGGTTATCGGTACTCTGAGTCTGTATCCTAAGTCAGAGGTCTCCAACCTGGACAATTTTAAGACATGTGAGGAATTCTGGGAGTTGAAGTCCACAAGTCTTAAAAGTTGCCAAGGTTGCAGACCCCTGCCCTAAATCACACACTGCAATTGGGCATGCGTTGCCGGCAAAACCAAAGCCCAGCCATTTGTGCGGTGTGGACAGGGGTCAGAAGTTCGAGATGGGGATGTGGCAGGGGTGGGATTCGACTGGCATTACTACCGGTTTGGTAATTACATTTTGCACGCACACACACCATAAGCTGTGCCGCCTGGACAGCTGATAAGCGCTGCATGCAGGTGTGCAGTGTTTGAAAAGCCTCTTTTTTCCTGCTTTTTCAGTCTCAGCTGTGCCACGCAAAGCAGCTGAGGTTGAAACAGCAGGAAAGAAAGGTCAGGTAACAGACTGGCGGGGCAGGTGGAACAAACACAGAACCAGTTCTGTGTCTGCTGCTCTTCAGAGCTACCGGTTCTATAGACTCGGGCAGAACTGGTAGCATCCCAGCCCTGGGACGTGGACAATCGGGCACAAGGCAAGGGAAGCTCTTTAGTGAACGTGGCTATGCTTAGAATTCCTCGTCCTTTGGGTGGAAATGTGTTTTGGGTGGGATGGGGGTATCCTTGATGGTCTCTGAGCTTGCTCGTGTTCTTGCAGACGTTTCATTACCCAAACTCGGGAACACCATCCATGCAGTGGGTTTAACCTTCCTTTTCTGGGGGTGGGGGGGTCGTGCACGCCCCCTCTCGCTTTGGGGCCGCTCTTCGCAGAGATTGATTTGGAGCAGGGGGCGCTTTTTACCCTCCTTCTTTGGGCTCTCGACCAGGGTGGGCGATCGACGCTGCTGAAACACCGCGGGCTGCCTCGGGCAACGCATCGCTGGCCCCGCCCCCGGGTTCTCAGGTGAGTCGCCGCACAGGTGCTCGGCTTGGTGGGGGAAGCGGCGGCGGAGGGAAACGCGCGAAGGACCCTGGGAGTTGTAGTCTTCCCCTCCCCGTCCCCTCCTCTCCCATCTTCTCGGAGCCAGAGACGGCCAAGCTCTGCGCCGCCCCTCCGCGCCTCCCTCTCCTCCGCTTCCCTCCTCCCCCCCCCCCCCCCATGCAGTG
Source organism: Laticauda colubrina (assembly GCA_015471245.1). Classification (NCBI taxonomy): domain Eukaryota; kingdom Metazoa; phylum Chordata; class Lepidosauria; order Squamata; family Elapidae; genus Laticauda; species Laticauda colubrina. The sequence continues at coordinate 3,344,595 of BLBF01000067.1, forward strand.
GGGATACAACCCGCTCTCCTCCTTCTCCGCGGACCACAATTCCCACCGAGCTCCTCCGGGCCCGAGAGCGCCACATCCGCCGGCACTGTCTCTCTCTTTCTTTCTCTCTCTCCTCCGCCCCCTCCCCTCCGCCCCGCTAGGCCCTCTGGGGCTTGTAGTCTCACCTCGCCATTCACCAAAACCCTAGGCGCACTTTCCGCAGGGCGGGCGGCGCCGCTACGCTTACGCAAACGGCGTAAGGGGCCGGCTTCTTGGACTCCCGGAGGGAGGGAGGGAGGGAGGAAGGCGGGCGGGCGGGCAAGGAGGGAGGGCGGGCAGGGGAAGGGAGGGGAAGAAAAGGAGGGCAGGGGTGGAGGGGGAGGTGAAAGAGAAAGAGAAGAAGCAAAAGAAGCAGAAAAAGAATAGAGCCAGCCGAACAGGAGCACCACGGGCTGCCCGGGGGTGGGGGGTGGGTGGGTGGGGAAACGGCCGACAGCCCTGCGGGGTGGGAGGAGGGAGGGTGGGTGGGTGGGT
>BLBF01000067.1:3366526-3390284 GCA_015471245.1 Laticauda colubrina
AAGAAGAAGAAGAAGAAGAAGAAGAAGAAGAAGAAGAAGAAGAAGAACTTTATTGTCATTGTACAAGTACAGCAAAACTGTGGATGCACGCCAGCAACTGTTCGCAATACAATATTCTTGTAGAGGGCATTAGCCTTCAATAAATCCGTAGTCATTTGAACTACCTTCTGATTTCTTGCTCCTGAAATCCATTTAGTTGTGCCTTGGCGAAACCATACTTGGAATATTGCATCCAGTGGGATTCAGTATTTTTTTATTATTGGTTCTGTGTGCGTGGCTTTGTGGGTGTGGAAGGGGAAGGATACTGTAAAATCTCCAGTCAGAGGTGGTATCTGCCAGTTCTCCGAACTGCTCAAAATTTCCGCTACCAGTTCTCCAGAACTGGTCAGAACCTGCTGAATATCAGCTCTGATTGTCACAATATAAAAAAGATGTTGAGGCTCTGGAAAAAGTGCAACAAAGAGAAGAGCAACAAAGATAATGAGGGGGCTGGAGGATGAAATACATGAAGAACGGTTGCAGGAATTGGATATATTTAGTTTGATGAAAAGAAAGATAGGGGTGACATGATAGCAGTGTTCCAATATCTGAGGGGTTACCACAAAGAAGAGGGAGTCAACCTATTTTCCAAAGCACCTGAAGCAGGACAAGAACAGTGTATGGAAACTAATCAAAGAGATATAACAAAAGCCTAACTAAATGCTTTTCCTTTCAACACCATTCATAGTACCAACCCATCAGGAGAAGATGGGCAGAGAACAGATTAGTATTTATTGATAGATCTGAAGATAACTTGAAAAAGCCACTGATGAGTGGCAGTCCTCTTTCGCTATTTAATTGAATCTCCCCCCCCCCCCTTCCTTATCAGATCTGGTTCCTCCCTCCCTCTCACTTTGCTGCCCTTACAGTCTAAGTACAAAATCATTGGAAGATTTTATAAAAGCAGAACACAAGTCAGCTCCTCTCAAGAGTTGGTACATTAGCCTTTGCTGTACAGCTTGTATTTACACCACGGTTGCTCTTGTGCAGAATTTTGGAAGGCTGAACCATGAGCACCAGCACAGCTGATATCGGGAAAGAGATTGTGCCTGGCTCATCCTTGTGTTTTTCTCTTGGCTGTGAATGTGCAATGAAAACAATGCTGCTTTGAACAGGCTGACACAGCCTCCGAGAGGGAGATCTATGGTTTATCAAAGCCCAGTTGCTGCACGCAAGGCAAAACACACTGCTACTACCAGGAGAGCGTGCCAAGCCTTTGGGGTGGGGTGGTGGAATCTAGCCTTGGTGACTTTAAGACTTGTGAACTTCAACTCCCAGAATTGCCCAGCCAGCATGTCTCAAAAGTTTGCTGTCACACTGATGTTTGCTAATCAACCTTGGAGGAGAATTTATTTTCATTCTTTCCCCTCTCAAGCAATAATGAGTATGGATACAGGTAATTCTTGACTTACAACCATTCGTTCAGGGACCGAAATTACTACAGCACTGAAAAAAGTGACTTATGACCGTTTTTCACACTTATAACCATTGCAGCATTCCCCATGGTCACCTGATCAAAATTTGGACACTAGGCAACCAGCTCATATTTAAAATGGCTGCAATGTTCAGGGCTCATGCTATCTGCTTTTGCAACCTTCTGACAAGCAAAGTCCAATGGGCCAGATTCACCCAACAACCGTGTTACTAACTTAACCATTGCAGTGATTCACTTAACAATTGTGGCAAGAAAGGTCATAAAATGGGGCAAAGCCCACTGAGCAACTCTCTGTCTTAGCAACAGAAATGTTGGGCTCAACTGTTGTCGTAAGTCAAGAGATACCTGTACTTGCCCTGTGAGAAAGCAAAGCCAAGGTGACGTTGGCCTAGTTGATTGCCAGTTGAGAATATCAATGGCCTGGTTCAGAGGTGGGATTCAGCCGGTTCACACCGGTTCTTACGAACCAGTTGTTAACTTTTTGCGCAGTTCGGACAATGGCTAATCCCACCACTGGCTGGCTGTCCCTGCCCCTGGTTCCTACCTTGCATCGAACTGGGATTTTACTGATTCCTTGGTTAAACAAACCAGTTTAGATTACATATGCATCTTCTGCCCCAAACCCAACTACTGTGCCAAGGTTCAGGCTTATATTAACTCAGTCTCTGATTTTCATTGACCTGATTGCACCAAGCATTTGCTGGCTTTCTCGTCCCTTTTCTTGTAATAAGTGTATTAAGCTTTCTTTTCAGCAACTTATAATAAGCAAAACTCCATGGACGATCTTAGAGAAGATATAAAGCAGGAGTATCCAATCTTGGCTGGCTGGGGAATTCTGGGAGTTGAAGTCCACAAGTCTTAGTCACCAAGATTGGAGACTTCTGGTGTAAGAAAAGAGACATGTGAGAGGGAAAGAGAGATGTATTTGGAACAAAGACAGCTCCTAATAGTCTTTCTAGTATAATCCCAATCAAATTGTGCTAAATCTTGTTGAATTACCATTTAATCATATTATTTTTATTCCGGAATGTGCTTCTTTAATATTTTATTTTCGTCTTCTTCAGCAGATGGCAGAATTTAGAGAAAGGCTGAATTAGGAGTATTACTGAATTACAGTGGAATAAAATGTGCATCTGTTAATACCCCAAAACAGATTTAACTCCTAGGCTAATATTTTCAATTATTTTTTTAAAAAAAGTCCCATCCAGCCTCAGCTAGCATCCTCAGTCATAAAAAGGATGCTGGGAACTGTAGTCCCCAATCTGAAGGGCCGCAGGTGCCTCGATCTCTAGCATCTATTAATCTCTCTCTTGTAGCTGATTTTTGTCTCTGCTTTTATATACTTGAGCCTGATTGTTTCTTCTATAGATCTGATGAAACACTCAAAGCAAGATGGATCAGAAACAGAGGCTTATTACGTGCAACATGTGTTCAGGGGACATCGAGAGGCTGAAGGAGAGAGAGAGGGAGAAAGGGAGAGAGAGGGCAAGCTGGCAGGCGCAAAAGTTGCTTCTATGCTGCTAATGAGACAAGCCATACCAACCCACATACATTTTTATTAATACCACACTTTAAAAAAATATGCCTACACACAGTTGGCTAATAGGAACATTCCTATAGAAGCAGCCTCAGCCTATTTACATCTTAGTGCTTGTTTATCTGCAGTGAACTTATAAATGAATAGCAAACACTAAAGTGGAAAAATGAATGCCCTTCAAATTCCCCAATCCTGTAACCGCTCCGCCAACAATTTTGGGGTGGGTGTTGGTCAGTATCTTCTCATCCCTTTTACGGCATGTTCAGATGCACACCAGAAACAAACGGAACCAAAGTTATGCTCACATGTCCAGCTATTAGCTTTCCAATATTTGAGGGGCTGCCACAAAGAAGAGCAGGTTAACTTATTCTCCAAAGCCCCTGAGAGCAGGACAAGAAGCAATGAGTAGAAACTAACCAAGGAGAGAAGCAACTGAGAACTAAGGAGAAACAGTTAGAACAATTAACCAGTGGAACAGCTTGCCACCTGAAACTGTGAATGTTCCAACACTGGAAATTTTAAAGAAGAGATTAGACAACCATTTGTCCAGAATGGCATAGGGTCTCCTGCTTGAGCAGGGGGTTGGACTAGAAGATGTCCAAGGTCCTTTCCATCTTTGTTATTCTGTTATTTTAGGAGATTTTATCATTCAGCCCTTACTTAGATTCATAATGGCGAAGGCTGCATGCATTGTATGATGTGCTCCAGTCTTGGATTTGTTATGGGCTGGCCTCTCGTGATCTGTAGCCAGTGTAAAATTCTCTCTCTCTCTTTCCCTCTCTCTCTCTCTCTCTCTCCCTCCCTCCCTCCCTCCCTCCCTCCCTCTCTCTCTCTCTCTCTCTCTCATCCATTTTATCTATCTATCTATCTATCTATCTATCTATCTATCTATCTATCTATCTATCTATCTATCTATCTTATCTATGTACCACCTACTGTCTATCATCTCTGTCTACCTACCTACCTACCTACCTATCCACCCATCTACTTACCTACTTATCTAGCTCCCTACCCACCTATGTGCCTATCTAACTATACCTACCTATTTACCTACCTACTTATCTGCCTACCTTATCCACCCACCCACCCATCCACCATTTTAAATCTTTTCCACCTGGAACAATTGGTTTCCTTCATTCAATTTGGTAATACAGGTAGTCCTTGACTTATGATTGCAGTTGGACCCAAAATTCCTAGTGCTAAGTGAGACAGTTGCCAAGGGAATTTTGCCCTTTTTTTATCAACTTTTCTAGGTTGCTTTTCTCCTTGTTTAGTTTCCACCCATTGCTTCTTGTCTGGCCTTCAGGTGCTTTGCCGAATAGATTCACTCCCTCTTCTTTGTGGTCAGCCCCTCAACTATTGCAAGACTGCTATCATGTCTCTCTCTCTCACACACACACACCAGTCCTTCTTTTCATTAAACTAGACACACCCAATTCCAGCAACTGTTCTTTGTATGTTTTAGCCTCCAGGTTCATGTTTATGACAGTTGCAGTGATCCTCTTTTGCCACTTTCTGCCAAACAGACTCAACTGGGAAGCCAGATTCCCTTAACAATTAAAGCAAGAAAAGTCGTAAAATGGGGCAAAGCTCCCTTAACCAATATCTCACTCAGCAACAAAAATTTTCAGCTCAATTGTGGTCGTAAGTCGAGGACCTCCCCCCATACCATGTGATGTGGGTTAAGCTTCTCATTGAGTGTTAGGTTGTTCTCTGGTGAATAAATCCCTTGGAAATCATTGCCTGTATTTAATTAATTGGAGTTAGTGAGCAGGTGCTTTCAAGAGGTCTAACTTTTAAATTCCAAGAAAGAGCCTTTTAATTTGCCTCCACTGGCTTTACGAGCTGGCTATTATTTTAGGTTATTTTAGAGGCAAAAACTGCCAGCTGACTCTGGTATCAATCCGTTCATGAATACAAAATGCTTCTTTCTACAATTCTTTCGGTGTTGAAGATGAATTCCACCCTGCCAAATAATTGTAAAAATCTGAATATTAATGCAGATATTGCAATCTTAATGATTCTCTCCCTGGGTTTGGGATTATAATGTTCAGATCCCTAGGGAATCCTTAAATGCAACTAGCAATTGGCAGGGGAATTTAGAATTTATTTATTTTAATGCTAAAGCACTCCAGATTATTCTAGAAAAGGCTTTCTATCAAGAAGTATTTACAGAAACAGTGTTTGCTTTCTGCAGCTATTAAAGGAAAAACCGCACACACCTAAACGTGTGCGATGGTTTTCCCTTTGGCTCACAGCATAATTAAAACGGTATACTTAAAAATAAAACCATCCTCTGCAAATTGGTTGTAGCTGCACACACTAGCAAACTTTGCAAAAAGAGCAGCACAGCTGAAATGGGAAACAAATCAGGTCAGAAACTGTTGGATGCCTATAAAATAATGTTCCAAAGCTGAAGGTTGAATGTCCACTACTGCAAATATCTCCATCTTGCTCTTAAGTAATCCACATTTTACTTTAGGAGTCATTCTGAGAAATATTTCCATTTGTATGGGATTGGTGGACTTTCCAATATCTTCCTTTTGGACTGTTTTCGGGGGCCTATTCCAGCCCTTTGACATGTATTTTGCATTGAATATTCAGGACTATTAATAGTCCTGAAATAAATATAATTTCATCCTAGTTTACAGGTAGTCCAGATTTAGTACTACAGTTGAGCCCAAACTTTGTGTTTAGCAAGACATTTGTTAAGTGAATTTTGCTCCCTTTTACCACAGTTGTTAAGTGGATTTTTGCAGCTGTTAAGTTAGTACCATGGTGTCAACCTCCAGCTCGAGAATTCAAACAAAGCTTCAGGTTCATCCCATTTCTGAAAATCTTACGGTTTATTGAATATACTGCATGGTAATGTCAGAGTAAAACTAACTACGAGGTTCCAAAACACCAGTTCATAGAATTAAACAATAATTTCCCCAGCCAAACCCCCAACTTCTCACCTAGTCCATGTAAACAAGCTCCCTTTGTTATTGGAACCGTCTGCTTCAATTCCACACGTCTTATGTTGTCCTTTAAAAGGTTTCAGGCTGTCACGGTCTTCAGTGGAATCGTAGAGGTTTTGTTTCTCCATCTAATGCATTCTTTTCCTTGTCCATTTTTTTTAAATTTTCATTGTATAAAATACACATAAAAAAGAAAAGATAACAGGAAATTAAGGGAAGGAAAGGGAACGGGAAAAAGGGGTGTGAAATGCAAGAGTAAAAGGAAGAAAAGGGAGGCATTGATTTCCAACTCTTCCAAGCATAGTACAAGATAAATACACTCCAACCTCAACTCTTTGCTTTTACATATTCATATATACCTAGCCGTTTCTATAACACCAAATCTCTCTAATCTAATCTAACCCATTCCAAAACAACACCTCTCCCCGTACTCTAAGTTGAAACGAAGAGGCACGTAGCTGCCAAAGTTTCATTCTTGACCCATGGTTGTGAAGTGAATTCCTCATTGTCTTTGCTTGTCAGAGATCACATTAGGGGATTACGTGACCCCGGGACATTGCAACTGTCATAAATATGAGTCAATTTCAATCCCACAACAGTGGAGATGCTGTAACAGTTGTAAGTGTGAAAAATGGTCATAAGTCCCTTTTTTCCAGTGCCATTGTAATGTCGAACAGCCACTAAGTGAACATATAAGTCAATATAACTCACATGTACTCCTTCAGAGTATCTTGGTGTCAACTCATAAAATATTTCTCTACTCTTTTAGAGTTGCCAACAGAATAAGAATAGGAATAGAATAGAATTCTTTATTGGCCAAGTGTGATTGGACACACAAGGAATTTGTCTTGGTGCAAATGCTCTCAGTGTACAAAAAAGAAAAGATACATTCAAGAATCATAAGGTACAACACTTAATAATAATCATGGAGTACAATAAGCAATCAAAGTATACTAGGAAACAGTCAATATAGATCGTAAGGATACAAGTGACAAAGTTACAGTTATACAGTCACAAGTGAGAGGAGATGGGTGATAAGGAATGATAGAAGATTAATAGTAATAGTAGTGCAGACTTTGTAAATAGTTGGACAGTGTTGAGGGAATTATTTGTTTAGCAGAATGATGGCTTTTGGTGAAAAAAACTGTCCTTGTGTCTAGTTGTTCTGGTGTGCAGTGCTCTATAGTGTCGTTTTGAGGGAAGGAATGGAAACAGTTTATGTCCGGGATGTGAGGGGTCTGTAAATGTTTTCACAGTCCTCTTTTTGACTTGTGCAGTATACAGGTCCTCCATGGAAGGGAGGTTGGTAGCAATTGTTTTTTTCTGCAGTCCTGATTATCCTCTGAAGTCCGTGTCTTTCTTGTTGGGTTGCAGAACCAAACCAGACAGTTATAGAGATGATGATGATAATAGTGTAGCAGCTTGCAAAACTGAAACTGCATTTCATAAATGCCTATGTCTATAGTCTTTTTAGGGAGTGGGGAGCAGTGGGTAACTTGCATTCCATAAATGTTTTCAAAGATAGTCTTTAGGTGACCGAAGTTTATGCCGTGCAAAATTCTAACTGGAGAGTATGATTGATGACTCTTGGCTATGGATGTGTCCCATTGGAGAATATGAATTATGATACACCCAGGGGGGTGGGGGGAAACCAGGGTCAAGGGTGACAATGAATGACGTGTCTCAGAGTCGACGACACCCAGGCAGCAGCGACATGTCTATTCCTAATAAATAAGCTTTGAAAATCTGAGGCTAGAGACTCAGGTCGTTCTTGCAACAAACAGGGAGGTGATTGTGAATGAGCTCTCCCTTTTTGGGGCTCACCCCCAAGTTGTGATAAGTGATAGGTCAACCCTGGCCTTGAAAAGATAAAGTATCGGCTCAGCTAGAAGTGGTAGTATCTCCGAGCACCTCTTCTTTGCCAGATGATAACAAATGGGAAGGAAAAAACAGCTTGCCTCATCAATTCGGCTGCATCCTCTAGCCTCAGTGAAAACACCCCTTAGGAGCGATGGCTTCTCTGTTCCAATAAACAAAGCTTGTTTCTATCGTAGATTGAGCGGAGTTTTTAAGGTATCAAATCTTGGAGCCCAGGAAGAAGGCCTGCTGGAAATCTTTTCTCTGGATTAATGGGTGCCACATACATGCACAAAACATGTGCTATTTCTGGCTCAGAAGCTGCTACTCGGTTGTATTGAATAACCATGTTTGTAAGCTACCTTAAGAGGATCTGAAAAGCTTTAAAGAAGGATGTAAATATTTGCAAAGAACTAATTCGTTGCCTAACCTGGGCCTGGTTACCAATCATTTTGCAGGCTCTTTGTGGGTTGCCTTTGAATAGGCAGCTTCTGCATTGTGCTGTAAGTGGGTCATAAGTTAGCTGTTTATTGTGTTCAAGAGCTCAAACCCTTCTGGGAACCTGAAGAGCATCAGCTTTAGGTGGGACTGTCTAGAAGGAGTTCTCAGATTGAAATACTTTCCCTATTACCTCCTCCCTGACATTGGGAGAGTGTCATGGCTGCATCTCTCCTAGCCAAGCTTCATGAGCTGACAGCCTGCCATTAGCAATGGCGGGGGAGAGAAGGTGGAAAGATTGGACTGTTAAGGAAGAAGGTGGGGATGGAAGTCCAGCTGAGCCTCTGGAGAAGCTTCAGCCAGCCAAGGCCAACTATCTATATGCAGAGCTGGGAACCAAGAACCTGTTGCCTAAACTAGCAGTTCCCAAACTTTCCATCCTGGCAGCCCTGCCCACCGCAGGAAGGCAGCCCTGCCCAATGTGGGAAGGTGTGTGTGTGTGTGAGTGGTAGGCACACATATGTGTGCGCACAGTTCCACAGGTGCAAGTGGCAGGCACTTGCGCTCATGTGTGAAGCTCCACTCGCGCAAGCGGAGGGCCCTGGAGCAGTGGGTGCTTGTGCTGGGCCACGGCTGGCTCAAAACTGGGTCACACAACCGATGGGCAAGTGTGTGTGTGTGTGTGTGTGTGTTTGTGAAGCTCCGCTTGCATGAGTGGAGAATGCACAAATGGAGCTTTGTGCTCAAGTGGAGCTTCGCACATCTGCATACTTGCCCACCGCTTGTGTGGCCCAGTTTCGAACAAGCCACGGCACTGGGCTGTGGCCTGGGGGTTTGTGACCCTTGCCCTAAACAATATGCAAGCATCTAATTGGACTTTTATATTCTGGGGGATAGTGGGTGGGTGGAAGAAGAGGAAAATATACTTTGTATTGTGTTCAGGGAAAAACCTCAGATTCAATTTACGCTTATGAGCCACGTTGGCGCAGTGGTTAGAGTGCGGTACTACAGGCTACTAATGCTGACTGCCGGCTGCCTGTAATTTGGCAGTTCAAATCTCACCAGGGTCCAGGTGTCAGCATTCCAAGTAACAACCTCCAAAACAGACAACTCCGAGACAAGCATCTTCTCAAAGTTCCACTTTGTTAGAGATGTCATATTGGCGCATCTGCGAAAACACAAATCTGATACTTCCGAGTTTTCCCTTCCTCAAAAGAAAATCAAAGATCCATTCCCTGCCTTCATCAGTCCATCACATGGCCCAATCATGTCTTCATCCCATCCGGAGAGTATCTCCAGTCACTCCCCTCCAGGTGCAAGGTGAAACAGCTTTGACTCTCTCAGAAAAGAATGTTGTGGCTAATCATCCACTGCTCCTTAAACCCCCCGTCCCAAATTCCCAGTCACTAAATGTGGCAGCCTAGAAGCTCCAAAAGAAAAAATGGCTTCCCGGGCTGACACAAGGTTGACTCAACCCTCCCTCCTTCAGTGTTTGGTAAAATGAGGACCCAGATTGCTGGGGTGGGGGCAAGAGGCTGACACTGTAAACCGCTTAGAGAAGGCTGTGAAACAATGTGAAGTGGCATATAAGTCTATGCGCTATTGCTATTGCTGCAGTTGATTGGATGTTGCATTAGGAACCCTGGTGGTGCAGTGGTTAGAATGTGGTATTGCAGGCTACGCTCTGCCCTTTGCCAGCAGTTTGATCCCTACTGGCTCAAGGTTGAATCAGCCTTGCCTCCTTCCAAGATGGGTAAAGTGAGGACTCAGATTGTTGGGGGCAAGAGGCTGACTCTGTAAGCTGCTTAGAGAGGGCTGTGAAACACTGTGAAGCAGTATATAAGGGCTATTGCTATCTATCTTTCTTCCTTCCTTCCTTCCTTCCTTCCTTCCTTCCTTCCATCCATCCATCCATCCATCCATCCATCCTTCCATCCATGGTGCACCCTGGTTAGAATACAGTATTAAAGGTAACTCTGCCGACTGCCAGCAGTTCGATCCTGACTGGTTCCAAGTGGACTCAGCCTTCTGTCCTTCCAAGATGGGTAAAGTGAGGACCCAGGTTGGGGGCAAGAGGCTGATTCTATAAACCGCTCAGAGAGGGCTGGAAAGCACTTTGTAGTGGTATAGAAGTACAAGGGCTATGGCGATTGCTACTTCTGTACCCAGATAAGCTTCAGTTAAGTACAGGTATCCTCGACTTATAACAGTTCATTTAGTTGACCATTCAAAGTCACAACGATACTGAAGAAAGTGACTTACGACCGTTTTCCACACTTACAACCGTCACAGCATCCCCACGGTCACGTGATCAAACTTCAGACACTCGGTAACTGACTTGTGTTTATGACAGTTGCGGTGTCCCAGGGTCAAGTGATTCCCTTTTGCAACCTTCTGACAAATGAAGTCTATGGGAGAATCCAGATTCACTTAACAACCATGTGACTTCCTTAACAGATGCAGTCATGCAGTTGATAAAGGTGGCAAGGCAGTTCATAGAAATGGGACAAAATTCCTTTAATAAATGTCTGACTCGGAGATGGTATTCAGCCGGTTCTGACTGGTTCTGGAGAACCGCTAGTGGAAAATTTGAGTAGGTCGGAGAACTGACAAATCCCACCTCTATTTATCCATTTCTCCTTTAGGAGAAGTCCCCCTCTAGAATAGGTCCCCCTCTATTCTCCGCCTCCCTTTGAGTTCCACATGATCGGCTGATTTGGTTGCCCTGCACAGGAGAACGGAACTGGAAAGCAGGTTAGCGGGGTGGGGAGGGAATGGGGATTTTGCAGTAACCTTCCCCTGTCATGCCCACCAAGCCACGCTCACAGAACCAGTAGTCAAAAAAAAATTGAATCCCACCACTGGTCTGACTTGGCAAAGAAATGTTGGGCCCGGTTATGGTCACGAATTGAGGATTACTTGACACAGCAGTAGCCCAAACCTCTGGTTACTGTTTAATCCAAAGAAGTAATTTAACGCGCATGTTTCTATTGTGGATGCTTTTTGGGAATCAGGAAGAGGCTTTTAAAAAAACAACAACACAGGATTGGAAAATTTCTCTGTTTCCTCTCTTTGTAAATGCTTTTGTGGGGCAGGGCAGGGAACCAATTTAGAAAATAGGAAGGAGGAAATGGATTCATAATAGATCAGCGTATTTGCTCTAGAAAATGCTCTTGCAGGCGTAATTAACTGTAACATTTGAAATGTGGTAATTATGCATTAAAACCACAAAAGAAAGGAAAATAGGTACTTAATTATTTGTTTCTATTAGTTAAATTCCCCATTTGTCTCTCCCTCCCCCCATTGTTATTGCTACCACATTGAGCCTCCCAAATTAGATTAATTCAAACAGTGATTTATTTTGTTATGTATGTGGGGGAAAAGTTTAATTCTCTCCCCTCCATGCACATCCCTTCCTAATGCAGGTTTTTCAAAAGTGACTTTTTCTGCAGTTCCCTTTACTGTCTGTTCAATTTTTTGCAAATGTCTTTTTTATCATTCCCAATCTCGGTGTGCTTCCCTCCCTCCGCCCTCCCTTTTTTTTCTCTCCATCTTTCACAAACCACTGAGCCCAAGACTTTGAGTAATGCTTAACTCTGCCTGGGGTGCTTTCCTATTCATAGCCCCATGCACACGATAAATCGGCTAACAAACTGCAGTGTGACAGGTGTATAATTGTGCAGAGCCTACACGGGTTTTTTTTATCTGTTGTTTGTTATTTCAAGATAGATTTGCAGTTAAGACATCCCAAGTTAGTGTTGTTTCTTTGAAAGTAGGAAAATATTGTCCGGGACTATCAAAAAAATCACAATTATTTATATGTGGGTGTCGTCTGCTCAGTAGATAACTGACATACAGGTAATCCTCGACTTACAACCCTCTGTTTAGGGCAAGGGTGTTCAGACTTGGCAAGTTTAAGTTCTTGTGGACTTCAACTCCCTGAATTCCTGAGCTAACATGACTGGAGGAGGAATTCTGGAAGTTGAAATCCACAAGTCTTAAAGCTGCCAAGTCTGAAGACCCCTAGTTTAGGGACTGCTTAAATTTACAACAGCACTGAAAAAAGTTTTCACACTTGTGACCATTGCAGCATCCCTGGGGTCACGTGATCAAAATTTGGGCACTTAGCCACTGGTATGTATTATACCTGTGGGAACCCCCCCCACCTTCCTAGAAGAATGAAATGTTTTAGAAAATATTAAAGGGGCAGAATAGAATATGTCCCCTAAAGGAGAAATGGATAAATATGCTCTTAAAGCAGGGGTTCCCAACTGGGGGTGCAAGATGATATTCCAGGAGGTGCGAAAACTTGGGTTTAGAAGTTTCAAAACAATAATGTATATGTATATAATTGATGTGGTGACTCAGTGGCTAAGATGCTGAGTGGCTAAAAGACTGAGCATGTCGATTAGAAAGATTGTCAGTTCGGCAGTTTGAATCCCTAACAGCATGTAATGGAGTGAGCTCCCATTACTTGTCCCAGCTTCTGCCAACCTAGCAGTTCGAAAGCATGTAAAAAGTGCAAGTAGAAAAATAGGAACCACTTTGGTGGGAAGGGAACAGCATTCCTCCATGCATCTTCTGGCATTTAGTCATGCTGGCCACATGACCACGGAGACGTCTTCGGACAGCGCTGGCTCTTCTTTGGTTTTGTAATGGAGATGAGCACTGCCTCCTAGAGTCGGAAACAACTCGCACTTATGTGCGAGGGGAACCTTTACCTACGCATATGATTATTCTTTTAAGGGGTGCGAGATTATATCAGAAATGTTCTAGGGTGGCAGGGTATAGAAAATGTTGGGAATGTCTGCCTTAAAGGCAGAAAGCAGACTCAGTCTTTCTTAATAGCCCCCAGCAGATATTTTGTGCCCATTAAGAAAGATTGGGCCAGCCTAATTCACAAAACAAAAGAGCTTCGCCTCCAAGGACGGGATTAAAATTGATGTTCTCCTCCTCCACCCAAATTCTAAGAACAGGACATGAGCCTTTAGGACTGTGTACTAGGATTAACCCACCACTATTTAGCAAAAGACACAACCCTTCATTGCACAACCCCCCACCCACCCCCAGAACAGCTCAAACATCAAAGTCACAGAAACCTTTAAAGATCCTGACCACTGAGCCACAGCGGCGCAGTGGTTAGCGTCAGGAGTGGGCTGCTGAGGGTTCGCAGGGGTTTGGGAGATCCTCTAGTTAAGATTCGGCACAGTTCAGAGAACCTCCAAATTCCCCTCCTGTCTGGCCCCGCCCTACCCTACCCCGTCCCTCCCAGGAGTCCCCACGTGGCCAGTTTTGGATGCAAGTAATACAGGGTGCGTGCAGAAGCTCAGGGAGGGCAAAAAACAGGCCTCCTGGAATTTTGAGAAGGCCGGAAACGGGCTTCCAGAGAGCCTCCGGAGCCCCTTTTTGCCCTCCCGGAAGCTCGATGAAAGCCTCTGGAGCCCAGGGAGGGCAAAATGCGCCCCCCCCAATCCTGTTGCAGGAGGTTGGCTAGGCCACGCCCACCATGGCCACTCCCACCCAGCAACCAGGCAGAGAACTAATTGACAACATTTTTGAAGCCCACCCCTGGTTAAAGTACAGTACTGCAGGCTACTTCTGCTGCCTCCCGGCTGCCTGCAGTTTGACAGTTCGAATCTCACCAGGCTCAAGGTTTTGACTCAGCCTTCCATCATTCCGAGGTAGGTAAAATGAGGAGCCAGATTATTGGAGACAAGAGGCTGACTCTGTAAACCACTTAGAGAGGGCTGGAAAGCTCCATGAAGCGGTATATAAGTCTGCTATTGCTTGGGAAGGAAGGAAGGAAGGAAGGAAGGAAGGAAGGAAGGAAGGAAGGAAGGAAGGCCTAGTGGTGCATTTGTTACAATGCAGTGTTGCAGGCTAACTTTGCCCATTGCCAGGAGTTTGAGCCTGACCAGCTCATGGTTTTGACTCGGCCTTTCATCCTTCCAGGGTGGGTAAAATGAGGACCCAGATTGTTGGGGGCAATAGGCTAACTCTGTAAACCGCTTAGAGAAGGCTGGAAAGCACTGTAAAGCAGTATATAAGTCTCAGGGCTATTGCTATCCATCCACTCATTTGTTCAGCTGACCCAGACCTGTTGGTTCCATTCATCATTAAACTTCCTTTCCCATCAGCCTTCGCGTTGCTTCCAGTGTCTTCCTCCCCGCTTGGAACCGAACCAGATGGATTTTTCCTTTCAACACACCATTCCAAGATCACCATTTGTAAACTTCCCCGTCACCTTCCGACAAGTGAAGCCCCTGGGGGGAAGCGGGGAGCCAGATTTGCTTAACTGCTGCATGGTGTGCTTAACATCAGTGACAAAACTGATGCTGCAAAATGCAGGGGGCTAAGCTCATTTAACACCCTGCCTCACATCAATTTTGTCCTCCATTGTGGCCGTGAGCCGAGAACTACCCCCATTCCTTGTTTTATAAAGAGTAAGTGTTCATTGTAGGCTGATGTGGATAGAGCATGCAATTACGGTTCGTGGTTAAATTGAGTTCTATGCCAGCCGAGTTAACCTTGATTCCCACTTTAAAGATTCAATGTCACCTTCTGCCCCGAATCGTGCTGAGCATCCTCGGTTTAATCTGGAGCAACAGAATTTATGCTTGGATAGCAGCCCTTGTGAACAGTATTTGAGGCTTCCAGCTTAGCTGGGGTTATCCTGGGTCTATTTATAGATCCTTCCCTCTTTCTCCTCGGAGAGTTTTCCAAGCAGTATAAAAGCTGGTGTTTTCTTTTGGTTTGTTTTTTTTCCCCCTCTCCCTTCTACCCTTCACATCCTTGCAAGCTTCAATCTGGATCCTGACTTCTCTTGGTTTCTCTGTGGTACTTTTGGCAACTGATATGACGGAGTTTGGCCAAGCTACAGGATGGCCAGTTTCTTTCTCTTTTCCTTTCAACCAGACAGAGTAGAGTGGCTGGCTTTGCTAAAGGAACTGTAAAAGTTTCCAAGCATCGTTGGTTTTTTTTTTCCGGAACGATGTTTGTAGGCCGATGCAACACAATGCCCAAGGTGCTTTTTCAGGAGGCAACTGGACTTTCTTTTGAAGATATTTCACTTCTCATCCAAGAAGTTTCTTCAGCTCTGACTGGATGGTGGGGAAGGGAAGGATTTATATTCCTTGCAGACAGCTGGTCACTTACATCCTTTTAGAGGGTCATTGAGGACTCTTGGAGGTTTCTCTGTGTCCTCAGGGTCACCTGAGTTAGTACTCCTGGATCCTGTAGTCTGCAATATTTTTTCCTTTGGAATTCCATTCCTACTCTCACAACCATTCCAAGGGTGTTCGTCCCAAATTGTACAGCTAAAAGTCTGTGGAGATTCTCAGTCCTCCAGCTCATGGATGTCCCAAAGGTGCTTTTTTTCAAGAGGCAACTGGACTTTCTTGTTTTTTTCTTTTGAAGATGTTTCACTTCTCATCCAAGAAGCTTCTTCAGCTCTGACAGGAAGCTTTCCTCCAACAGGAATGCCCAGGGAGGTTCATCAGGGTTGGTTTTTATTTTATTTTTATTTTATTTTATTTTATTTTATTTTATTTTATTTATTTTATTTTATTTTATTTTATTTTATTTTATTTTATTTTATTTTATTTTATTTTATTTTATTTTATTTTATTTTATTTTATTTTATTTTATTTTATTTTATTTTATTTTATTTTATTTTATTTTATTTTATTTTATTTTATTTTATTTTATTTTATTTTATTTTATTTTATTTTATTTTATTTTATTTTATTTTATTTTATTTTATTTTATTTTATTTTATTTTATTTTATTTTATTTTATTTTATTTTATTTTATTTTATTTTATTTATACAGCAACCTCCTCCCTCATAGTGACTTTAGGCGGCTTGCAAACAGCAGAAACACAAAATAGACAAAAATAAAAACAATAACCCCCTACCTACCCACTCACTCCTGGCAACAGCACATGATTAAATAAGCCATTTGATCAACTCCATTGCACTCTGGGTTCCCCAGGCTTACTGGCAAAACCACGTCTTCGGGACCTTCCGAAAGACTGGCAGAGTAGTGGCCAATCTAATTTCTGCAGGGATGATGGTCCAGAAGGAGAGTGGTGCGGTGGCCTAGAGTTGGAGCTCACAATGAGGAGGCTGTGAGTTCGATTCTAGGGAGAGGCAGATATTTCTCTCTCTGGGCACATTGAGAATATATCTGCTGTGAACTCCGTATTGGTGACAGGAAGGACATCTGGCCAGTAAACAGCTCCATTCAGTTGCCCAGGCTCCACCCCGATGTAAGGGATTATGGGGTCATTAAAAGACAAGACAAATATTCCAGAGGGAGGGTGCCACCAAGAAAAAGGCCCTTCTTCTGGATCCCCTTTAGGGGATAGGACCCTCAACATTCCTTGCCTCCCCACTCTCAGGTGGGGAGTCAGGTGGATCCAGAGTGGCAAGAGACTTCAGATAACCTGGTCCCTGGTTCCCTCACCCACAAGGAAGATTTGCAGTGTTCACTTTGGTATTCTTTGCCATAACATTGAATCCAGCAGTTGACTAGGGCCAGGCTTGCCAAATGAAGCCGCCTCTGGGCAGAGTGGAGTATTTGTTCACAGAGAGGCGTAGTAAAACATTTGGCAAGGCTGGTGGTCCTTGGAGGAGAAGAAGATGCTCCTGCTCTTCCATATCAAGTCGCAAAAAATTAGGTCTGTGGGCTGGCAAGATGTTAAATTAATGCATCTTTAGCCTTTCTTCTGCAGCTGCAATTTATGTGACGGGGAGAGAAGAGGCAGCTCGGCTAAGGTGAAAGTTCAGACATATTTTGGGAGTTTGATTTAAGTGTCTGTTTTTTAAAATAATGTCAACCGTGCCATCGTTAAGTCTGTGCCTTTCTTTTTCAAGTTTTGTGCCTTGGGTATGCATCCACTCTTCTTAGTGGCATGTACCATCACAGCCCAAGGCTGAGAGAAAAAAAATCTGCAAATTTCCAAGTCTCTGTGTTTGATTTGCTTTGGGCTAAAATGAAATTGGACAATTTTGTGTATTCGTGCTGGAAACTCCAAAAATTGTCTTAGTGTGTTGAGTGAAACTGGTTAGGATGTTATGCTGTAATCTGCTTTACTGTAAGGGCTCAAAGGCTCAAAGGACTTCATGTGGACTTTCATTTTACCAAAATACAGGCAGTTCTCAACTTACGACCACTCTTGCTCTCCCCTCTTTGGAAGAGCTTTAGAGCTCCTGCTGCTTTAAAGAAAGTTCAAAACATTCTTAAAAATCCATCTCATCCTGGGCTCCCCCTCCTCCTTTTTTTTTTTTTTTTTGGAACTATTACCATCTGGCAGACGGTACAGAATAATAAAAACAAGGACAAATAGGCTGAAAAACAATTTCTATCCCAGGACACTAGCTCTTTTGAATTCTACTGCATAGTGCAGTGTTGATGCGGTGTGGGGGGGTTTTCAATTCAGTGTGTGGAGGGTGAAGGATGTGTGTTTGTGTTTATTTTCATGGTCATGATGTGCACTGAGGATGGTGTTTGATTTCGTTGTACAAGGTGCAATGACAATAAAGTTAACTAAACTAAGTGAGAAATTTGTTAAGTGAATTTTGACACGGTTGATCACTTGTCTTACCACATTTATTAAGTGAACCACTGAGTTATTCAGTTAGTGGCATGGTTGTGAAGTGAACCTTGCTTCCCCATTGATGTTGCTTATCAAGGCAATGCAACTGTCATAAATGTGAGTCAGTGGTCAAGTATCTGATTGTAAATCCATGGGGATGCTGCAATGGCCATAAGTGTGAAAAACGGTCATGTTAACTATTTTCAGTGCTGTGACTTCTAACGGTCACTAAATGAACTGTTGTAAGTCGAAGACTATCTATACTACAGAAATAAGGGAATATTTACCTCCTTCTTTGGGGTACCTGAGTTTCTGCATCGATTCACCTGCTGATAAACTCCAACCTAACTTTAAAAAAATACAGACTCTCAAATGATTCTGAATCCTTTGAAATCGAAATGTTTCAAATATTTCAACAAAAAATTCCAGTAGAGGCAGTCCTTGACATACCAGCACAATTGGGCCCAGAATTTCTGTTGCTAAGCAAGACCATTGTTAAGTGAGTTTTGCTCCATTTTACGACCTTTCTTGCCAGAGTTGTTAAGTGAATCCCAACAGTTATTACATTGGTAACACAGTTGTTAGGTGAATCTGGCTTTCCCCACTGCCTTTGCTTGTCAGAAGGCCGCAAAAAGGGGATCCCATGACCCCCCGGGACACTGCAACAGTCATATGTATGAGCCAGTCGCTGAGGAACTGAACAATGATTGCATGGCCATGGGGATGCTGCGACGGTCACAAGTTTGAATAACGGTCATGTCACTTTTTTTCCAGTGTTGTTGTAACTTTAAACGGTCCCTAAGAAAATGGTTTTAAGTTGGGGAAAACCTGTACAGATTCCCAAAGGATTCAGAAAGGAATTCCACCAAGTTTTTCCCAAATCCAGTGTGTTTTACTTAACCTGTTCTTCCTAAATGATATGAATATTAAGGGAGCCATCCCTCACTATCTGCCATTCCCCATCTTCAGATTCAGCCTCTCCCTTTCCCAAGAAATGAGCGAGCTCTCTCTGAAACCTAGCTGGAAACCCTGTGTGCCTCCCCTCTTCTCACATGTTACTGCTACTGCTACTGACTGCCAGCTACCTGCAATTTGGCAGTTCGAATATCACCAGGCTCAAGATTGACTCAGCCTTCTTCCAGTGTGGGTAAAATGAGGATCCAGATTGTTGGGGGCAAGAGGCTGACTCTGTAAACTGCTTAGAGAGGGCTGGAAAGCTCTATGAAGCGGTATAGAAGTCTGTGCTATTGCTATCTTCCTTCCTTCCTTCCTTCCTTCCTTCCTTCCTTCCTTCCTTCCTTCTATGGTGCGCAGTGGGTAGAATGCAGCGTTGAAGACTAAGCCTGCCCACTTCCAGGAGTTTGATCATAACCGGCTCAAGGTTGACTCAGCTTTCCATCTTTCCAAGGTGGGTAAAATGAGAACCCAGATTGTTGGGGACAAGAGGCTGATTCTGCAAACCGTTTAGAGAGGGCTCTAAAGCACTGTGAAGTGATATATAAGTCTAAGTGCTATTGCTAATGCTATGTTGCCTTTCATGACCAGGTGGGTTTCCATCCCCCTCCCACTCAAATCTCACCTTTGAGTCCGAATTGCTCTACACATTGGCTTTGATGCTCAACAGACGTCATATCTGATTCCTTTTATTTCAACAAGACTCTTAAAAAATGTCACTGCATGGGTTTGAAAGAAAATCATACCTTTCTTTCTCTTTCTCTGTTTCTCTTCTCTCCCTCTCCTCTTGTTTTGTTGTTGTTGTTGTTGTTTTTGTTTTGTTCTTGTGTGTCTTTTCTTTTCTTCGATCAGCACCAGCCTCCTTTTCTCCAGTTGTGGGACCTTTTGCTCCACTCCATGCTACGAGTCTTCATCCTTTCAGGCCGAGAACTCATGCCACTCCCTGGGACCTAACCTAGAGTAAATCTTGACCCGGCCAGGGTTGGGGGGAGCCATGGGGAGTTCAGCTTCATCGCTGGCCACCGAGACGGAGTCGGACCATGGCTTTACAGGCCCAACTTATCCTGGGCATTTGGCAGCAAGCTGGTATAGAAGTAACCATGGTGGCCCCGTTTGGGAGAGTGCCCTTATAACACGGCAACATCCGCACGTGAATCACCGGGCACGAAGGTAAGAAAGCTGGGGAAGGAGCTTGCTTTGGTCTCAGTTTGGTTGAAAACCCAAGGCTTGGGGCGGCGGGAGGATTTCCAACTGCAGCCCCATTAGAGGCCACAGGAAAACTGCCAACCCGGCTGCACAACTCACCTGGATGCATCTGGAAATGCATTACATGTCTGGGTGCATGATAGTTATGCTGGATGCTTGTGGCATGAGACCTTGGGTTGGGGTTGTTGGAAGAAATGTCCATCTGGTTCAGTTCCAAGCCGAGAGAAAGATACTGGAAACATGGAGGCTAGTGATGAAATCACTATCGCTATCGATAGTGTCGAATATCGAATTGCTATCGGTTCGATCTGGCTCAACTGAACTGGTAGTAAATAAAGCTCCGATGATCAGCTGAGAGGAGAAAGAAGAGAAAAACGCAGGATCAGCCCTCCCACTGGCCCCCGTGCATTTCTGTTCTTTATCCTCTCAGCTGATTGGAACAGCAGAACCTCAGCTGGTGTTTGGAAAGCTGCACACATGTGTTAGGTGCACGCATGCACAAAGTATGTGACCACCAAACCGGTAGGGAAACTGGTAGAATCCCACCACTGATGGAGACTGATTGGAAAGATGGTTTAATGATGAAGCAAAATCACCAGTTGTTCTAGTGCAACTGACCACATGGAGTTGAGAATCTTTATACCTTCTCTTGGGCTTTGCCCTTGAACTTGCTGTTCCTGTGCAAGAACATGTCTTTTATTGGCTGTTGTCAGATTCCCATGGTGCCATGTATAAATCCTAGAAGTTTATCTGAGCTAAGTTTGGTTGAAGTTTGGCTGATGCAATGAAGGGACTTGTTGGGCAATTCCTATTGCAGCTGAGAGCTAACCCTACCTTTGTTCAGACCTTGCTACAGGGAATTTGCTTATGAATAGAGCTAGCTGTCACAATAAGCTCTTTTTCTCTTAAGTGCTGACATCTGCTGAGGGCCATACAAGAAAGTGGGAACTGCTTTCTGTCTCCAAGAGCATATTTCTCAATTTCTCCTTCAGGGAAATATAATATTCTGCCTTTTTAAAAATATTTCTCAAAATATTTCATTCTTCTAGGAAGAGAGGTGGGTGCCATTGATCAAGGTGTGGGTATTGTAGAAGTCAATACAAGTAGTCCTTGACTTACATCCATTCATGTAGCTACTAGTAGTCCTTGGCTTATGATACAATAGTTTGATTAATTCAGAGGTCTCCAAACTTAACCCAGCATAGCTGGCTGAGGAATTCTGGGAGTTGAAGTCCACAAGTCTTAAAGTTGCCAAGTTTGGGGGCCTCTGGTTTAGTGAGTGTTCAAAATAACAGTGGCACTGGAAAAAAAATGTGATTTATGACCTTTTTTCACACTTTCGACCGCTGCAGCATCCCCACAGGTAGTTCTGAGGGTCCCCCTCTTAATCTACCTGTGACATCCTGGTGGAAAATTTGCCTAGAAAAGGTTGCATCAGATTTAACCTGTCTTGAACAGTTTCTGTGTTTATATTAAATTAACTGGCCAGATCACACTTCTTTATTTTCAACCCTGTATCTATAATCTAAGGTTAAATGTTGAGAGAGAGAAAAATTGAATGAGTGCTAAGGTGTTAGCTTGGCTGATTATATAGACCCAAACCTTTTTCATGTTGTTTGAAAGTGTGTTTCTGCTCTCCGGCATTAACACAATAAGAGGCTAAAATCCAAGCTTAGTTGAAATCCTCCTCGGAGAAAACTTATCAACTTCGGTCACTGTAAAATCTTCTTATTGGTGACCTTTTGCCCTTTTAGAAACAGCAGGATACTGTTTCCCACCTTTGGCTTATTATGGATTCCCATTTTCTGAATTATTTCCCCTAAACTTTTATCTCTTAGCTGGAAATCCCAAAGGTGCGTTTTCATGAGGCAACTGGACTTTCTTATGTTTTTTTCTTTGAAGATGTTTCGCTTCTCATCCAAGAAGCTTCTTCAGCTCTGACTGGATGGTGCAGAGTGGAAGGATTTATATTCCTTGCAGACAGCTGGTCATTTGCATCTTTTTAAAGGGTTGTTGAGGCCTTTTGCAGGTTTATCTCTGTCTTCAGGGTCATCTGATTTAGAGCTCCTGCTTCCTGTAGCCTGCAATTTTATTCCCTCTGGAAATCCATTCCTACTCCCACAGCTTTCAAAGGGTGTTCATCCCAAACTGTACGGCTAAAACTCTGTAGAGATTCTCAATCCTCCAAGTCATGGTTGTCCCAAAGGTGCTTTTTTTCAGGAGGCAACTGGACTTTCTCTTTTTTGTTTTTGTTTTGTTTTGAAGACCTTTCACTTCTCATCCAAGAAGCTTCTTTAGCTCTGACAGGATGGTGGGGAATGGAAGGATTTATAGGTCTTGCAGACAGCTGGCAATTTGCATCCTTTTAGGGGGTCGTTGAAGCATTCCTGTAGTCTGCAATTTTTCCTTCTGGAAATCCATTCCTACTCTCACAACCATTCCAAGGGTGTTCGTCCCAAATTGTATAGCTAAAAGTCTGTGGAGATTATCAGTCCTCCAGCTCATGGATGTCCCAAAGGTGCTTTTTTTTCAGGAGGCAACTGGACTTTCTTGTTTTTTTCTTTTGAAGATGTTTCACTTCTCATCCAAGAAGCTTCTTCAGCTCTGACAGGAAGCTTTGCTAAAAGTCCATGACCTGAATGACTGAGAGCCTCTACAGACTCTTAGCTGGAGAATACATTTCCTGAATCTAGATTTACCTACTGGGGAGACACAGAAGGTGCCTAGTAACTCTTAATATCTAGAACGGAGCTGTCCAACCTTGGCGACTTTCAGACCTGTGGGCTTTGACTCCCAGAATTCCCCAGCCAGCATGGCAATTCTGGGAGTTGAAATCTGGGAGTTGAAGTCCAAAAGTTGCCATGATTGGACATCCCTGATCTAGAAGGACTGATTTCACCGTCCCTTGTAGCCACCAGGCCAAGATTCATGGAGATCGTAGTGCTAAGAATAGTCCGCAAACACAATTTCCTCTCCATTTCCTGATTTTGTTCCTCTGTCATGAAACTTACTAGTGAGAACAGCTGGCTATAAAATCCATGTTTGTCTCCCCCCCCCCCCTCATTTTTCTCATTAAGCAATTAAAATTTGCCTTCTTCTGCAAGGGGTTAAGAGGGATGACAGTCTGTGTTGTAACATTTTTGTGGGTTGAGAATTATGTGGAGAGGATCTAGCAATGTTTTAATCAAAAGAAAGAAGGGAGGGAGAATGGAAGGATGTTGAAATTTGCCATGTTGCATGCTAAGAATATTGGAATTTATGATTAATTCTGGCTTTTTATATCTTTTTTGACTTGTTGAAGTGCCATGTGTCTTTCTTAGTGCCTATTGAAAAACAGCAAGTAGCTCCTTCCTCTGAGCTGCCATGTCTTGGAAAATATTTGTGTGTGTGTATGTGTGATTGCTTGTTGGTATGATCCTTGAGGAGTTTGTGTGTATGTGCTATATAACATGCAGATTTGGGGGAATCTTTCTGGCAAAATGTTCCTGGTGTATTTGTTTTCCTTTTTCAAGACGGACCTTGAAATTTCTTCCACAGTTTCAGTAAATTTTCCCCCCCCCCCCCCCCCCAGCATTTGTCCTTTTTGATCAGGGGATCAGGAAGTGAATAATATTGAAAACAAACTCTTTTAACCTTGTGTGACTTTCTATATTTTTTCCCACCACGAATTTTCTTCCTCATTGTTGTTTCTTCTTCTTCTTCTTCTTCTTCTTCTTCTTCTTCTTCTTCTTCTT
>BLBF01000067.1:3394266-3415572 GCA_015471245.1 Laticauda colubrina
CTTCCTTCCTTCCTTCCTTCCTTCCTTCCTTCCTTCCTTCCTTCCTTCCTTCCCTCCCTTTTCTCTTCTCCCTTCCTTATTCGGGAGCTAACGAGAGAGAGACAGAGACACAGAGAGAGAAGGAAGAAGAGAGGGGGAGAGGGAGAGAGAGAGAATAAGAAAAAGGAGGAGGAGGAGAAAGAAAAAGAGGAAGGGAGGGAAGGAGAGAGAAGAGGAGGAAGAAGAGAGGAAAAGAGAATAAGAAAAAGGAGGAGGAAGGGAGAGGGAGAGATTTTCAATTTTTTTCCATGTTACTTATCTCTTTTGAGATAAACCTCTCTAAAGGAGCCCTTTTCCTTTCTTATTTTGGCAAAGCTGCATGGGTGTCCCTTAGCAGCAGCTACATACTTTTCTGGCATTACTTGCATTTGATAAGAGCTGGGCAGTTATACTGAATAACAATTACATGCTATCCTGCTGCCAGCAAAACTAGGGTTTCTCCTGCCATCGGCATTGAAACTGACCAACAAAGGGACATCATTATTAACTACTCTAGAAAAGAAAACCTCTTTAGCTTGCAACATGGACTTCTATGAGCCGGTGGTGGCACAGTGGTTAATTGCAGTATTGCAGACTGGCTCTGCCCACTGCCAGGAGTTCGATCCTGACCGGCTGAAGGTTGACTCAGCCTTCCATCCTTCCTTGGTGGGTCAAATGAGGACCCAGATTGTTGGAGGCAAATAAGCTGACTCTGTAAACTGCTTAGAGAGGGCTGCAAAGCCCTATGAAGTGGTATATAAGTCTAGGAGCAGAAGTGCTATTCAGCCGGTTCTGACCAGTTCTGGAGAACCACTGGGGGAAATTTTGAGTAGTTTGGAGAACCGGCAAATCCCATCCCTGACTGGCCCCGCCCCCATCTATTTGCTGCCTCCCATTGAGTCCCAGCTGATCGGCTGGGTCTTGTTTGGTTGCCCTGCACAGGAGAACAGAGCTGGAAAGCAGCAGAGCTGGGAAGCAGGTTAGTGGGATGGGGAAGGAATGTGGATTTTACAGTATATCCTTCCCCTGGAGTAGGGTGGAAAATGGAGATTTTGCAGTATCCTTCCCCTGCCATGCCAACCAAGCCATGCCCACAGAACCAGTAGTAAAAAATATTGAATCTAAAAGCTATTGCAATTTATATTCAGTACCAAAATAAACGCCACACCCATCCTGGCCTCTTGCCCCCAATGAAGTATTTGGTCTTGGAACAAGAGAGACAACCTAGCACCTTACCTGAAAAGTAATAAGGACATCTACCACATGTCAGACAGTGTAGCAGTGCAACTGATGTTACTTGTCCATAATTCACAGCCTGCAGGGCTCAACCAGCAATGAAGCATGGAACCTGGTCTTAATTGCCTTCAGATCTCAAAAGAGATGCCACCATTTCAGCCTGGACATCCATTCCGGCTGTTTCCTGGGCTGACTTAATTTATCAAACGTGGCTTCGCTCAGAACATTTTTTTTTCTTTTTGGTTTTGTTTCAACCGATGGAGTATCTGTTCTCTCAGTGAGAGCCATTGACATGTTTTCAGTGGAGGTGAAACTGTCCAGAGGGGTGTGTGGGGCCAAGTGGGTTTGTCTGCTTCTGTTGATGGTTAGGATCAAAAGTCGACTTACTTGAAACAGGTGGCTCGAAAGGAAAGAAGAAAAAACAAACTCCAGTAGCCCCAAATTCCACTGAGGTTGCCGGTTTTCTCAACCTGGCCAGATGTCTTACAATTAAATGTTTGTTTTTGTTTGAAGTCCAAAGCTGTCTGGGGGTGGGGGGATGTTTTCCAAAGAATTATAGTCCCCGTCCATCTGAATGGGTACCGGGATGGCCTCCATCTCATCCACAGAACATCCTTTGTTTACCATCATTTTACTGTTCTACTAAGAGAAGAGTTACAGCTCAGTCACAGACCGCTAGCTCTGCATGCAAAAAATGTCCAAGTTTAATCCCCAATATCCCCAAAGTAGAGCCTGGGAAGTTTCCATTTCAATATCTGGAGAATTGCTGCTAGCCGGTAATAGGATGCTGAGCTTAATGGAGCATCAGCCGGGTTTCATTTAAGGTAAGGCAGCTTCTTGTATTTCTTCTGCTTTGTTTAACCTTGTACCTTGTAACAAGTTCTTTTTAAAAAAACAAAACACTAACCAGCTAGGAATTCTGTATGTACCCAGAAAGAAGATGTACCGAATTTTAAGACCATCCTTTCAGTAAACAAATAAGACATGCATGCGCACCCAAGCTCTGCTTTTCCTGCGCATTTTTACCTTGTCAACCGAAAGTTGCCACCTCCAGAGATTTACACTTCCTCTCCTAAACAGTGTGTGTGTGTGTGTGTGTGATAAATTCTTGTATATGCATAGATGTACAGGTAGTCCGCAACTTACAACTGTTCACGTAATGATTGTTTGATGTTATAATGGCACTGAAAAAAATGTGACTTATGACCGTTTTTCAATGCTCCGGACTGTTGCAGCATTCCCATGGTTGCATGATAAAAAAATTGGATGCTTGGAAACTGATTCATATTTATGACAGTTGCGGTGTCCCAAGGTCATATGATCCCCTTTTGCGACCTCCTGACAAGCGAAGTCCATGGGAAGCCAGAATTTACTTAATAACCGTGTGACTAACTTAACAAATGCAATGATTCACTTAACCACTGAAGAAAAGTCATAAAATGGGGGCAAACTCGCTTAACAAATGTTAGCAACCTAGGTTTTGGGCTCAATTGTGGTCGTAACTTGAGGACTACCAGTATGTGTCTAGAAACCTACTGTTGTCGGGTGCCAGAACTCAGGAACCAGGATAGAGTTCAAAAGTGCTATAAGTTTACTCCTGGCTACCTATAGACAAGGGGACGCGGTGGCTCAGTGACTACGACACTGAGCTTGTCGATCAGAAAAGTTGGCAGTTTGGCAGTTCGAATCCCTTAGTGCCGCATAACAGAATGAGCTCCCATTCCTTGTCTCACCTTCTGCCAACCTAGCCGTTGGAAAGCATGTAAAAAAATGCAAGTAGAAAAATAGGGACCCCTTTGGTGGGAAGGGAACAGCGCTCTATGTGCCTTCAGTGTTTAGTCCTGCTGGCCACATGACCACGGAGACGTCTCTGGACAGCGCTGGCTCTTCAACTTTGCAACGGAGAGGAGTACCTCCCCCTAGAGCCAGAAACGACTAACATGTATGTGCAAGGGCAACCTTTACCTTTACCTATGGACAAGAATCTGAACTACTAAGGGTCCAGGCGAATTGGCACCAGATAAGAGTCAACAGACTTCAAGGGGGGGTGGGGGTGGATTTAGATCTCTTACATAGTTGGTTCAGTCTGGTCATCTTCCACATTGATTAGCCAGAAGTCATCTTCCCCAAAAGGGCTGTATAGGAGCTGATCATTTGTCATCCATATTTGAGTGGCTGACTGCTTGTTAAAATGAGCTGCCTATAAGATGATGAGGTACCCCATCTCTACAGTGAATCTCTCCCCCCACCCCATCTGTATCTAGGCACTGCCTGACAATGCACAGTCCCTTCTCGTACATATAGGCCGTTCTGTCTCTCAACGCACATACACAAATAGACTCATCCTTAACGGGAACACAGGTCTTTCCAGCAAAGAAGAACAAGAAAAAGGTGGAGATTAAGACGTGAGAGAAAAGCAATCTGGGAAGGAAAGGAAATGAGGACAAACTAGGAGAGAGAAAAAGGAAGGAAGGGGAAGGAAATGACGAGGAGAGAGAGAGAGAAGGAAAGGAACAGACTCACAACTCTTCGTTTAGTGATCATTCAAAGTTAACAACAGCTCTGAAGAAAATAACTTATGACCGCTTTTCAAACCTATGTCCGTTGCAGCATCCCCATGGTCAGGTGATCTGAATTCAAACCCCTTGCCAACTGGTTCATGCTTATGACGATGTCCCAATTAGAAGGTCATGCAATTCTTTTGTGACCTTCTAACAAGCAAAGTCTGCAGGGAAGCCAGATTCACTTAACAACTGTGGGACTAACTTAGTGACTGCAGCGATTCACTTAATCACAGTGGCAAGAAAGGAGAGAAATTTCACTTAACAAAAGTTTCGCTTCGTGACAGAAGTGTTATGGACCCCTGCTTTACTTGGGGCTGCCCCTTGTAGACCTTTTGAAGCAACAGCTGGCCCAGAAGGCCACAGCTGGCGGAGAGATGGGTGTGTTGTTGTTTCAGGTAGAGAACAGCCTGTTCAGCTTCCTGGTATGATTCAAACTGCTAGTTGTCACTCTTAATGGGTCTCTGGAACTGGATCTCTCCAGAGATCCTTCCTCCCACTTATTGAGATTCAGGGAAGCAGTCAAAATCTGTTTACTTCAGCAGGCTTTTGAGAGGGAGACAAATTGAGTGGGATTCCTCCAGTGTATGCAGACTGATTTTATTAGCTTTTATAGTTCCACAACGCAGGAATATTTGGCTATTAATTTGTTAACATTCATATCTGTTATTTATAGGGGTTGTATTTTTCCCTCTTATTTCTTTAATCCTGTACACATATGGCAGGATTGTGAGCTGCTTGGAATCGGTCAGCAGTCAGAGTGGCATGTTAATAAAATAAACATATATTGCTTATTTAGTATCCTATGGCTGTCACTAAGTGTTGTATGTATCTTATGATTTATGATGAATCTATTTTTATGATATGATCATGATTTATCACTTACAGCTTTTATGTACGCTGAGAGCTTATGCACCTAAGAGACATTCCTTATGTGTCCAATCACACTTGGCCAATAAAAAATTGAATTCTATTCTGTTCTCTATACTATTCTCTATACTATTTCTCTATTCTATTCTATTCTATTCTAATTTCTATTCTATTCTATTCTCTATTCTATTTCTCTATTCTATTCTAATTTCTAATCTTATTTTTATTCTATTCATTTTCCAATTCTATATTCCTATTCCTATCCTATTTCTATGTTCTGTTCCTATCCTACCCTATCCTATCCTATACTGTATATACAGCATCCTTCTGAATACTTAAAGAAGAACACCTGTTTTCTTCATGTCCAGTTTTGGCACTTCTTCTCCATTCGTGGAGAATAAAGAGGTTAAAGGTCAGCCTGCCATTTTGCACAGCTGTGTTGTGTACAGTTTCTAGCATTGATTAGATCCATGTTTCATGTGGACTTCAACTCCCAGAATACCCCAACTCTCCATGCTGGGGAGAGTTGGATTGTGTTCTTCCAAACCACCACTTTGGATGGTTTTTGTCCATTGAGGCTTTGATCTAAAATGTCCAATTGGATGTTTTTAGGACCAATTAGACAACTAGGTGGTTTTTAGATCAAAGCCCCTTGGACTCTGCATCATTACTTCAATGCTCAGAGTTGCTCAGAGGTGAGGCCAGCCTGTTCAACACATGGATTACCCTGAAGCGATTCAAGGCTCCAATCTATAATGACTCCCTCCCTCTCTTAATTGCTCTAATAAATCACATTGCAAGGATGGCTTAAGAAAACTAAAGGACAGTCAGGGATTCAGTTTAGTGGTTTCATTGACTTTTAATGATGGGTGGGAGGGAATAGGGAGAACTGCTAGGGGTTTTTAATCTGTTGCAAAGTATGGGGTGGAAAGCAAACACACTGCAAACTAAATGCAGTTTGGGGGAATGCAGAGAGAGAGAGATAAGCATTTCAGCCATCTTCATGCCTGTCTTTATGTTTGGGACGAAGGATACAATTCCAAGCACCTGGAAGTTGCGCATTGAAAATGTCAGCTCTGTCTTTGTGCTGGAAATGAACAATCTGATGTGTTTGCGTACAGGGGAGACAAAGATGCTTTGAATGGGATTCTTAATCTAATCAAAGTTGGGCTTGAAGGTGATTCCTTTACAGGTGGTCCTTGGCTTATGACCACAAATTTCCTGTTGGACTCTGCTTGTCAGAAGGTTGCAAAAGATGATGACAAGAATAGAGTAGGGCAAGGGTCTTCAAACTTAACAGCTTTAAGACTTGTGGACTTCAACTCCCAGAATTCCTGAGCTAACACAAATCATAAAGCTGTCAAGTTTGAAGACCCCCCTGGAGTAGAATAAGAGTAGAATTAGAGTACAGTAGAGAGAATAGAATAGAATTAGAGTAGAGTAGAGTTAGAGAATAGCATAAAATAGAATACAATACAGTATAGTAGAATAGAATAGAGTTAGAGTAGAGTAGAGTAGCGTAGAGTAGAGTAGAGAATAGCATAAAATAGAATGCAATACAGTATAGTAGAATAGAATAGAGTACAGTGGAATAGAATAGAATTAGAGTAGAGTAGAGATAGAGAATAGCATAAAATAGAATAAAATACAGTCTAGTAAAATATAGTAAAATTAGTAGAGAATAGAATAGAATAGTAGATAATTTTGTCACTTTAAATGTACACTAATCAGTATACATCAAAATTCATTGCATACAGCTCTCAAAGGGTTACCACCACAAATATACACAACATAAACGTAACAAAAAAAAATGACACATCTACCCAACAGACACATATATGA
Source organism: Laticauda colubrina (assembly GCA_015471245.1). Taxonomy (NCBI): domain Eukaryota; kingdom Metazoa; phylum Chordata; class Lepidosauria; order Squamata; family Elapidae; genus Laticauda; species Laticauda colubrina. The sequence continues at coordinate 3,400,794 of BLBF01000067.1, forward strand.
CCCAGAGAAACATCACGCTCTAGTCCGGATGTACATAGGAACCCAGGCCACTGCAACCGTCATAAATATGAATCAGTTGCCAAGTGCCTGAATTTTGATCACCTGACCACGGGAACGCTGCAACGGTTTGTAAGTGTGGAAAACAGCCATAAGTCCCTCTTTTTCCAGTGCCGCCATAACTTCAAACGGTCACTAAATAAACTTGTAAGTCGAGGACTATTATGTACTGTTAAAGCCCAACTAGAGTGGCTTGACTGACCACCACAGCTGTGGCATCTCTCTCTCTGTTTCCCCCCACACACATCCCTCCTCCTGCGAGGGAGGCAGAGCCTGGCAGCTGTGATTTTCTATGTGTCTGTTGTTTGGAGCAGTTAGCGTTGTGCTTTGTGGTTCTCTTGTTTGGTTGACCCTTCGTTGTCTTTTTTTGTCTGTTTTTTAATTGTTTTCATTTAATGTTCTCTATGGTAAATCCACCTAGAATCTCTGCTGGAGTGGGCTGCTATAATACATTTTCATGAGATAATAAGTAAATACTTGGCTGCAGCATGAAAAAAAAAAAAAACGGCTGGGAGGTGGAGAGGGGGCGAAGGCCTGGAAGATTAATACAAAATGTTGGCTTCTCAAAGCAGCCACCTCTCCTCCAAAAGGCAGAAGAGATAATCTGGCAAGTAAGTCAGTATGGCAGGAATTTCTCTCCCCTCTCCGTTGTAAGGACACCGTTTTAATTCCCCCTTGCTTTTGGAGTGGGGTCACTGTCCCACCAAAGCTGCTGAGAAGGGGCAAGCTGGAAGAGCTCCAGGTTTGGTCTGTGTTGAGATGGCAGTCAATTCAGAATTATTGAGCAAAACTTCCAGAATAACAGCGTAACGGAGCTGGAAGGGACCTTGGAGGTCTTCTAGCCCAGTGGTCGCCAACCATTGGGCCAGGGACCACTGGTGGTCCGTGAGAAAATTTTGGTGGTCCGCAAAGGAATGTCACCCCCAGAGCAATTAATCCAGGCTGTGCGGGAACACAAGGCTTGCATCGCTTGCATTAAGAACAACATGAGGTAGTGAAGGGAGCGGGGAAAGGGCGGAGGGAGGGAGCTTGCCCCACCCGCCCCACGTGCCTTGCCTGGCCACTGGGCTGCTTCTTTCTGCTTCTGTCTTCTGCTTTTGGCTGCAGGCAAGGAAAGCAGCAAGTCTTTCTCTTCCCTAAACTCTGCCAGAAATGAGTCTTTGGGACTCTGCAAAGCATCCTGCTTGAAGAGGCTGTGCCATTCTGGCAGAGTTTGGGGGAGAGAAAGAAAGACTTCTGCTGCTTCTGCTGCTTTCCTTGCATGAAGCCAAAAGTCTCTCTCTCTCTCTCTCTCTCTCTCTCTTTCTCCCTCTCTCTCTCTCTCTCTCCCTCCCTCTCTCTCTCTGTCCCCCTGAGAATGGAGCTGGAGACGGTATCCTGCGATCCTAAATAAAGAATGATTGATTGGTAGGAAAACAGGGTGGGGAATTTTCCTGCAGACTTTTTGGGGGGATTTTCTCAGGTGCTTCTTTCTGTAGAGACCCTGGGAAACATCAGCAAGCCACTGTCAGCCAAAATTCATATTAGTGGTCTGCGGGATTTAAAATTATGAGTTTGGTGGTCCTTGAGGTCCAAAAGGTTGGCGATTCCTGTTCTAGCCCAACCCTCTGCTCAACCAGGAGACCCTAGACCAGGGGTGTCAAACTCAAGGTCTAGGGGCCAGATCCATCCTGCAGGGTGCTTAAATCCAGCCCATGGGACCGGCCTGAAAATCACAAAGAACCAGCCTGCAGTGCCTCTCCTAGTGAAAATGGGGCACGGGGGGCTGTGGATGGCCTCTTTGCACCCCCATTTTTCACTGGGATGATCCCCTGCAGCACCCTGCTGTCCAAAACAGGGTGTGGAGAGGTTCTGGGCATGTCCCCATGCCGCATTTTGGCCAGAGTGCTGCAGGAGGCTGTCCATCGCATCTTCTCCTCCTCCTCCTCCCCTAGGCTGACCCACGGAGGACTACAATGCTGATCCAAGCCCTCCAAAAGATCCAGTTTGACACCCCTGCCTTAGACCATTCCAGACAAACGGTTGTCCAATCTCTTCTTAAAAACCTCCAGTGTGGGAGCACCCACAACTTCTGGGTGTGTTGCACAATCCTTTGGGTGTGTTTTTTAAGGGTTTTTGCAATGATACACGTTACTGTGATTTACCTGCCCCTCACCCTCGTTGTTCTAGATTTGAAAGGACCGAAGGCTGGAAGGTGGCTTGGCTTTGATTCATGGTTTGGATACATCTGCCTGGCAAGGCCATACCGAGAGTCCTCAATGTGTGGCCATCATTGGGAGAAGAATTCCTGTCAGTAAGCAAGGTGGTTGCTAAGAGAATCGCGGCTAGTTTTTTATTTTATTTTTTTTGCAACAGTTGTCTTGAGTTTTTCACTTCAGTTGTAAAGTGAATCGTGGTTTAGTGGTAGGATTCAGAATTTTTTACTAATGGTTCTGTGGGCATGGCTTGGTGGGCATGGCAGGGGAAGGATACTGCAAAATCCCCATTCCTTCCCCACCCTACTCACCTGCTTTCCAGCTCCGTTCTCCTCTACAGGGCAACCAAAGAAGACCCAGCCGATCAGCTGGGACTCGATGGGAGGCAGAGAATAAATGGGGTTGGCTGGGCCAGTTAGAGGTGGGATTGGCTGGTTCTCCAAACTACTCAAAATTTCCCCTACCAGTTCTCCAGAACTGGTCAGAACCTGCTGAATACCACCTCTGATGTGGTCATTAAGTGAATCCGGCCTCTCCCATTGTCTTTGCTTTTCGGAAGCTGCCTGGGAAGGTTGCAAAAGGCCCTCACACAACACTACAACCACTGTAAACACACACCAGCTGCCCAAATTTTGATTATGTGACCATGGGAAATACCGCGAAGGTTGTAAGTGCGAGGACTCATCATAAGTCACTTTTTTCAGTATTTTGTAACTGATCACTAAACAAACGATTGTAGGGGAACAACCTATAATGTGGGCTCGTTTGGCATTTTTGGGATTGCTAGATTTAAATAGCAGTGTTCCAGTATTTGAGGGGCTGCCAACCAAGAAGAGGGGTCAACTTATTCTCCAAAGCACCTGAAGGCAGGACAAGAAGCAATGGGTAGAAACTCATCAAGGAGAGAAGCAGCCAAAATAAGGAGGAATTTCCTGACAGTTAGAACAATTAATCAGTGGAACAGCTTGCCTCTAGAAGTTGTGGATGCTCCCAACACTGGAGATTTTAAAGAAGAGACTGGACAGCCCCTTGTCTCAAATTGTTTAGGTTCTCCTGCTTGAACATGGGGTTGGGACTAGAAGACCTCCAAGGTCCCTTCCAGCTCCATTCTGATTGAACGGTTGAATTGCTGAGCTTTGGCCTGCAAATCACCGATACAATCTCCGAGCCTTGCCAGAAAGTACAAGATGCACCTTTGGGTTTGATTTGTATCTCTGTCAGGCTTCCTGCTTTCCTTCGCCATGGGCCCAGTATTGGCGGCCGATCTGTAAGGTGGCTGCTTTCAGCAGGTCCTGGAAAAGGCTGTGCATAACTTTCCCACTGCGGATGCTCTGTTATTTGACCTCGCTCAAAACAAGACACTGGAAAGAGTGCAGAGAGGAGCAACGAGGATGATTAGGGGGCTGCAGGCTAAAACTTACGAAGAAGGGTTGCAGGAACTGGGTACATCTAGTCAAGTTAAAAGGGGGGGGGGGTTGCGGTGGCTCAGTAGCTAAGACGCTGAGCCTGTTAATCAAAAAAGTTGGCAGTTCGGTGGTTCAAATCCCTAGCACTGTGTAATGGCCTGAGCTCCCATTACTTGTCCCAGCTTCTGCCAACCTAGCAGTTCGAAAGCATGTTAAAAATGCAAGTAGAAAAATAGGGACCATTTTGGTGGGAAGGGAAGAGTGTTCTGTGTGCCTTTGGGGTTTAATCATGTTGACCACATGACCACGGAGACGTCTTTGGACAGCGCTGGCTCTTCTTGAGCTTTGTAACGGAGATGAGCACCACCCCCTAGAGCCAGAAACAACCAGCACATATGTATGAGAGGAACTTTTACCTTTAGTCGAGTGAAAACAAGGACTAGGAGTAACATGATAGCAGTGTTTCAATATCTAAGGAGCTGCCACAAAGAAGAGAGGGGGTCAACCTAGTGTCCAAAGCACTAGAGAGCAGGAAACTAATCAAGGAAACTAATCAAGGAGTAAAGCAACCTATAACTAAGAAGAAATTTCCTAATGGTGAAAAATTAATCAGTGGAACAGCCTTCAGAAGTTGTGAATGCTCCAACACTGGAGGTTTTAAAAAAGATGTTCGAAAACCATTTGTCTGAAATAGTATAGAGTTTCTTGCTTGAGGAGAGGGCTGGGCTAGAAACGTGATGCCGAACCTATGGCACACATGTCACAGGTGGCACACAGAGCCATTTGTGTGGGCACGTGAGCCCCAGCCATGCTTACTTGCATTGCACATGCACGCATCTCCCAGCTGATTTTTGGCCTGTTTGAGGCTGTTTTCGCCCTCCCACAAGCTCGAGGGAAGCCTCTGCAGCCTCGGGAGGCCGAAAAACAGGCCTTCCGGAAACACCAGACATGCCAGAGGCCTCCCTCGAGGGGGGGTGAAGCGCATTGCATTGTGGGTGCTGGCCTGCGTGCACGCTTTCGGCACACCACAACAAAAAGATATTCTGGTATGTAAATGCAGCCGTAGTCTCGAGCCCGAATTTAGCTGCAGGAAGAAAATCCTATTTCAACTTTACGCGGAGTTGGTATTGTCCAAGCAGGGAGAACCAACCTGCCGGATGAGTTGGGAAGCGACATGAAGCCAGTCAAAGAAGCCAGCCATGAACTTGGGAGACACAAGGGGGGGGGGGCGCTCTGGCTATGTCCCTTGCCATCGAGTTTGAGTCTCATTGATCCACAGCACCGTTGTAAAGATGGTGGAAGCAGCCAGAGGAATACAGAGTCCATCCCTGGCCCGGAGGATTGAGTCACTCCCAGAAGGCCAAAAACAAGATAGACCTTCAGCAGGGGGTTGGACAAGAAGACCTCCAAGGTCCCTTCCAGTCTCATTCTTCTATCATTTCTCCTGTCTAGAAAAACTGCCTATTCTGTAAACGGACTTGGGGTTGGGTATGTGTTTTATTCCCGCTAAAGTGCTCAGATGTTTGGACGTCTGCTTAAGCAAAGCTTTCCCGCTGGCAGCTCTGAAGGGGAATGTGTGCAAACAGCCTCGCTTCCTCCCTTGAAGCTCAGCAGGATGCATTTCTACCAGTAAAGTGCTGAGAGAGGAGGCTTGCCAAAGATTGCCATGTTCTGTGAATGAGACGGGTGTCAAATCTCTGCATGCTTAGCTCCCTGTTTCTAGCTGCTGCTTTTGAATCGGGATGCTGCTGGCTTTTTCCTGTTGGCAACTGAACTAAAGAGAAGCAAAAAACCAGGAGGCTGTAGCTCCATAATAATGTGTGGTGGGCGATGGGTTCCCCCCCCCCCATCCCAGATTAATGAGTGTAATTGGGAAGGAAGAGGTTTATCCCTTATGCTAATGAAGCCCATCCATGTACGCCTGGATACGTGTGTTTATTTGTTCGGTGCATTGATAAGTTAATGCAGCAGCTAACTAAAATGGTGAGCAGTGATCCTTAAAGGTCTGCGGCTAATATCCTGTTTATGTATTATCTTGATCAGAAAAAGAGAACTTGCCCTTTCTCGGTTTATAATAAATATAGTCCTTGTTTTACAACTAGAAATCGGACCAGAATTTCCGTTGTTAAGCAAAGCGATTGTTAACTGAGCCATGCCCGATCTTACAATCTTGGGTTTTTTTTTTACAATGGCTGTTAAGTGAACCACTCAGTTAAGTGAAACACGTGGTTGTGTTTCAACTCTCTCCTCTCCCCCATTGATGTGGCTTGCTGATAGCTGTCTGGGAAGACTGTCAATTGCAACCACGTGACTTTGGGATGCTGCCCCCCATCGCAAATATTTGCCAAGCACCTGAATTCTGTTCACAACGTCATTGAAGAAGTATGTGTGAGTACCGGTTGCATAAGTCACTTTTTTCAGCGCTGTTGTTACTTTGAATGGTTGCTAAGCAAATTATTGTGAGTTGAGTACTACCTGTACAGCAGTTTTAATGGCCATGATGTTGGGATGGTTGAAAGCATGAGGAATGGTTGTAAGTCACTTTTTTCAGTGCCATTGTAACTTTGAACAGTTGCTAAACGAATGATTGTTATGTTGAAAACTACCTGTGCAGGGATTTTAAGGCACAGCCTGTGCAATAGCTTCATGTTGAGTCAGATTGGTGGTCCATATAAGTTCACTTGTGTCTTAGATTGGCCTTAGACTAGTCTGCCTGCCAACCCCTCCTTGGCATCTACCAATTTCTCTGCCCCATTTGATTATTTTTAGATGTTTTTAAAAAAGATGCTGGCTTGAAGTTCTGCTTTTCTGCAGATTCAATGGGCTGCAGTATGTGGAAATTTTTCTTTGAATTATTGGTTCAGATCCTAAACTCAGTGGCTGAGTTCATACAACATTCTTCAGACCATTAGTGGAGTCATTGATTTTGATGATCAAAACTCATAAATTAATCAAGTTGCTTGGGCTGCACACTACATGGGTTGTTAAGCTGTGACTGATAATTGTGTGTGTGTGAGAGAGTGAAGGTGGGGGTGGTGTGGTGTTGTCTTAAAAAAAAAACACGGATGGCTTGCTCAGGCATAGTAGGACTATCATGAAAATGTCATGTTGCTTTGACTATGTGAGCTACCTTGGACAGCTCTGGCATGAGAAAATTTGAGAGCCCCTTTCTGATGCGGTTGAACATTTTTGTACCATGATGTGAAGTCATGCCTTTTATTCGCTCTTGTAGATTCATAAAAAAGGAATGAGAGAAAAGGTTAGTCTTCAAATAGTTATCCAGTAAGATAACTTTCTCAGCCAAGACACAAGTGACAGTATGCTCACATGCTACTATGTGCCCTCGACATTCCGATATTTGTGTTAGTGGAAAGTTCACATAAAATAGGAAGAAGAATGCAACTCATATTTTAAAATAGGGCAAAATGTCTTGTTTTGTGTACATCATCATAACGATGCCTGGTTCAGAAAAGAGGCAGCTGTGAATGTATAGAATTTTTCAAGAAAAAGGACTAGCAAGTGAAGAAATGGGAGGTGCAATTTAGTGTCAGACCTGTCCAGGCTTTAGATATGTAGGAAAGAAAGACCCTCGACTTCATTTGGTTGGAGAGAAACGTTCTTTTACTAAAGTTAAGTGGTTGCAGTGAAAGTGAGGCGAGATCTGAGTATTCCTACACAAAAGTTACACTTTCTCCCCTTTTCCTTGCTCCTCTCCCCTTGACCAGTTCATCAGTGTCCAATAGTATTTCATTTTGATGTTTTGAGAATTGCTTTGAGGTTTGGTGCCTCCCATTGTAGTTTCACATTCCCAGGCCATGTGTCCTTGTCAGCTGGCTTGACACCTCTGGTTCTTGTCAGCTTATCTCCCCCTCCTCTTTTTGTTTCCCCCCATTCCCAAGCGCAAACTTTACTTCCCTCCCTTGCATTTTATGGCAGAATGACAACAAAGTGAAGGAGCTGAAGATGGCATGCCTGACATTAAGGTTGGAATTCAAGGCTAAAGAGTGGGACCTGTTGAATTAGAAGCAGAGCTATGCTATATCTGGTAGAGAAGTACTCTAACCAGTGGTGGGATTCAGCCAGTTCGCACCAGTTCAAGAGAACCGGTTGTTAACTTTCTGAGCAGTTTGGTGAACTGGTTGTTGGAAGAAATCATTAGGGCAGAGAACCAATTATTAAATTATTTGAATCCCACCACTGGCTCTAATCCAAATGTAAGGCTGAAGACTGAGCATCAAAAGGTATCTTCAAACAACTAGGAAAGAGGCCGCTCCTTGATCCTGTCCTTTTGATCTTCAGATCTCGATCTCTTTCCTTGGGATCTTTCCGTTAGTTCACAATATTGAGCAAAGCCATCCTGTGGTTGGTTTCGTTGTGTGAATCTCGCCGATATTAGTTGAGTCAAAGACTCTCGCTATCGAGAAGAAGGTGAGGACTGTGAAACTTGGCAGGTCTAATGTGAAGTTCAACTTGGCCTCTCTCCTCTTGAGTACAGTTCAAAAGCAGTTGGCTTCAAATGCAGTCCAGGGAGACAGGTGACATCACAATGTGGCCTCTTAGCTGATGGTTCGGCTGACTTGCTGGCCTGGAAGGACATCCACTTAAGAAATGGCTTTCCCAGGCCCTGTCACTCCACAGGCACGTCATGAAGAGCGACGCTCAGGGGCCCACACGCTGCTTGAAGATCGATCACGGGCTGACCTAAGAGGTGATTTGGGTGCAGGAGGAGGAAAGGTGGAGGCGGGGAGCGGGGTGGAATGTGCAAAGTTTGGAAATTATTCACAGACAGCTTAAGGATTTGTCCTGGTAGCTCTAGGAGGTGAGACACTCTATTGTCGAAAGGACCCCAACTGTGTGTATTCTGCAGAGGCAAGTAGATTTTTCTACATTCGATGTCGACAGTGGAAGTGAAAGAATTGGCATGCAGCACACTGGATAATTCAACATCTGGTTTGTACCTGATGCTGTATTTATTCCCTTTTGAGATAAACAGCATTATGCCCGGCCCAGAAGAGTAAAAAAAGTATGGCATGAGATAAGGAAAGGAGAAGGAATCTAATTTACAGCAAGCCCCGTTCTCTCTGTCTCTCTATACCTTTTTATCCTGGCAAACCATCTTGCTTCTGTCACAGCCATCCATTGCTTCGTATGTTGCCTTTTGACCCTGAATGTATTTTCTAGTCGGTGGGATGCAGGCAACGGTATATCTGCTTGCAACACCTCTAGAGCATGTTTTCTCAACCTGGGCCGTATGAAGACAGGGGGGACTTCAATACCCAGAATTCTGAGGAATTCTGAGAATTGAAGTCTATCCATCTTAAAATGACCCAGGTTGAGAAACACTGCTCTTGATTAAGAATTCTAGATTAAGCTCCAGATTAAGCATTAAATAAACTTTAGATTATGCATTAAAATGGTCTAGGTTGGAAAACACTGCTCTAGATTAAGCATTGTAATTCCACAAGCCTCCTTATAATAAAATTCGGCTAGGGTCACCCTTGGGAATACTGGTTTAAATGAATTAAAAATGACCTGTTCCATCCTTACTGTTAGCAGGCACTGCTTTTTGTGACATGAATACGGTATGACTGGCAACCTGGTCTATTATATCTTTCCTGACTTAATAAAAAAATATGATGTGAAAACCTTGATTGACCAAACCCATGGGAGGCAACTAGTCTACAGAGACTTCTGCAATGACACTGACATCTTAATAATTAGTGATATATTGAACAATCTACATCAGATATGGAGATTTTATCTCTTGAAAATACTCATGATCTTCTAGCATTGTTCTAGCCACTGCTTGCACGCTTTTAAGCCATAAGGATTAAAAAGGATGATATATTTATATGTTTTGTCCATTTGACAACAGAATATATATATAGTTCTTAGGACTGGCTAATTTGCTATTGATTAGGAGATCTACGGAGCAAGAAAAATTAATCTTTCTGTCATGTGCATGTTTACGTATGCGTCATGTTTTTGCATTTTGGTGTGAGCAACATTATGAAACATGCAAAAAAGGAGAATGTAGTAAGTAGTACACAACAGAAATAAGAGACACCAGATAAGGGAGGTGAGGTGAAAAAAAAAAGGGCCGTGGGCTTAAAAAAAAAATGAAAGAAGGGGTAAAAAGATAGAACAATAAATGGAATAGCTTTCCTTCTGGAGTTGTGGGTGCTCCATCACGGGAGGTTTCCAAGAAAAGATTGGACATCCATTTGCCTGGGATGAGATAAGGTCTTCCTTGAGCAGTGCACTAGAAGACCTCCAAAGTCCCGGCCTGGGTATTAAGTATATTTTAAGATAGCCATATGGTTTAATTGTAGAAAACTATTTTCCAATTGAACCCGGAAATCACGTTGCTAAAGTTGAGGAATTTGTTACGTGAGTTTTTACCCCATTTCAACGACCTTCCTACAACCACGTTTGTTCAGAGAATCACTGCCGCTGTTAAATCAAGGGTTCCCAAACTTGGCAACTTTGAGACTTGTTGACTTTACTTCCCGGAATTCTGGGAGTTGAAGGTCCACTAGTCTTAAAGTTGCCAAGTTTGGAGACCTCTGTGTTAAAATGAACAACGCGGTTGTTAAGTGAATTTGGCTTCCCCATTTACTTTGCTTGTCGGAAGGTTGCAAACGTTGATCACATGACCTGGGAATACAGCAACCGTCATAAATGTGAGTCGGCTGTCAAGTATCCAAATATCAATCACGTGACCTTGGGGAGGCTGCCGACGGCCACAAGTGTGAAAAATGGCCATCAGTCACTTTTGCAGTGCTGTTGAACAATCACTAAGCGAACTGTTGTAAGCCAAGGGCTGTCTGTAACAGAAAAACAGAATTGAAAGGAACCTTGGAGGTCTTCTAGCCTAACCCACTGTTCAAGCAGGAGACCCTATACCATTCTGGACAAATGGCTGTCCAGTCTCTTCTTGAAAACCTCCAATGATGGAACACCTACAACTTCTGAAGGCAACCTCTGATTAATTTTTCTAACTGGCAATCGTTCCTTTTTTAAATAAATTTGTTTGTTCAAAGTTTTTTAAAAAAGAGAAACAAGTTCTCACATTTTACAGAGGTATCATAGCAGTATACATGTCCTTTAATAACAGTTGAATTCATTTACCATAAATTTTTCTGTAGCTAGTTTATTAATTCCTTATTTATTATATTATTAAGTTACAATATTTATTTATCTACATTACTTTACATATATACATATACGTTAACTGGCAATCATTCCTAAACACAGAACAGGACAATAACCAGGGTGAACTATCTTGTAAGACTTCATCTTTGGATGTATTTTTGAACAACTCTCTAAATGACCAAATCATAATATCAAAACTATAAAACTAGCAGGATGGTTTAACTAACAGTGCTCCTTTAATAGAACAGAAGAGAATTCTTTATTGGCCAAGTGTGATTGGACACACAAGGAATTTGTCTTGATGCAAATGGTCTCAGTGTACATAAACAAAAAAATAAAATATATTTGTCAACAGTGATAGTCATAGGATACTAATAAGCAATCAAATCATACTAGAAACAATAAAAACAATATAAGTTGTAAAGATACAAGCAACATGGATATGCCATAAGTGGGAAGAGATAGGTACTAGTAAGGATGAGAAGAATAGTAATACAGTCTGGACCTGTCCCACTGCACTTACGGATGCAAAGAGGATGTAAAACGTTAAAAAAAGCTTGCCATCTGTTGGAAAACGCTATGCATCTGTTGTGTACGCATTGCATACATGTTTTATACGCTCTATCCGTCGAACATCCGTCCACTGCGATTTCATCCGCGCAAGAAGTTTTGAGCTGCACAAAACTTTGTGAACGGATGAACTTTCCGCCGTGTAGGATGTAAATCCATGACATACGAGCAACAAATGTTCTATGTCCGTTTATCATCCGTTAAACGTCCGCTGTACCCTCTCTGCATCCTCTGAGCATCCTCGCAACTCACATCCACTGCAGCTGAAAACGGAAAGAGGGAGGAAACAAAAGGTACACGGAACGTCAACACAGCGTTAGTAGCACGGAAATAGAAAGGATGCGCAGTGAACAGTTTGCATCCGATATACATCCGCGCGGCATCCCCTTTCTTTCCTTTAGGCGTACATGATGCATCCGCTTCATCCGCTATGCGTCCGCTTCGCAATTCTCCCCTGGAACCCCTTAGGAGGTGTCATCTGCTGTCATCCGCTTTCATTCGCTAGGCTTCCGATGAACATCCATTTAACATCCCCGCTACATACTACCCACATCCGTTCTTTTGTGTTCTTTTGCGTTCTGTTTATGCAAATTTTCGCCACTTTTTGAAGCGGATGACAACGGATGGAGCCTTCCCCGAAATTTTGCTTTTCCGCTGTGTCCTTTAGGCATACGTTTTGCGTCCGTCAGCCAGTGGGACCTAGCCTTTAGTAATTAATTTTACAGTGTTGTGGGATTTAGTTGTTTAGCAGAGTTATGGCTCATAACCCTCTCAACCTAGCTAATGATTGATCAAAGGAAATTAGTTTTAACACCCTAGGCATTTTGAGGCTAAATGAGTAGCTTCTGGCTTTCATACAAATTGAGATGGGAAACTTAGAACAGAGACCATAGAATCATAGGGTTGGAAGGGACCTTACCCCTAACCCTGTCCCCTAACCCTAACCCTTCTAGTCTAACCCTTCTAGTCTAACTCTACTCAAATCTTGTATGAGAGGTGTCCAAACTTGGCAACTTTAAAACTTATGGAATTCAATTCCCAGAATTCCTCAGCCAGTCCACAAGTCTTAAAGTTGCCAAGTTTGGGGAGCCCTGCCTTACACCATCCCAGTCAAATGCTTATCCGGTCTATTTTTTTTAGAACCTCCGGTGATGGAGCACTCCAGGAAGCAAAGCTATTCTGATGATTAATGGTGCTTATTGTCAGAACATTTCTCCTCACTTCTTGGTCAGACCTCTCTTTAACAAGCTTCCACCCATTCCATCTTTTCTTGCCTTCTGGTGCTTTGGAGAATGAGTCAATCCCCTTTTCTCCATGACAGCCCCTTAAGTGCTGGAAGACAGTTAGCATGAGAAATCAAACAGATACAAGATGAAGTAGAAACACAGTCTTCATCCGGGTTAAATGTGCTAACGTCAACAAAGCCAGTGCCTCCATTCCATTCCTTTTTTTTTTTTTTTTCAGAACTTAACAGTCTTAAGGTGAAGAAATAAATGTGATTTTTCTAGTGAATAATTAGTCCAGTGAAGAGAAGGACCAGGTGAGACATGATAGCAATCTTTCAATATTTGAGGGGCTGCCATAGAGAGAAGGGGGTCAAGCTATTTTCTAAGGCACCCAAAGGCCAGATAAGGAATAATGGATGGAAAATGAAAATGAGAGATTCAATCTGGAAATAAGGGGAAACTTCCTGACAGTGAGAACAATCAACCAATAGAACAGAAGTTGCCTTCAGAAGTTGTGGGAGCTTCATCACTGGAGGCTTTCAAGAAGAGATTAAACTGCCATCTGTTAGAAATAGTGTAGGGATTCCTGCTTGGGTGGAGGGTTGGACTAGATGACCTCTAAGGTCCCTTCCAACTCTGTTAATCTGCTTTTTTTTTTCCTCTTTCCTCTTGTCCTTTTCTTTCACATCCAAATCATCCACTATCCCTTCCCTATTTAGAAAGTCTAGGAGCTTTTATTTCTTCGCTTCCTCTTTGGGATTGGCCCATCAACAGTGCATAGAATTCATTAAAAGATCTGTTTTTTTTATTTACCCGTGGAATGTTTAAAGACAACAGGGTTTCCCTTATGTATTGTTATTTCTGTGAGTCTGACATCTGTAATTATCTTGTCAATGTTGTTTTGTTTGTTTCCTTGGGTTTTTTTTTTTTTTTTTTTTAAGAATGCCATCTCAGGAACTACAGGTAGGGACTGCTGGTATTTAAAGGAGGATCTTGACAGACTTGAACATTGGGTGCTTTCTAACAAAATGAAATTCAATGGTGAAAAAAGTCAGGTTCTACATTTAGGCAAGAAAAATCAATTGCACGGGTAACAGTATATGTGGTACCTCGCTCAGTAGTAGGAACTGTGAGAGGGATCTCGGAGTCCTAGTGGACAACCATTTAAATATGAGCCAGCAGTGTGCAGCAGCTGCCAAAAAACCCAACACAGTCTTAGGCTGCATCAACAGAGAGATGGAATCAAGATCACAGGAAGTATTAATACCAGTTTATAATGCCTCGGTAAGGCCACACTTGGAATACGGCATCCAGTGTAAAAAAGATGTTGTGACTCTAGAAGGAGTGCAGAGAAGAGCCACCAAGATGATTAGGGGATTGGAGGCTAAAAGCATACGAAGAATGGTTGCAGGAACTGGGTATGTCTAGTCCAGAGGTTGGCAACCTTAAACACTCAAAAGAGCCACAGAGGTCCTAACTGGAAGCCCCCCATTTAATTCTGGAGCTGGTTCCCCCACCGCAGAGTCTCCTCCTACCACAGCGTCCTCTTTCCTCTGCCCATCAGAAATCTACTTCTGCCACCTCCTCTTAGTGCAGCATCCTTTTTCCTCTACCTGCCCTAACTGAAAGCCCTATCAAATCTGGCTCCAGAGCTGCAGAGGAATGAAAGGGGAATGAAAGAGCCACATGCAGCTCCAGAGCCACAGGTTGCTGACCCTTGTCACAGGTTGCCACAGTTGCTGACCTAGTCTAATGAAAAGAGGGACTAGGAGAGAGTTGATAACAGTGTTCCAATATCTCAGGGGCTGCCCCAAAGAAGAGGGAGTCAAGCTGTTCTCCAAAGCACCTGAAGGCAGGATAAGAAGCAATGTGTGGAAACCAATCAAGGGGAGAAGCAACTTAGAATGAAGCAGAAATTTCCTGACAGTTAGAACAATTCACCAGTGGAACTACTTGCCTCCAGAAGTTGTAAATGCTCTAACCCTGGAAGCTTTTTAGAAGATGTTGGATAACCATTTGTCTGAGGTGGTGTAGGGTTTCCTGCCTAGGCAGGGGTTGGACTAGAAGACTTCCAAGTTTCTGTTTTGCTCTGCTCTACTCTACTCTACTCTACTCTACTCTACTCTACTCTACTCTACTCTACTCTACTCTACTCTACTCTACTCTACTC
>BLBF01000067.1:3424625-3447915 GCA_015471245.1 Laticauda colubrina
ATATATATATATATATATGCATATTTATATGCATATACATATACATATACATGTATGTATGTATGTATATGTGTGGGTGTATACACACACACACATACATATTCCCAAGCCTACATACACACTATAACTGTATCATCTACATATATTTCTATATCTGTCTTGTCTGTCTGTCTGTCTGTCTGTCTGTCTGTCTGTCTGTCTGTCTGTCTATCTATCTATCTATCTATCTATCTATCTATCTATCTATCTATCTTTTATATCTATATCTGTCTACATCTATCATCTACATCAGTCTCTATCTATCTCTATCTCTATCTCTATTTACCTACCTACCTACCCCAAGCCTACATTATAGATATATAAAAACTCTTCAGAGGCATTACTGCTACAGCTCTGAGACTTCTGTTGAACACCCCAGTCAATTATTTTTTGTGGAAAACATTTATTTATTGTGGAAAACGTTAGAAAAAGTTACTCTGGTGAGTGCATAGCTTGGATCTCGTTAAGCTAGAGATGAGGATCATCCATGGCTTGCTCTCTTGACCATGATACTGCCTCAGCTCTGCAAATATCCACGATCACATTTTGGAGAACCCTGAATAAGCTGTGTAATGAAACAGCTATGATAACCGGGATGTGGGATAAACATCAGAGAAGTTGTGCGAGTGAGGAGAGGTTGGCCTGCCTAATTTGGAGCCCATCACACTGCCAGAACAGCCTCTCCTCCTCTTTGTGGTTTCAAAGATAATGGTGCAGAATGGGCTTTCATCAGCGAGTTGTTTGATGTCTGTCGTCCCTTGCTAATTATGATTGGCATCATCAAGGCAGGTTGATTTAATAAAGAAAAGCAGGGAAATTGCTGGTTACCAGCAGGAAGATCTCAGCAGATGTTGGTTCAAGAGGCCTATGATCTGGCCTTTATCATGGCTAGCTGCCTGCGGACGTCTTGGGTTGCTTGACCTTTCTGGTGGAGGGAGTTTGACTGGGCTCCTGGGAGAAGAAGACCTTCCAGGACTAAGGCAGAGTGGAGTATGGATAGCCTAGAGGTTCCCCCTTCCCATTCCTTCTCTGATGTAGTTAGACAGGTTGAGTGTGGCAGGCAGCAAGGTCTTGTAACTAGGCCAGTGGCACCTTGGGGTTTGAAAGCAATTGAGCAACTGGAGATGAGAAGGTAGAGAGAAGAGGTAAAAAACAGCAGAGGGAGGAGACAAGTTAAAAATTGTTTGGTCCCTAATGATGAAAGCACCAGGCTTAGAAACCCGGAGCAGAGGTGGTATTCAGCTGGTTCTGACCAGTTATAGAGAACTGGTAGCAAAAATTTTGAGTAGTTCGGAGAACCAGCAAATCCTACCTCTAACCCCTCTAACCCGCTAACCTTTTTGGGCTTCTGTGCCAAAAATTGTGCACGCTTGCGCTCGCATGCCAGCACCCAGAAGACAATGCACACCCCCCATGTCCCCTATGCATGCGTGTGCAATCCCCCCACTCCGCCCCTGCCCCCTTAACTGCATTGTACCTCACAGTTGATTTTTGGCCGGTTTGAGGCCTTTTTTGGCCTCCCAGAGGCTTCAGGAAGGTTTCAGCAGGCTTTTCAAGCCAAAAAACTAGGCCTGTCTTGTCACTTCCGGTATTTCCAGAAAAACAGGAAATGATGAAACAGGCCCAGTTTTCATCCTGCAGAAGCCTGCAGAAGCCTTCCTGAAGCCTCTGGGAGGCTGAAAAAGGCCTCAAACCGGCCGAAAATCAACTGTGAGGCATGCGCATGGAGAATGGAGCTGGAAAGCAGGCTAGTGGGATGGGGATGGAAGGGGATTTTGCAGCATCCTTCCCTTCCCACTCCTACCAAGCCACGCCCACCACCAGTAGTAAAAAAGTTTTGAATCCCACCACTGACCAAGAGATAATGAATTCTAGTCCCACCTTACACATGAAAGCCAGCTGGGTGACTTTGGGCCAGAAGTCATGGGCTCTCCATCACTGGAGGCTATTTAAGAAGAGACTGGACAGCCATTTGTCTGAAATGGTATAGGGTCTCCAGATTGAGCAGGGGGCTGGACTAGAAGACCTCCAAGGTCCCTTCCAACCGTTAAGCAGTCACCTTTTTAATAAAAGCAATTGCATTGGATTATATGCATGACATATATGCTTACTTACATTTGATTTCTAATTTCCAATTGACCTCACCTATGCCGTAGAGGGACAGCCGAAAGGCAGGATGTGGCCAAAGGGCCATAAAATACACAGGTCTGTGTTAGGCAGTTCATTGCAACCCCTCCCTTATTTTCTCAAATTGCTGGGATGGCAGTGATGGTGGAGTTTGCTTTTTTTTTTTTTGCACATTTTTTAAAAAAAATATTTTTCTCTCTTCTGCAATACGCAGAAATAACTAGAATTTTATAGGTTGCCATCTTTCATCGGGAGCACAAATGGAAATTAGGTGTCATTCCTTGCTTTTATGGAGGCTTAATCTGCCAGGTAATTTTCCCTTTTTTAAAAAAAAAATCAATGCATTTGGCGATTGTACACATTTTATAAACACCATTTGGAAATGTCCAAGGAAAATTTATCTTAAAGAGTTCAATCAGTGATTCTCAAAAATGCATTCCATGCAGCATGGCGGTTTGCAAAGGCTCGTGTGTTGGTCTCGCATGAGCCACAACCTGCCTCTGACTTCAGCACCCACTTTCCCACAGGCGCTGACAGGTATGACAGCCCATTTATCACCTTAGCCCTCACCTGCCCACATTCCCCATGAGTCCGACTCTCCAGATCCCTATTCAGAAAAAGGGTACTTAGTAGAAGATTTCCAGATAATCGCTCAGCTGGATTACAGTCTTCATTGCAAAGAAGCACATCATCACCTAGGTAGAAATAATTTGCCTTTTGCAAGCTCAATAGAATAGATAATTGGATTGGAATGGAATGGATTTGAAGAATGGAATGGAATGGAATGGAATGGAATGGAATAGACTATTGGAATAAAGAATATGGAGTAGAGTAGAGTAGAGTAGAGTGGAGTAGAATAGACCAGACTATTGGAATGAAGAATAGAGTAGAATAAAATAGAATTAGAATTAGAGACTTGGTTGGATCTAGTCCACACACCCCCTCGCTCAAGCAGGTGACCCTACATCATTCCAGACAAGTGACTCTCCAGTCTCTCCTGAAAAACCTCCAGGGATGGAGCACCCACAATTTCTGAAGGCAACTTGTTCCCCTGATCAATTCTTCTTACTGTCAGGAAATTTGTCCTTAATTCCTGGTTGCTTCTCTCCTTGATTAGTTTCCATCCATTGTTTCTTGTCCTGCCTTCAGGTGTTTTGGATAATAATTTGACTCCCTCTTCTTTGTGGTAGCCCCTCAAATATTGGAATGCTGCTATCCTGTCCCTCCTCAGTCCTTCTTTTCTCTAGACTAGCCATACCCAAATCCTGCAAATGTTCTTCATAGGTTTTAGTCTCCAGATCTTTAACTGTCTTAGTTGGTCTCTGCACTTTTTCCAAAGTCTTAAAAAAGTTTTTTTTAAAAAAAAAAAAACCATCATAATATGCTGCTGATTTTAACTCTAGATGTCTTCCTGTTCCCTGTCCAACTTGTTTATAGCTGCTGGTTGGCCTTTGATGTGCTCAGATAAATGTCTTCTCCAAGCCTCAGAACTGCAGGTTGTTGCCTCACCAGATTTAGCACTTATAAGCCCCAAAATTTTGAAGACCAGCAATGGTGAACACGTCTCGAGAGCTGTTTCTAGCTATGACTATCTGGGTGCTGGGCCAGTGGGACTTGTGCGCTGGCATGAGCAACCCAGAAAGTCTGAGTAAGAAACCCAAGGCTGAATAATTGAAGTACGATTTTTCTAGAACATCAGTTAACTCCTGAAGAAGAATAAAAGGACTCTGCTGATTGGAGTTTGCTTAATATCTTTCTGTTTTGGCCTTGATCAAGCAAATGCCCTTGAAAAACCTCAGAAAGGAATATGGGGATTATTTCCTCTGATGCCAGGGGTGTGGTCTTTCCTGGAAAAGGCATAGGTCTGCACCTCTTCCATCCTTCCTTGACATGTCATGTCACATCACCTGCAGCCTCTGAGTATAAATAGCAGATTCCCCCCTCCCCTGCAAGAAGCGCCTTCTGGCAAAGACATGGGTTGAGAAGAAGCCATAGCTGAGTCTGGAATAATCTGCTTTGCATTCCGAAGAGCTGCAGCCTTTCTTTGATCTTTAAATATTATGAATAGCAGTTTCTGAAGTCATCGTTTGTAAGGTTGGCCGATCTGGATGGGAGGTAGACAGCCACCTTGTATGATGATGGGAGGAGGAGCAGATCAGAGGAACATTCTCTGATGGGACCTGCCAACTAGAGGATGTGAACTTGCTAGCTGGAGACCTTCAGCCTCTTCCTGAAATTGGAATGGTTTTGAGCCACCATGCCTGGAGAAAAAGATGTTCTTCGTGCAATCCAGGGGTCTTCAAACTTGACATCTTTAAGACTTGTGGACTTCAACTCCCAGAATTCCTCCTCCAGTCATGTTAGCTCAGGAATTCTGGGAGTTGAAGTCCACAAGTCTTATACTTGCCAAGTCTGAAGACCCTTGGTGTAGTCATTCCGGATTGTCCTTTCCCTGCTTCTTTGGAGGAGCTTTTCCCCAGAAAGTCATTTGCTAAGGACTAGAACCACAAGTCCTATGTTCTGCAGTTCCCAACTACTTTGGACGAAGCTTTCTGGCAATTGTAGCCCAATGGATTTGCGGGAACCCAAGTTAAAGACATCTGGGACAGACAGTGGCTTCAGAGCTGCTCAGGGGGCTTATCACAAATTTCCTTCTTTCCCAAAGTTGCTAGAGGATTGTAACCATTACCCTACTGCCCATATCTCTGTTTGGTTCTTTCTTCAAAAAGATAACTGATGTGCTTTTCAAGATTTACATGAAGGTGTGCTTGAAGCACTGCAGACATTTGTGTGGTGTTGAATAACTGCTGTGTGTAGGATTGTGTGGGATTATTACTCTAAGAAACTTTTGTAAACAGAAGAAGGACCTTTGATCTGTGGATGTTTCCAGAAATGCCACCACCATACTTCAGCTTTGCTAGATCTTATCTTATGGGGTCCTTGGTGCTCTCTCAGCTGCGTAGTTTACTTGCTGACGTTTCATTACCCAACCAAGTAATGATATCAGAGTCCTGATGATGTTACCTAGTTGGGGAATGAAACGTCTGCAAGAAAACCACCCAGTTCAGAGAACACCAAGGACCCTTCATATCAATCTTGAGTGGCAAATATTTTCCTTTATAGATCTCAACCTGCAAGTTGGATTGGGGAAACTGGGAGATACTGTGAAGTACGATTTAACTTCACCCAGTGATGGGATTCAAATTTTTTTACTACCGGTTCTGTGAGTGTAGCTTGGTGGGCGTGGCAGGAAAAGGATACTGCAAAATCCCCATTCCCTCCCCACCCCACTAACCTGCTTTCCAGCTCCCTTCTCCTGTGCAGGGCAACCAAAGAAGACCTAGCCCATCAGCTAGGATTCAATGGGAGGCAGAGAAGAGATGGGGATGGGGCCAGTCAGAGGTGGGATTTGCCGGTTCTCCAAACTACTCAAAATCTCCACTTCCGGTTCTCCAGAACTGGTCAGAACCGGCTGAATACCACCTCTGGGTTCACCCCCTCATTGGCAACTGGCTGGAGTTGCTGGGTGTCCAGAACTATCTTGAGGGACACTGGTACCCCAGTGTCTGATTTTATTGTGATGGTTCTGATACTTTTCTCCTCCTTCGTGGGAACCTTTTCACTGTGTCCTCTAAAGGCCCTCTCCCTTCTTCTTCTTCTCTTCCAGCCACACCCACTCTTCTGGTTCTATGGCCACTGTGCGGGAATGGTCCTGCACCCGCTGTACTTTCCTGAACCCCGTAGGACAGCGCCAATGCTCCATCTGCGAGGCCCCCCGCCAGAAGCCCGACCTCAATCAAATCTTGCGCCTGAGCGTGGAAGAGCAAAAGTGGGCCTGTGCACGATGCACCTTCCGGAACTTTGTGGGCAAAGAGGCCTGTGAGGTGTGCGGCTTCACTCCGGAACCCGGGCCAGGAGGCTCCCCTCTGCCAATCCTCAATGGGGTCCTGCCAAAACCCACAGTCCTTATGGAACCCAAAGCCAGTGGCAAGGAGGAGATGCCCCAGATAGAGAGCCCTGTTGAGGACTTGGAGGGGAAGAGCCCCCAAGAGGCAGAGCTGGAGGAGGGTTGGGCCTGCCAACGTTGCACCCTCCACAACACTCCCGTTGCAAATTCCTGCTCGGCCTGCGGGGGGCCCCGCAAGCTCTCCCTGCCCAAGATCCCTCCAGAGGCCCTGGTGGTCCCCGAAATCATCACGCCCGCCGGTTTCCAGATCGCTTCTGCCACCGAGACCCCCGAGGGCCACCCGGCCGCCAATCAAGGCCCTGCCCTCATGGAGGAAGAGAGCCAGAAGATGGCAGCCTTCAGCCTTTTCTCCCCAGGTCTCCAGAACAACCCTGTTCCTCGTAGCCGCCGAGAGGTGCCCCCGCAACTCCAGCCGCCGGCTGTGGAACCTTCCCAACCGGCTTCTCCACCAACCCCTGTGCAGAAGACCATTCGCTTCCAGGAAATGATGGCAACCAAGCGGCTGAGTGTGCTGGAGGAAGAAATGGACGTCAGCGTGCCCCCCTGGCAATGCAGCACCTGTTCACTGCTCAACACCTCGGGGAGTGAGGCCTGTGAGGCCTGCAGCAGCCAGAAAGGTAGTGACACCATTGATCTGACAGGGGACTCCGTTCGTTTTACACCCTGTGGGCCCTCCAGCCCCGACTTCACCACCTGGTCCTGTTCCAAGTGCACCTTGAAGAACCCCACTGCTTCCCAGAAGTGCAAAGCCTGCGGCTCCTCCAAACTGCATGGCTTCCAGGAACATAGCTTGCAGCCAGACCCGGCTCCCAAGTGCCCCGAATGTGGCTCTGACAAAGGCAGGTGTGTGGCTTGTGGCACCCGAGCTCCTTCCGCCTGCAAAGTTGCCCATCTCTTCCCCATGCAGACCCCGGTCACCCCTGACCGAGCCAGCCAGTGGGCGTGCCCCGCTTGCACCCTCCTCAACGAGCTGAAGGCTAAGCACTGCCTCGCCTGCCACACTCCTCAAGTCTACATGGCCCAGCGCAAGAGCATCAAGCCGCTACGGCGGCGTGAGAGCATGCACGTGGAGAAGCGACGGCAGACAGATGAAGGGGAGGCCAAAGCCCTCTGGGAGAACATCGTCTCCTTCTGTCAAGAGGTGAGTGGCCACCTACACCTCTTGTTTGTAGCATAGATCGGTATTGCTCTTACACACCCAACTCTGGCTTGATTACCTGTCCTGACATTGCTGGGATCCAAGAAGACTGTCAGGTTTCTGGCAGTTACCCTCATTTAAATCATGACTCTCGAGCCAAACTTCCAAAACTTCAAAAGGATTTATTGGGAGTTAACATGCCGGCAGAGCCTGGGCGTAGCCGACTCTGAGACCCAGCATTCATTTTCACTCTTGACCCTGGTTTCCCCCCACCCCCTGGGTGTATCGTAATTCATATTCTCCAATGAGAGACATCCATAGCCAAGAGCCATCAATCATCCTCTCCAGTTAGAATTTTGCCCAGCAGAGACTTCAGTCGCCCAGTTACTATCTTTGAAAATATTAATGGAATGCACTTTTGGTTTGCAAGCTGCTGCACTGCTGCCCCCTCCCTTTCTGTTGGCAACTGTAAAAAGACCATAGAGATATTTTATGAGTTGACATTGACCACATAGAATTTCTCCTGAGTAGTTTCCTTTCAAGACTCCAACGGCTCCGTGGTTAAAGGCTCTGAGCTTGTCAGCTAGTAAGCTGACAGCCTGGGCTCGAGACCTGAGTGCCATGCAACAGGAGGAGCTCCCATTCCGTACTTCAGCTCCTGTCCACTGAGCAGTTTGAAAGCAGGCAAATACAAGTCAATAAATAGGTATCACTTTCAGTGGGAAGGTAGCTGTGTTCGTGTGCCCTTTTGGCATAAAGCCACGTGGGCCACATAACCATGGAAATTGTCTTCAGGGAACGCTGACCAAGCAACAGAGGTGAGCATCACTTAACAACAACCCTGTTACTAACTGAAGAACTGCAGTGATTCACTGGACAACTGTGGCAAGGAAAGTCGTAAAATGGGGCAAAACCCAGAAAGAAATGTCTTGTTTAGTAACAAAAATTGGGGGCACACAATTGTGGTCGTAAGTCTAGGATTAGCCTTGTTCCCAACATGGCCCCATCACATGGCCACCCCTCCTGCAGAGCCCCCCCAAAAGTATCAGTCCAAACACCTGGCTGAAAAAATGATTCCCACAATCTTTTGTTTGAGACTCAGGGTGCTTTGGGGGCCTGTAAATAAAAGGACCTCGAGCTCCATCAGATAGACGTTTCATATCTGTGTCCTCCTCTCTGCTAGACACAGCTTTTTTCAGAGTTAGTCAGCCTGCCTGCCAGCCTCTGACTGTTTTGGGAGAAGCCAGATCCCAGACTTATTAATAACTAACCATACAGAAGCTTTAATGATCAAGGGCTGTTTTATTTCTCCCATTGCCTCTGGCATATGAAGCCACATCAAGCAATGTCTCTGGGAAAGAGAGAAAGAAATTAAATCTCTGTCCAGCTTCAGAAGGAGCTGTGCTCTCAAAGAGCGGGGTGACCCTCGCACGGGGTGCTTTCTTTGCTAGCTGAATGACGGAGTTGGCATTTTGGAGTTGATTCTTTGTGCTGCCAGGAAGAGATTTCTCTCCCTTGCCTTTGCGGTGCAATGCAGCACAGGGAGAGGGCAGTTCAGCAGGCGTTCGTAGAGAGTTATAGAACCGTACGGCTAGAAGGGACCTTGGAGGTCTCCTCATAATCCACGGCTCTCCAACTTTGGCAGCTTGAAGACTTGTGGACTTGTGTTGGAAGAAATACCCATCTGGTTCAGTTCCAAGCCGGGAGACAAAATGGAGGCTGGGGGCAGATTGGAAAGATGGTGTCATGATGAAGCAGAACCACCAAAATGTGTGATTCTGGTGCAGCTGACCACGTGGAGTTGAGAATAAGGGTTTTTTATGCCTTCCCTTGGGCCTTGCCCTTGAGCTTCCTGTTCCTGTGCAAGAACATGTACTCTATTGGCTGTTGTCAGGCTCCCATGGGGCCATGTGGGGTCATGTTCATCTGAGATGAGTTTGATTGAAGTTTGGGCTGATGCCACGAAGGGGCTTGTTGGGCAATTGCTATTGTGGCTGAAGGCTAAGCTTATTTTTGTTCAGATCTTGCTGCAGGGAATGTGCTTATGAATAGAGCTTTCTATCTCTTTATCTATTAAGTGCTGACATCTGCTGGTGGCTGTTAAGGATGAGTCTGCTTCCTGCTTCTAAAAAACCCAGGTTTTTCCCATTTCTCATCCAGGGAAATATAATATTCTGCCTTTTTTTTAAAAAAAATATTTCATTCCTCTGGGAGAGGGGTGGGTGCTAACTTTCTACAACATCAACTCTCAGAATATCTCAGCCAGGTAATCAAGGAGCGATCCAATCTTAGAACTAAGGAGAAACTTTCTCAGAGGACAATTAACCAGTGGAACAACTTGCCTCCAAAAGTTGTGGATGCTCCTTCACTGGAGGCTTTCAAGAAGAGACTGGACAGCCATTTATATGAAATGGTCTAGGGTTTCCTGCTTGACCAGGGGGCTGAACTAGATGACCTCTGAGGTCCCTTCTAACTGTTAAGCCTCCAAGAGCTTGTTGGAAGAAATATCCTTCTGAGTTCAGTTCCAAGTGGGGAAGAAAGACACTGGAAACACGGTGATTGCTTGGAAAGATGGTTTATTGATGAACAGGATGATGGTTCCTGGGCAGAAAAGGGAAGAGATCAGGGGTGGGTTTCTACTGGTTCTGTCCACCTTTGTAGAACCGGTAGTTCTGAAGAGCAGCAGACAGAGAACCGGTTCTATGTCTGCTGATGTTTTTGCCCACCTGCCCACCCGGGCTCTTTCTTGACTTTTATTTCCTGCTTTTTCAACCGCAACTGCTTTGTGCGAGGCACAACTGCAGTTAGAAAAGCAGGAAAAAAGGGGCTTTTTGAAAGGCTGCTTCTCTGCACGCGGCATGCTGATGATGATTTACAGGCCTGCGCCCGGCAGCGTGCAGGGAAGCACATCGTAAATCACCAAACCTCGTATGTGACTAAACTGGTAGTTAACCTATCGGATCCCACCCCTGGAAGAGATGCTGGGAGTACCTGGGTTTCATTCCCTCTGTTGGGCTTTGAATTTGGGCTTGTGTTCTGATTGGTTGTCAGACCTCCATGGAGCCATGCAGGGGTAACTCTGTAGGTTTTCCTTTGAGTCCCAGGCTTGGTTGACTCTTGCTGGGTGATGATGTAATAATGAAAGGGCTTTTTTGGGCAATTCCTATTATGGATCTGACCAGTGGTGAGATTCAAAAAGATTTACCACCGGTTTGATGGGCATGACTTGGCAGGCGCACTTTGCACATGTGCACACACTTTGCGGGCGCGTGCCAAATGTGCACTTTGCACAGGCACAGAGGCGTTCCAATTCCCCTCCTGCAACTCTCCCTATTGCTTCAAGCAGCTGCCGCCTGGCACTCTGCTGTGCTGTGCAAAGGAGCTGCGATCCAAAAGCAGAGAATAAAGGTGATATAGGAGCCCAGACCAGCAGGTGGGCCCAAGAGCAGAGCAGCAGAGAGAATGGGTTTGGTCTCCGCTGCTCATCGCCGCTACCAGCTCGGCAGAAACGGGGAAAACCGGGAGAATACCACCGCTGGCTCTGCCTGAAGGAGGTAGATCTTTGTTATGTAGAATGGCCCAGGCCCTCAAAGCAATAGCACTTAGACTTATATACCGCTTTATAGTGCTTTCCAGCCCTCTCTAAGCAGTTCACAAAGTCAGCCTCTTGCCCCCAACAATCTGGCTCCTCATTGGACCCACAAAAGGATGGAAGGCTGACTCATCCTTGAGCCTGGTGGGATTTGAACTGACAAATTGCAGGCAGCTGGCTGCAGAAGTAGCTTGCACCGCTGCCCTCTAACCACTGCACCACAGAGGCTCCTTTAATAATACTATAATTTGATACATAATATATAATATAATAATAATTTAATAGTGGCCTATTAACACAGGTGAAGGAAGGGGAGGAGTTTCTGCCTGAGTTTCTACTTCTCTTTTAGGGGAAATATTCCGCCTTTTAAATATATCCTAAAATATTTCATTTCTGTAGGAGAGGGATGGTGGGTTTTAACTTCCAAGAAGCTCAACCAGTGTCTTCCACACTGGATGAGAGAGAGAAGCAGTTTTCAGGTTGTTGTACGCCTGAAGTCTTTCATGTACTTGAAAAATGTCATCATATATCCTTCGCTGATCTTTTTCTCAAGACTAAACATATTCAGATTGCTTTGTGTCTCTCCTTCAGAGATCTGATTTCCAAGCCCCTGATCATCAAAGGTGACTTCTCTGCATCTCTTCCAGTAAGAATAGCACCCAGAAACGGGGTCAAAACTATCATTAGTAATTCAAAAGATTGCTCATTTTTTTTAAAAAAAAAAATTAATTGAATTGAACAACTTTAATCTAATGTACAGCAACTCTCATTAAAAAAAGCTCTCCCAGCTGTTTACAATTACCATACGACTGTGGTTTAAAAACAGTAGGTTAAAACAATAATCAGTGAATAATTAAAGCAAACGGTGAATCAAAACATATGTTTCGTGCAAAAACACAAAAGAAAACAGTGAGATAAATATCAAATCAGGACCAAAAAGAAAAAAAATAGGAGTTTGGGAGGGGGGGGGGAACAACAGTAGCACTGACACATTTATTGCGAGACCTAAGTGAATAAAAAAAGTCAATTATGTTTCAGTTTTAAAGCTCATATTGTGATGTCCCAAAAAAGCACCCCAGAATATTTGATATAAAAGGGCAATAAAATGAATACCCAGGAAAATAGCAGCCGAGAGAGCAAACAGGCATCGGGAACAGATCAAAAAGCCTCTGCAAAACAATAATTGATGACCATTCATGAAAATATTTTTACAAATACAGCAGACTTTATTTCTCATTCCGTACAGCAGTTCTTCCACATTCAGGTCAGAGGTGACATTCGGCAGGTTCTGACCGGTTCTATAGAACCAGTAGCGGAAATTTTGAGTCGTTCAGAGAACGGCACATAGCACCTCTGACTGGCCCCGTCCCCATCTATTCTCCGCCCCCCGCAAATCCCAGCTGATTGGCTGAGTCTTCTTTGGTTGCCCTGCATAGGAGAACGGAGCTGGAAAGCAGGTTAGAGGGGTGGGGAGGGAAGGGGGATTTGCAGTAACCTTTCCTTGCCATGCCCACCAAGCCATGCCCCCCAAGCCACTCCCATCAAATTACACCATGCCCACCAAGCCACACCCACACAACCGGTAGTAAAAAAGAAATGAATATCACCACTACTCCAGGTAGTAGTTCTTGACTTACCACAGTTCATTTGGTGACTGAAGTTACAACAGTTTGGAGATTCCTTGTGCAGGGGTAGTCCTCGACTTACAACCCCAACTGAGCCCAATATTTCTGTTGCTAAGTGAGACATTCGTTACATGATTTTTGCCCCATTTTTCCACCTTTCTTCCCACAGTTCTTAAGTGAATCTGGCTTCCCCTTTGACTTCGTCTGTCGGAAGGTTGCCAAAGTTGATCCCATGACCCTGGGACACTGCAACTGTCATAAGTACATGCCAGTTGCCAAGCGTCTGAATTTTGATCACGTGACCATTGGGGTGCTGCAATGGTTATAAGTGTGGAAAATGTTGATAAATTGCTTTTTTCAGTGCTGCTATAACTTTGGACAGTCACTAAATGAACTGTTGTAAGTCAAGAACAACCTGTATGTTGCGCTCTTGTTCTCCTAAATTCCAATCATTGGTTATCCCAAAGGTGCTTTTTCAGGAGGCAACTGGACTTTCTTTTTTTTTTCTTTTGAAGTTGTTTCACTTCTCATCCAAGAAGCTTCTTCAGCCCTGACTGGATGGTGAGGAATGGAAGGATTTATACAGCTGGTCATTTGGATCCTTTTAGAGGGTCCTTGAGGCCACTTGGAGGTTTGTCTATGTCCTCAGGGTCACCTGAGCGGTGCAAATGGGCGTGGAGCCTTCATGTGTTCATCAAGAAAGGATACAGGGCAGAAAACATCAGAAAGCACAGCTCCACAACACAGTCCTTTTCAGCAGTTGCAAGAAGGCTCCACAATGTTTGTACTACTCAGATGTCCTTGAGGACACAGACAAACCTGCAAGTGGCCTCAACGACTCTCTAAAAGGATGCAAATGACCAGCTGTCTGCAAGGAATATGAATCCTTCCATCCCCCCATCATCCAGTCAGAGCTGAAGAAGCTTCTTGGATGAGAAGTGAAACGTCTTCAAAAGAAAAAACAAGGAAGTCCAGTTGCCTCTTGAAAAAAAGCACTTTTGGGACAACCATCACCTGGATGACTGAGAATCTCCATAGATAACCATTGTGCCAACTTATATTTCTATGGTTTTTTTTCAAGTGGCCAACAGAAAGGGAGGGGGAGCAGTGCAGCAGCTTGCAAATTGAAGGTGCATTCCTTAAATGTTTTAATAGATAATTTCTAGGAGACCAAAGTTTCTGCCACGCAAAATTCTAACTGGAAAACATGATTGATGACTCTTGGCTATGGATGTGTCCCATTGGAGAATATGAATTACGATACACCCAGGGGGGAAAACCAGGGTCAAGGGTGACAATGAATGGTGTGTCTCAGAGGAGTCGGCTACACCAAGGCAGTGCCGGCATGTTAACTCCCAATAAATCATTTTTTAAGTTTTGGAAGTTTGGCTCGAGACTCATGATTTAAATGGGCGTAACTGCCGGAATCCTGACACATTGGTTATGTAGCTGAGAAAGGGAAGAAACACAGGGAGGTCTCCCAAATGCCAGCCTGCCTCTCATTTTCTCATTTATGTAGAACTTCATCTCCATCAGGAATTGCGTTGACTTCTTCAACTTTGTACCTGCAGAACAAGGTCAACTTTGTGGATGACAGCTTTCCTCCTGGTCCCAAGTCGGTTGGCTTTCCCGAAGGAGACAGTGTCCAGCAGCGAGTCAAACAGTGGCTGAGGCCTCATGAAATCAACTGCAACATCTTCAAAGACCGGTCAGTCAAGTGGTCAGTTTTCCGGACACCCCGACCTTCGGATATCCTGCAGGGACTCCTTGGAAACTGTTGGTAAGCAAAACCAAAAGCAGATGGGTCTTTGGCGATAAGTTCCACCGACAGGCCAAGCTGGCATCCATCACAAACCAAGCGTGAAAGTATGGCTCAGGATACATATAACAAAAGAAATAGCCCTTTGCCTTATAAGTATACCGCTTTACAAGTGCTTCCCAGCCCTCTCTAAGCAGTTTATTGCCCGCAACAATCTGGGTCCTCATTTTACCCACCTCAGAAGGATGGAAGGCTGAGTCAGCCTTGAACCTGGATTAAAACTGCTAAATTGCAAGCGACCAGCAGGCAGCAGAGGTAGCCTGCAGTACTGCCTTTTAACCACCGTGCACCATGGAATGGAGGGGGGGAAGGAAGGAAGAAAAGAAAGAAGGATGGAAGGACGGAAGGGAGAAAAGGAAAAGCAATGGCAATAGCCCTTAGACTTATAAACCACTTTACAGTGCTTTTTACAGCCCTTTCTAAGCGGTTTTACAGAGTCAGCCTCTTGCCCCCCGACAATCTGGGTCCTCATTTTATCCACCTCGGAAGGATGGAAGGCTGAGTCAATTTTGAGCCTGGTGAGATTTGAACTGCCAAATTGCAGACAACCGGCAGGCAGCAGAAGTAGCCTTCTAACTACTATGCACCATGGAATAAGGGAGGGAAGGAAGGAAGGAAGGAAGGAAGGGAGGGAGGGAGGGAGGGAGGGAGGGAGGGAGGGAGGGAGGGAGGGAGGAGAAAAGGAAGAGCAATGGCAATGCAACTTAAGAGTTATATACTGCTTCACAGTGCTTTCCAGCCCTCTCTAAGCTGTTTATAGAGTCAGCCTCTTGCCCCCCGACAATCTGGGTCCTCATTTTATCCACCTTGGAAGGACGGAAGCTGAGTCAACCTGGAGCCTGGTAAATGTTTTCAGTGGCACATTGGTATTTGCCCTTCTGTCCTTCCAGGATGCTTCATCAATTCCCACTTTCTTGATCTTCCTGGAAGGCTGCTCTTTGAAGGGCTAGCTGCTTTTGACCCTTTCGGTCCACTCAAGGTTGGTCAGATGCTGCCACCTGCTGAAACAGCCCTCTTAAAAAAGAAAAGACTATAGACCAGGAAGTGTCAAACTTGCGATGACATGTCCCCGTCACATGACATATCACAACTTTTCTCCCTCCTCACAAAACCGGGGTGGACATGGCCAGCAGTGTGACGCATCTGGCCTGTGGGTTGCGAGTTTCACACCCCTACTGTAGACAGAGGCTGCCCTCTCATATCACTGATGAGACTTGGATGCTGCTTTACCGGTGAAACCTGAACAATACAGGTAGTCCTTGACTTACAGCAGTTCATTTGGTGACCATTTAAAGTTCCAACATCACCGAAAAAAGGGATTCATGACTGTTTTTCACACAACTGGTGCAGTATCCCCGTGGTCACATGATCAAAAGTCAGGCGCCTGGCAACAGACTCATATTTATGACAGTTGCCCTGTTCCGAGATCATGTGATCATCTTTTGTGACCTTCTGACAAGCAAAGTCAACGAGTAAAGTGGTCTCACTTAACAACGTGGTTACTAACTTAATGGCAGTGGTTCACTTGGCAATAAATATTGTAACATGAGGCAAAACTCACATAACAAATGTCTCACTTAGCCACAGAAATTTGGGGCTCAGTTGTCATAAGTTGAGGACTACCTGTACATCAGTTTCCCAAAGTGGAGCTTCTCACACCGTTGAGATCATTCAGTGGTCTTAAGGTGAATCACATGACCAGGATTGACTAGGGTAGTGATGGCGAATCTTTTTATTGTGCTGTGCCGAAAGCATGCACTGGCACCCACAATACAATGCACCCTGCTCCCCCGCATATGCGTGCGCAACACCCCTCCTGCTCATTACCTACACTGCACATGCGCGCGCCTCCCTGCTGATTTGAGGCCGCCTTCGCCCTCCTGGAGGCTCGAAGGAAGCTGAAAAATGGGTCCGTTTCGGCACTTCCGGTTTTTCCAAGGAATTCTGGGAGTTGAAGTCCACATGTCTTAAAAGTAGTCAAGCTTGGGAAACTCTGCTTAATGGTATGTGGCCACCCAGCCAGGAGCATTCTCACGAGTTAAGTGGGTTTCTTTTCTCAACAATTAGGGATCTTCATCAGATGCCCATCTCTTTCAGGTTCCTGAGTGCGCTGGCAGTGCTGGCAGAGCGTCCTGAATTGGTGGAAAGGGTCATGATCACACGGACCATGTGCCCCGAGGGGGCTTACCAAGTCCGGCTATGCAAAGATGGCACCTGGACCACTGTGCTGGTAGATGACATGCTGCCCTGCGATGAGTGTGGCTATCTCCTCTTCTCCCAGGTGGGTGCCATGAATTGGGGAAAGGGGCTGTATCAAGGTGACTGTTGAGGAATGAGAGCTGAAAAATATCTGCAGAGACTCTCAGTCATCCAGGTCATGGTTGTCCCAGAGGTGCTTCCCCTTCCCCCATGCCAACTAGGCTGGAGGGGAGGGGTCAAGCTTGGAATCATGGCAAGCAGTCTGGTGAGATTCTTGTAACATTGGCAGACGCAGGGATGGGATTCAGCCGGTTCAGGCTGTTTCGGGTAAACCGAATGTAAAATTTACATCTGGTTCGCTCAACTGATACAACCAGCTGGCCTCGCCCAGCTCACCCCACCCCTCCCAGCAGTCTGTGCGGAGGCTCTGGGAGGGTGAGAAATGGTCCTCCTGGAAGTTCCTGCAGGCCATGCCCACCATGGCCACACCTACCCAGCAACTGAGCAGAGAATCGGTTGTTGGGATTTTTTTTTTAATAAAGTTTTATTGAGTTTTAACAAAGCAAATAAAACGTCTTATTTGAATACAGCATGGTTCCAGTTTATCACATTTCCATACAGACAGAATTTCGTATGCATATTCATCTTATGTATTCAACTTCATATCTTATTACTCTTTTTCCAACTTCTCGCTATTTCTCCCTTTACTTCTCTTAATTTTCTTTTATGGTTATCTCATTTTCTTCTTATTCAATTGTATTTCTTTTTCCTAAATTTCTATATCTTTTTATTCCTTATACTTATACTTTCATCTGTCCTGTTTACAATTTCATATGTTCTCTTCCAACATTCTTAAAAAGCAAAATTCCCCCTATGATTGCCAATCGGAGTGCAACACGTTTAAGTCTTATTGTTATTATCGTATTAGTCATATCTCATTAAACATTAAATTTGTGCATTCTAAAATTATAACATTCAAATTTCTAATATCTATTTTATATCATGTAAATCTCATCATTCAGATTCTGCTTGGTATTTCCCCTTGAAAATGTAAAAAGAAAAATTCTAAAAACATTGCAAAAACAATATATATATATTTTTTAAATTTTTGCGGGTACTTACATGTGTGCTGTTCATCTTCCTTCGGGTATTATCCCACGTCATTGTAGTTCTGTTGAAGTTGTAGCAACATTTCAGCAGAATCTCATCTGCCATCATCAGGCTTCTGTATGGACCCACATACAAACTCAATACAGAAGCCTGATGATGGCAGATGAGATTCTGCTGAAACGTTGCTACAACTTTAAAAGCACTGCAATGATGTGGGATAATACCCGAAGGAAGCTGAACAGTGTGTGTGTGTGTGTGTGTGTGTGTGTGTGTGTGTGTATGTATATATATGTTTTTTAAAGCTTTCGCGGGTACTTACATGTGTGCTGTTCAGCTTCCTTCGGGTATTATCCCACGTCACTTTTAACAGAACTACAATGACGGGATAATACCCGAAGGAAGCTGAACAGCACACACACACACACACACACACACACACACACACACACACACACAAATTTTTGAATCCCACCACTGGGCAGATATCAATAAAATCAATGGCTTTAGCTATTTAGGAGCATCTTCAATGTCTCGCACCTGACAAGAAAAAAGGAATCTGTCTTGTTGCCACCTGCATATCCAACTTGGTATCCTTGTCTTCCTTTTCCAGGCTCAGAGGAAACAGCTATGGGTGGCTCTGATTGAGAAAGCCTTGGCCAAACTCCATGGTTCATACTTCGCCCTCCAAGCAGGGCGCGCCATCGAAGGCCTAGCTACGCTCACCGGCGCTCCCTGCGAGAGCCTGATGCTGCAGGTCAGCTCCACTAACCCTCGCGAGGAGGCCATTGACACTGACCTCATCTGGGCCAAAATGCTGAGTTCTAAGGAGGCTGGGTAAGACAAGGCAGAAGGGAGGGGCTTCCCTTTTAAGGTTGGAGGAGGACAAAGTCCGTATCCCGAGGAGCCCAAGAGAATCCGGCCCCTTGGCCTAGTGCATGTCAACTCATTAAATATTTCTCTGGTATTTTAAGAGTTGCCAGCAGAAAAGGAGGGTGGGAAGTAGTGCATTCCATCAATGTTTTCAAAGATAGTAACTAGGTAACTGAAGTTTCTGCTGCTGCAAAATTCTAACTGGAGAATATGATTGATGACATTAGGCTTTGGAGGTGTCCCATTGGAGAATACGAATTATGATACCCCCAGGGGGCAGGGGGAAAACCAGGATCAAGGGTGACAATGAATGATGTGTCTCAGAATCGGCTACACCCAGATAGCACCGGCATGTCTACTCCAAATAAATCTTCTTTAAGCTCTGAAAGATCTGACTAGGGGCTCATGATTTAAATAGAGATGAATACTGGAGCCCCAACAGTGTTCTTGACTCTGATTAAGGACAGATAGTCCTCAACTTACAGCCACAATTCAGCTGACATTTCGGTGGTTTGGCTGTTAAGTGAATTGCACCCCATTTTTTACGATCTTCCTTGCCGCATTTGTGAAGCGAATCACTGCCATTGTTAAGTGAGCCCTACAGTTGTGAAGGGAATCTGGCTTCCCCATGGACTTTGCTTATCAGAAGGTTGCAAACAGGGATCACATAAATGCCAGCTGCCAGGTGTCTGAATTTTGATCACGTGACTGTGGAGGATGCTACAGCGGTCATACGTGTGAAAAAACATCCATAAGCTACTTTTTTTTCAGTGCCATTGTAACTTTGTCACTAAATTAACTGTCATAAACAGAGGACTACCTGTAGTTCACCATCCAGATCAGATAGGCTCTTCCCCTGGGGTGTTCCCTCAAAAGGAAAATCTATTTCAACAAACCTTTGCATCAGTATCGTAATGATCTCCCCCACAGAAAAATATGTTCTCCCCAAATAATATCTCTTCCCCTACCCCAGTTGAGGACAGTCCACTGTAGGGTTTTACCAACACCTTTTGCGACACGTGTGGATTAGTCCTAAGAAAAAGGTCACAATATTTGTAGTGTAATTCAAGGATCAGGGAAGCAGGACATGCCTCCATGATCCTGGTCAGCTTTTTTTTCCCCCTAATAAACCATGAAGAAATTGGAAAACATAATATATTTCTGGAAAGTGTAGAGGATGAATACCTAACTTTCAAGTCGGTGGAGATTCTCAGTCATCCAGGTCAGGGGTCCCCAACCACCAGGCCCCAGACTGGTATCGGTCCGAGGATCATTTTGTCCCGGGCCGCAAAGAATGAATAATTGTGATTAATATATATATAAAAATATGTTTTTAGTAAAGAAATAGTAAAGAAGTCCCTTACTATTAGGGAAGAATTGATTTTGCCAGTCCTTGAAAAAGTGTTTCTGCGTGAAACTGGTCCCTGGTACAAAAAAGGTTGGGGACCACTGATCCAGGTCATGGTTGTCCCTTTTTCAAAAGGCAACTGGGTTTTCTTTGTTTTTTTTTCCCCCTTGAAGATGTTTCACTTCTCATCCAAGAAGCTTCTTCAGTTTTGGCTAAAGAAGCTTCATGGATGAGAAGCGAAACTGAAGAAGCTTCTTGGATGAGAAGTGAAACATCTTCAAGCAAAAAAAAAAAGTCCAGTTGCCTTTTAAGAAAGCACCTTGGCGACACCAAACTATCAAATAAGACTGAAAGCCACACCCAGTCCTGGTACCTTCCAGGTGGACTTTAACTCCCAGAATTCTTAGCAGGGGCCAAGATAGCTGTGGAACTATGAGAGTTGAAGTCCACACATCTGGAGATTGCCAAGGTTGGCAAACACTGGCCTAGATCTTTGTCTTTTTTCCCTTTTCTCTCATCCCATCCCCATATTTTATTCCCATTTTTACTCTTCAGCTTCCTCATGGGAGCATCATGTGGAGGAGGCAACATGAAAGTAGATGATGCAGCCTATGAAAGCATGGGTCTTCGCCCACGGCATGCCTACTCCATATTGGATGTACGAGATGTGCAAGGATGCAGGTAAGCACAGCTACGCTGATGATCCTGGCCCCTTTGCTCGTGGACGGCTTGCTTGCTTGCTTTAAAGTTAGGGGTATGTAGATTGAGTCATTTTCAATCAAGAAGTTTGGCAGTTCGAATCTCACCGGGCTCAAGGTTGACTTGGCCTTCCCTCCTTCCGAAGTGGGTAAAATGAGGACCTAGATTGATCAGTATACAAGTCTAAGTGCTATTGCCATTGCCCTTCCTTCCTTCCTTCCTTCCTTCCTTCCTTCCTTCCTTCCTTCCTTCCTTCCTTCCTTCCTTCCTTCCTTCCTTCCTTCCTTCCTTCCTTCTTTCCATCCATCCATCCATCTATCCATTCATGGTGCACAGTGGTTAGAATGCAGAAGTGCAGGCTAACTCTGCCAACTGCCAGCAGTTCAATCCTGACTGCTTCCAAGTGGACTCAACCTTCCATTCTTCCAAGGTGGATAAAAAGATGACCCAGATTGTTGGGGGCAAGAGGCTGACTCTGTAAACCGCTTAGAAAGGGCTGTAAAGCACTGTAAAGTGGCATATAAGTCTTAAGTGCTATTGCAATTGCCCTTCCTTCCTCCATCCCTCCCTCCCTCCCTTCCTCTCTTATTCCCTTTCTCATTCTCCTTCCTGGTGGTGCAGTGATTAAAATGTAGTATTGCAGGCTGACTCTGCCCACTGCCAGCTGTTCAATCCTGACTCATTCCAAGTGGACTCAGCCTTTCCTCCTTCCGAAGTGGGTAAAATGAGGACCTAGATTGTTGGGGGCAAAAGGCTGACTCTGTAAACCGCTTAGAAAGGGCTGTAAAGCACTGTAAAGTGGCATATAAGTCTAAGTGCTATTTCTGTTGCTGAATCTTCTTTTTTGTCTGCTATGTAAACCTTTGGAATGCTCTCAGCCTCAAAACTGGCAAGAAACAACCTAACCAGTATTCACCAATCATGGCCAGAAATAGGCTAGAAGAGACCTGTTAGGTGGATGGGTTCTGTGGACCACAGTTTTCCTTCTTGATTTTAAAATGTTGATAACAGAAGAACAGAGTTGGAAGGGATCTTGGAGGTCTTCTAGTCCAACCCCCTGCCTAAGAAGGAGACCCTATACCATTTCAGACAAGTTACTGTCCAGTCTCTTCTTAAAAACTTCCAGTGATGGAACACCACATCTTCAGGAAGAAAAGTGCTCCACTGGTTAATTGTTCTCATCTTCAATTTGCTGACCATGTTTGAGTTTAAAACTGAGCCATTGTTTATTAAACAAACCATAACTGCTTGCCAGTTAATTAACATTAATCTGGGTAAATGGATATTGTCTTAACTTCATGTGTGAATCCAAATACCGGTAAAATAACCATCTAGACTGAGAAAAAATTCACCAATGGGAAACATCTAAAATAAAAATTAAAAAACCCATCTCTTTGATTCCAGAACATTGCTTTGAGCCAGCTGCCAAATATGTTCAAACCACCAGATGATCAGGTAAAACCAATGTAATCATGTAAGGTTTTTTAAATCAGGTTTTGCCCTATTTTTTTTTTAAAAAACAACCTTACATTCTTGCTGGCTTTCTGCAGGTTAAGCTGTAACCCTTGGCACACTTTCCTGTTTAAGCACAGCAGGAATTATTTCTTGGCAAACACACCCGGGCATCCAGTTCGTTGGAACCTAAGGCAGCAGATACAAATGGCTCTAATATTCAGAAGCTTATTTATTCAATCCACTGTAAACTCTTTAATCTTTTGTGAAGGCAGAGCAGTGCCAATCCTTGTACCTCTGTAAAGGTAGGAGAAGAGTAGGCACAGCTGGGAGGATGGAGGTGGGATTAAGTGTGTCATCAGCCTAGAATCATTATGTTGCCACAAATGTCCAACTCCTTCAATACCATTAACCTGGTGCCGATTTAGTATTGAACTTATGTTCCTGATAATTGCACCAAACTTTAATCTTATCAACTGAAGATCAGTACTACATTGGTGCCAGATAAGGGTCAACAGAATTCAAGAAGGGTTGGACTTGGACCGTTTGTAGCACAACATAATGATTGTGACTGATTGTGGCTGACCGCCCTACCAGGTCCATCTGCTCTTCTACTCTGCAACAGTAAAGAGCTTATACCTTATACTTAGCTCAAAGTAAGAGTTAAGTAACCCACCTTTCTCTTTTTCCCCCCTCCTTAATTCCCTTTCAGACTGCTGCGACTTCGTAATCCCTGGGGCCGCTTCTCTTGGAATGGCAGCTGGTCCGACGAATGGCCCCACTGGCCCTCCCATTTGCGTCATGAGCTGATGCCCCACGGGAGCAGCGAGGGGGTCTTCTGGATGGAATACAGCGACTTCATCAGGTATTTCCCAGGGGGAACCAGCTGCGTCTCGGAGTGCTTGGGTTCGGCTGTGGGTTTGTCAAGTTGTGGATTTTAAGATCACAAGGTAGAAATGATTCCTGGGTCTGCCTGTCTATCTGGCTACACATGTACATGCACACATGCGCACACACACGATTTATCTATCGATCTCATTTCTAATACCTATATCTGTCCTACCTATTTATTTATCTATCTCCTCTCTAATATTTATATCTATCTGTCTGTCTGTCTGGCTATGTATCTATCTTATCTGTCTATCTCATCTCTAATATCTATATCTACTTATCCGACCTATTATCTATCTCATCTTTAATATTTATATCTACTCAGTCAGTCTGTCTAACATCCATCCATCTATCTATCTATCTATCTATCTATCTATCTATCTATCTATCTATCTATCTATCTATCTATCTATC
>BLBF01000067.1:3454834-3469189 GCA_015471245.1 Laticauda colubrina
GAATAAGAATAAGAATAAGAATAAGAATAAGAATAAGAATAAGAATAGAATAGAATGTCCCAAAGGTGCTTTTTCAAGAGGCAACTGGACTTTCTGATTTTTCTTTGAAGATGTTTCGCCTCTCATCCAAGAAGCTTCTTTAGTTCTAGTTCTATTAGTTTTAATTTTACTTGAAGTGAAGAAGCTTCTTGGTTGAGAAACGAAACATCTTCAAAGAAAAAAAACCCATAAAGCCCAACTGTCTCTTGAAAAAAAAGCACCTTTGGGACTTCTCCCATAATAAGAGCGTGGAAGAGAAAGGAACAAGAAAAGAACAGATTCTTAGCTTCCCAAGAGTTTGATCTCGGTTTCCTAGGCACTGGTTATTTACTGACAGAAAAATTTAAGATCACCCCGTTGGCTCTGTGCCTAAAGCAGGACTAGAACTCACAGTCTACTAATCTGATGCCACTACAGTGCACCAAACTGGCTCTCTTTGATGGTTTAGAGTGAGCTTAATCCCTGTGTTCTCACCTCGTTTTAGATGAGAACGTCCCCATTTTGCACCATTTAGCGATTCTGTAAGACATTGGCTGAAACTTTCTTTTTTGGCATGGATTTTAATGATTCTTCAGACTCAAGAAACACTCTCATCTCCCTCTCCCATCCTTCTTTCCTCCCTCTTCCCTTTTCTCTATTTTGGTTCTTCTCCTCCTTCAGGCAGGTCCTGGTGATTTTATCCCAACTGGAAGGAAATGCCGGATTCTCCATCACGCACCGCCTGGCCCACCGCAAGGCCACCCAGGCGTTCCTGAACGACTGGATGTCCACCAAGGGGACGCACAACCCCCTGCTCACCCCCGAGGTGGTGGGACTTCACGGGCCCCGGCCGCTATGACAAAGGGCCCCCCTTGCCCCCCTCTTCTGCTTTTGCCTTCTTCTAGCCCCGCCTGTCTCGCGCATTGCCCCAGCCATCCGTGCAGAGCCCGTCAGGATTAAGGAGGACCGACGAGTCGCGGGTTTCAAACATAGCGCCTTGTCTCCCGTTCTCTAGGGTTAGGCCGGGAGCTGCTCAGGTTCCCCTCCCCCTCTCTCCTCCCCCTGCCCTCC
Organism: Laticauda colubrina; assembly: GCA_015471245.1. Taxonomy (NCBI): domain Eukaryota; kingdom Metazoa; phylum Chordata; class Lepidosauria; order Squamata; family Elapidae; genus Laticauda; species Laticauda colubrina. The sequence continues at coordinate 3,455,924 of BLBF01000067.1, forward strand.
CTTTTCCCACAGAAGATGCACTTTATCCAAAGCTGCGGTCAGGATAGGAGAGCAAGGAAAAAAAATTTAGAGCTGGGGGGAAGGATGCCCCTCGCAGGTTTCCAGCCCTACCGAATGGCCTGAGCGCTGCCAGCGGCATGGCCCACGGGGACGCGGTCCTTCCCTTAGCCACCAGATATCCTATGGCTGCAACAATATACCTCTGGCGAATGTGTCTGTCTGTCTGCCTGCCTTCCCTCGCGGTTCCTAGTGTCAGCAGCTGAGGGGGGGGGGGCATTAGAAAGGATCCTTGGCTTCCCCGAGGGTGAAGGAGGTAGGTTTCGTCTCCTTTCTGGCACCGGCTATCCAGGCCCAGGAGATTTACGGCAGGGGTGTCCAACCTCGGCAACTTTTGATTCCTGTGGACTTCAACTCCCAGAATTTCCCAGCCAACCTTACGACCTGTGGACTTCAGCTCAATTCAAGGAAGCTATGCTGGCTGGGGAATTCTGGGAGTTGAAGTCCACCGGTCTTAAAATAGCCAAGATCAGACACCCCTGATTTCCTGAGAGAGAGGGAGCCTGCAAATCCACCTGGGTAGACCTAGGCCTGCAGTTGCCTTAGGTGAGCGGCATTTCACACTACCCCCCCCCCCCCCACCCAAAGCAGGTTGCATAGGATGCAGCAGCCATCTCCCAATGCAACACGTGCAAGAAGCAGCTGTGGTGCAGAGTGTGGTGTTTTTCCTGGAGGGACTCGTTGTTGCAACACAACGGAGCCCTACTGAAGACACGGAGCTGGGGGATGTTTTTGATTTGGCACCTGCCCCTGGTTCCCTCCTTCTGACCACCCACTCCTACCTGGGGCTGGGCAAGGAACAAAGGCCCACGCCTCCATTTTGGTGGCTGACCAGCTAATGCTTTATCCGCGTGGGAAGAGCAAAAGGTCTTAATTTGTCTTTGTGTTGTTGTGTCCTTGTCGGTGTCCTCTAGGGCAGGGGTCTCCAAGCTTGGCAACTTTAAGACTTGTGGACTTCAACTCCCAGAGTTCCTCAGCCAGCAAAGCTTCCTTGAGTTGAGCTGAAGTCCACAGGTCTGAAAGGTTGAGTGGGAAATTCTGGGACTCGAAGTCTACAGTCGAAGTTAAAGTTGCCAAGATTGAACACCCCTGCCATAAATCTCCTGGGCCTGGACTATTGAGCTGAAGTCCACAGGTCTAAAGATTGGCTGGGGAACTCTGGGAGTTGAAGTCCACAAGTCTTAAAGTTGCCAAGCTTGAAGACCGCCACCCTAGAGAGGTGAAGCCCTTGTGCGTTTGTTGGGTTGCAAGGTCCTTTCGTTGCAGCTAGGGGCCAAAGCAGAGGAAGTGAATGCACGGGACCTCGGCCCTTAGAAAGAGTTGGGAGTCCCATTTCCTTGTGCAAGTTCTCTAGTGTTCAAAGAGGGAGGGGAACACACACACCCAAGTCTGTTTTTTGGGCCCTTCCCCATCCCCCCCCCCCAAGAAAGATAAGCCAGAAGGGAGGAGAGGGACATGGGAGGAGAGGGAAACAGACTAGTGAGTCCTTCTGCCTTCCGTGCTGCAGGATTTAGCTCTACCTGGAAAGTTGACAGGTGGACTCACCTGAAGACATGGAGTGAGTTTAGCACTTTTTACCTTCTGCTGTTGAATGCTCAGCCTCCCATAGAGGTCTTGAGAAGCCACCAGTAGAAGATTCTTCCATCTTCCCATGAAGGCCAACTGAATCCTGCAGGGAGATGGTGGGCCTCCAATGGTCAGAAGGAGGACAAAGCTGAGCCTCATGAAGATCTGTGGAGTTCAGACTCGGGGACAGGGTATATCCAGGGCAGGGTTGGTTTCTAGTGAAACAGGATGGGTTCAAACCCAGGGAAGCAGGGATAGAGTTCTTCTCGCCAGCCCTCTTGATCTTACGAGAAGGTTGGAGGAAGTGTGGACTCAAGAATGCTGAGGCATCAGCAGGAGCAGATGTTCCTCTTTCCATTCTGGAAAGAGGATGGGAAACCTGGACTCCGTGGTCTCCTGTCCAGCTCACTGATTTCTGCCCTAGAGCTGATGAAGGCATCTAGAGAAGTTTCGTCTCAAATCTGCTGCAGATAGGAGATAAGCCCCTTTCCTCTTCCCCAGCCTCTTATCTAGACAGTAGATGCCGTAGGATGGCGGGGCTGGGACTGGGAGAAGGGGTGGACTTGTGCCCTTTGCTTGAAATTTGAGGGGGGGCAGGGGGCTTCCCAGTGGGGCTGGGAGTAGGGGACGATTTGGCCAGCTTGCTTGCCATTTCTCCTCCAGAGATTAGTTGGTGTTTAGCAAGACCAAAGGGAAGTGAGATGGTCAACATTTGGCCATAGTTGGCTTAACAAGTCATCTGGAGACATAGGCGGTGGCTGAATCTTCTCCGGAGTCTTTGATCTACCAAGTGGTGGCACAACAACAATCACGGGTCTTGACTGTTGGACTCTCCTGCAGAATAAGCACTGGACCATGCAAACTTTTTTTTTTTTTTTTAGCTCTGCAGGCTGATCACAAATGGGACAGAGCCATAGAGAGAGCATTAACTCAGGCCAGTCAGAGAAAAGGACAAAGGCAAAAGCATCTAGGTATCCCTAAAGAAAGTTGTGTACCTGCTCCTGCGTAAACACAGCCACTGGAGATTAGGAACTGGAGATGTTTCTCCTGCACCATGAAATGTCATCCTTCCAGTGTCCAGTGGATAGGTTCCCCAGTTGATCATAGAATCCTGCATTCTGTAGAATTGGAGCGGTTCTCTGGTCCTCACCCCACTCCACCCCAAAGAAAATTGGTGGAGAGGGCAACTTTTGGTCACCCAGATGACAAAAGATGTGGACAAACTTCTAGGACAGAGGTCTTCAAACTTGGCAACTTTTAAGACTTGTGGACTTCAACTCCCAGCTGGAGAATTCTGAAAGTTGAAACCGGCAAGTTTTAAAGTTGCCAAGTTTGGAGGCCTCTGTTCTCGAGCAAAGTGGACAGCTCTGTGTTCAGAAAAGCCAACATTTCAGTCTTCTAGCACTTGACTTCGGGAAAATGGTAGTTGCCTTTAGTGGCAAGTGGCCACGGGCTGGGAGGTGCATTGGGAATGGGTGGCATGGGGTGAGGTTATGAAAATCTTTACAAGAAATCTGACCAGCTGGTTTTTGCTCACCTGTCCATCCAAAGGCCAGCAACTCAATCCTTCCAAAGTGCTGATACTCCCTTCTGACATCGAGAGTTGGTTGAACTGAAGTTTTCCTGGCTGCAGGAAGGATTTGGAATTATGATTCTCTTCTCTCTCTCTTCGTGGAGAGCTCAAGGCAGCCTCCATGTGTTTTAATAGCCATTCTTCTTCCCCGGAGAACCTTGAGCATGTTTGGGTGGTGGGTAGGAATGTTTAGCAATTAACACTTGATGTCAAAGCAGATTTGTTTGCAAATACACCATTAAACTCTCAGGAGGAGGGGAGGGAGAAGGGCTTTGACGTGTAGGAAGTGACATCAGCATCGCATGGAAACTTCCAGAAGGACAGGGTATGCCTGAACTGAAGGCTAAAATGGCATTGCCAGGACTTGGGGAATGAAGCAGCAATGCCAATCTTTTACCATACTTCCTACCTGTAACATTTATTCCTCACCCATATTCAGGTAGCAGCCGAAAGGAAGCTTAATTTCATCTCCCTGTTTGTTTCTTCTGCTCCTTTGCCCTCTTCACTTGTTGGCTCCCAAGTCAGCTTCCATCCTGCCTCTGCTTTTCATTGTTCTGGGCCACAGGAATGGCCCATTTATCCGTTTGGGTTCTGTCTGAAAATTTACGTCGGCCATTTCCGCTTTCTTAAGCCTTTTTCTTTCGTGTCTAATGTACGTGTGTGTCTTTTCGGTTCACTCTCGCTGAGCTGTGAATAATTTTTAATCATGTAAATATTGTGCACCTCTTAAGAAAAAGCATAGGATATTTTATCAATTGTAAATCAAATCTGTAATCAGCTCCCTGTATAATATGAATTATCCCATGAGTGGTTTTCAAGCTCAGGTTCCAAAGGACCAAATAAGAATTAAAATGTTGGTTTTTTTTAAAAAAAAAAATGTTTGTCTTTCTCGATACATTTTGGGGAGGATGCAGATGTTGAAAGAGTGAAAAGGGTGCATTTAATTTTTTTCCACTGGGGTGTTGGGAGAGGTGGAATTACAATTTCCATCGCCTTTAATCTCAATCTTGATGACTTTACACTATGTGGGCTTTAATTCCCAGAATTCCCCTGCCAGCCAGAGTTCTGGGAATTGAAGTCCCCACTTCTTAAATTTGCCAAGTTTAGAAAACATAGCATTGGTTTCACCCAACACATTTGGAAAACTACAGAGCTGAATTTGCTCAGTATAGTAAACTTGGCTAAAACACAAGAAGTATGTGGTGTAAGCATATTTAATAATTCAGCTGGTCCCGTCATTTTATGTGAAACTCATGTCCCTTATTTGAACACAAAATGTGGCCAGCAGTCATTCTAGGTTTAGCAAGTTGGATAATTCAGTATTTTTAGTTCTCCCATCAATATTTTGTGTTATGTGCAAAAGTGGAGATAATGCTTCAGTTCTCAAGAGTTCTCAACTGTCTGTATTGCCTGCACTACTCCAGAGTAAATGGAACTGGGAAAAGGAGACTTTAAAAGACCATATACTGGAGTTTTAACACATCAGAAGCATTTCACTATTCAGGGTGTGGGTGGGTGTGATACTTGAGTTGGCTACAATCATGCCCTTTTACAGGGAAAAAATGAGACATAAGTGTGTGTGTGTGGGGGAGAAATCTGATACATTAGACACATAAAACATGTACAGTGTTTAGGTACAACATGCATTTTGCTCCGTTGAGCTGCCGGGCCATAAGTAGGTTGACTGAACACTCATCAACAGCAGAGGGCAGCAAGGTCCAAAGATCAGCATTAGCTGTTCCTCCCTAGCCACAATCACCCATAAGATCAGAAGATGACATGGTTGGAAGGTAGAATGATTAGTGTTAGAAGGGACCTTGGAGGTCTTCTAGCCCAACCCCTTGCTCAAGCAGGAGAAGCCATTGGGGGAACTGTCAACCCTTAGAGTGACTCCCATTTGATAACACTAATTGCAATCCATGAAGTTCATCTATCAATTTCCATCTCATGGTTGTTCTCTGCAACCCAATGAAACACCCTGTAGATATCACCAGAGGTCCAACGCCATTAATTGCTGCTCTGGTCCATAGTTACATGGACACCAGCCTTCCTCCACCTGGTGTCTACTTTTTTCAGATCTGTCAGACTTCACCCATCTCCCCAGGTTGTACACTCAAAGGTCAACGGGAAACAATCGGGCTCATTTAAAATGGAAACTTCATCACCATGTGTGAAGTCATCTTGGGTGGAGATACTTGCAGGTGCTGCCATTAGATCAGAGAGCAAATGGACACTGGGCCTTGTCTGCAAGGGCTTCTGAGGCTCAAAACATCCACCTCCAAAAATAAGACCTCCAGGTCCCTTCCAACTCTGTTATTCTCTTATCTTGGCCATTCAGACTGCTCAAAGGAAGCATTGATATGACCAGGTTTCAGAGGATGTGTTTAAACTATTCAGGTTGGCTTACTCCAGTACAGTGATGGAATTAAAAAAAAAAAAAATACTATCAGTTCTGTGGGTGTGGCTTGGTGGGCATGGCAGGGAAAGGTTACTGCAAAATCCCATTCCCTCCCCCACCCCACTAACCTGCTTTCCAGCTCCGTTCTCCTGTGCAGGACAATGAAAGAAGACCCAGCCATCAGCTGGGACTCAGGAGGCGGAGAATAGATGGAGGCAGGGCCAGTCAGAGGTTGGATTTACCGCTTCTCCGAACTACTCAGAATTTTCGGTACTGGTTCTCTGGAACTGGTCAGAACCGGCTGAATACCACCTCTGCTCCAGTATTACATCATTTTGTAAGCCCTTTAAAGCATCTGAATCATTTTGGAAATCGGTTTTCCTGAGTTTGCTCAGTCAATCGGTTGCAACTTCAGCAAACCTATCTTCCTTATTCTGGTTTTCCATGACTTCAGAGTCCTCCTATAACCGCAGAACCAAAATCAGGGTTAATTTGCCATCTTTAATACAGGTAGTTCTCAACTTACAACAGTTCATTTAGTGACCGTTTGAAGTTACAACAGCAACAACAAAAAAGTGACTTATGACTGTTCTTCACACTTACAACCATTGTAGCATCCTCATGATCGCGTGATCAAAATTCAGATGTTATGCAGCTGGCTTGCAATATCCTGGGATCATGTGTGTGGTCCCCATTTGCAACAAGCAGAATTGGAACAGAAAAGCCAGATTCCCTTAACAACCATACGACTAACTTAACTGCAGCGATTCACTTAACAGTGGCAAAAAAAGGTCATAAAATGGTGCAAAACTCACTTAGCAGCTGTCTTGCTTAGCAATGGAAATGTTGATCTCAGCTGTGGTCGGAAGTCTGGAACGACCCGCAGTTGGTGTGTGTCGGTTCTTAGCCACTGGATAAATAGATTTGCTCCCTGCCGATGGACCCCTAACCAGGTCTTTCAACATTGTACAGATTGCTATTATAACCGATTCCATCCATCTTGCTCCAGCAGTAGAGCCTTTTCCAGAAAGCTTTCATACTGTGTCTGAAGTAGGATAACTTGAGCCTAGTCATTTGTGTCTTGAGTGAGAATTCTGGATCGTGCTGTTCAATGATCAATCGCTCTAGAAAGAGTGCAGAGAAGAGCAAGAAAGATGATTTAGAGAACTGGAGGTTAAATGAAGAACAGTGGCTGGTACAAGGTGCGTTTAGTTCAGAGGTCTCCAAACTTGGCAACTTTAAGACTTGTGGACTTCATAGCATAGCTGGCTGGAGAATTCTGGGAGTTGAAGTCCACAAGTCTTAAAGTTGCCAAGTTTGGGGACCCCTGGTCTAGTTTGATGAAAAGAAGAACTAGGGATGACATGATAGCAGTGTTCCAATGTTTGAGGGGCTGCCCCAAAGAAGAGGGAGTCAAGCGATTCTCCAAAGCACCTGAAGGCAGGACAAGAAGCAATGGGTGGAAACTAATCAAGGAGAGAAGCAACCTGGAACTAAGCAGAAACTTCCTGACATTTTCGAGCAATTAATCAGTGGAACAACTTGCCTCCAGAAGCTGTGAATTCTCCATTACTGGAGGTTTTTAAGAAGAGACTGGACAACTATTTGTCTGAAATGGTATAGGGTTTCCTGCCTAATGGGGGAGGGGGGTTGGAAGGCCTCCAAGGCCCCTTCCAACTCTTATTCTATTCTAATTTGTCTTCTTGGATGTCCAGGGTGCTCTCAGGAACCTTCCCAACGTCAAAGTTCGAAAGCATCGATACTCTTCCTATTGTTAAAGTTTAATGCTGATACAGTCAAAAGCTATATAGACAACAGTACCAGCAGAAAAATAAACATCCATGCAACGTTAAGTCCAACATCAATAATTACAGCGATAATGAATGCCAAGGCACATTCTAGGTAGATACACCATCGACTCTCCATTCATGCGATTTATCATTATAAATGGGGGGGGTGGATGCGGGTACGCATAAATCTTCATGCACCAGTTTAGCAATAAAAGACTCTCCTGAACCAGGAAGGCCTCCAAGGTGTTCTACTATTCCATTCCAAAATGTTTTAAATTTCCTGCATCTAAATATATATCACCGTTTGTGGAAAAAATCTAGCTCAGAATTAGCACTGGCCCTTTGAACATGACATTTGGCACTCCTGCACAGGTTGAAAGGGGAGGGGGATTAAAATTAGTGGCCGGAAAAGGCATTTTCTTGAGTTTTCTCCCCCCCCCCCCCCCCGATTGTTGTCTCATTTGAAAAAGAGAAATTACCCCCAGGATTTCCTTCCAAAAGGGAAGAGAATCTGGATGAGTTTCTCCTGAATGAAAGATGGTGTCCTTGCCTTCTTTAGGGATTAATTGCCCAGGAAGTGGGTATGAACTTCTCGACTTTTCCAAACATCTCTCTTCCATATGCAGCTTCTTTGGCTTCCATGCTTCCATCCATCCCAAGGAAAGGAAGAAAAAGGAGATAAACTTTATTTTCCCAAAGCATTAGGAAGGCAAGACAAGAAACAATGGGTGGAAACTCATCATGGAGAGAAGCAACTTTGGAATTGAGGAGAAACTTCCCAACAGTGAAGACAACCAGTGGAACAGCTTGCTTCCAGAAATTGTGAGCACTCCATCACTGGAGGTTTTTAAGAAGAGACTGGACAGTCACATGTCTGAAATGGTATAGGATTGCCTGCTTGAACAGGGGGCTGGACTAGAAGACCTCCAAGGTCCCTTCCAGCACTATTCTGATTGATTCCTTTCCCTCCTTCAAAACGTTTAAATCAGCCTCTCTCTACCTCTTTGTATGTGTGGCTGGGGCATTGTGGTGTTTCAGCTCTTCAGAACATGCCTTTTTTTTTGCTATCCTTTTCAACAGGGAAAACTCAAGTTTGCTTTCCAGTTCAATTTTATTAATTTTTTTAATTTCACAGGCCAGCTTGGGTTCTAAAATTCTGATTCATTCCCCCAAGGCCTTCTCTCCATGTCCCCCTGCCCACCGCGATCCATCAGATATGGTTTTGTTAAAGTGAGTGAGTTTGTGGCAGATGGACGCAACCACCCTGAGGTTCCCCCAGAGGAAAGCAGGGGGGGGGGGGAAATCAGAGAGAGAGATCCTGTATCCCCAATTATTTCCGATTGTCCCAAGGTGGGAGGGAGCTGGCCAGATTGCTTGTGAGTTGTCTGGTGTGTGTGTCCTCCCCCACCCTACTCCTATCTGATCAGAGACCACAGCCCCTCTGCCCACGCTGAACCTCCTTTCCTGCCCCGGGTGGGACACTGAGCAAGACCAGTTTGGTGTGGCAGAAGGAGAAAGATTTCTGTCTGTCTCAGAGCAACTTGTAATAGATTTTCTGGGCAAAACAGTCTTGTGTGCAGGAGGGCCTTGTCAAAAGCCATCAGCATCAGCTGCAGAGGAACAGATGGAGAGGACTGGGAAAGTGGGGGGGGGGGGGGGTGAGGAGAATTGGGGAAGGGCTTTGCAGAAACTGCATTGTTTTTTTTTTGGGGGGGGGCATTCCTGAGTCCGGCATCTCTTCCTCTTAAGGAAGTTTGTCGTCTGAAGAAAGAGGGAAGGAAACTCTGTGGCACGCAATGCCCTTTCTTAAGGCGTCCTGTGCTGCGATGTTATGTTGTCCCCTTTTACACAAGGGATGAATTGATTTCAGCCCCCATATGGCTCAGTGAGCTTGTCAATCAGAAAAGTTAGGCGGTTCGAATCCACAGCGCCATATAACGGAGTGAGCTCCCATGACTTGCCCCAGCTTCTGCCAACCTAGCAGTTTGAAAGCATGTAAGAAATGCAAGTAGAAAAATAGGGACCCCTTTGGTGGGAAGGGTACACTGTTCCATGTGCCTTCGATGTTTAGTCATGCCGGCCACTTGACCACGGAGATGTCTTCGGACAGCACTGGCTCTTTGGCTTTTGTAACAGAGATGAGTGCCACCCCCTAGAGCTGGAAACGACTAGCACAGATATGTAAGGGGAATCTTTACCTTTACCTTATCATTCATGCACTCAGGAATATACGTGTAATGCATGTATGTGTGAAAAATTTTCCTGGGATTTTTTTTAAAAATATTTATATTCCACCTTTATTTTTTTATAAACAATTGTTGGTGGTGAACATACCAACTGCTCCTTTCTCCTCTTGTTTTCCCCACAACAACAACCCTGTGAGGTGGGTTGGGATGAGAGACAGAGATTGGCCCAAAGTCACCTTGTTGACTTTCAGGGCTAAGGTAGAACTAGAACTCACCATCTCCTGGTGATTGTCTGAAAGTCACCCAGCCCGTTTTTACAGCTAAGTTTATAGCTAAAACTCACCATCTCCTGGTGATTGGCCCAAAGTCACCCAGCCAGTTTTTATAGCTAAGGCAGAACTAGAACTCACCATCTCCTGGTGATTGGCACAAAGTCACCCAGTCTGCTTTCATGCCTAAGGGAGAACTAGAACTCCCAGCCTCCTGTTTTCGAGTCTGGTGCCTTAACCACAAGTCCAAACTGGTTCTCCACTGTATTTACAGCTTCTCCGTCTTTATTAGAACTTTTGATTCAAACTTGTGGTCTCTGATTCACCAGCTCATCAGCCAACTCTTCTCTCTCGGTGTCTCTCACCCACCCAAATCTATTGTGTGTTTGGATTAAGCAGCGTGTGTGTGCAGGGGAAGACTTAGATCAGCTATTGGGGGTCCATGTTGTGTTCTCACCCATCACAAGCCTTGTCCTGGTGTCCTTCGGTCTCCTCTCTCTCTCCTGCAATCCCACACAGCATCATAGCTGGAGATCTGGCACATTTTGACCCCTTCCCGAATTGGGAGGGCAGAGCAGGGAGAAGCATGAACCGAGTTTTCCCTTTTTCACCCTGGTGAATATTTGATGTCTCCCAAAGGGCAGATAGAACATATTGTGCATTTTACAGCACAAATCTCCGCCTGAAGACAACAGCAGTTGCCAAAGAACCAAGCAGCTTTTTATCCTGGGGAGAAGGCAGAGAGGCTGGGTTGGGAGGAAAGATAAATCATCCCCTGACTGATGGAAACCAAATAAATGCCGCCTTTATTCCAGGCTCAACAAGTGATTGCTTAACTCGCTGGAGTAACTGACAGCCGGATGCAAGGATGGCTTGCAAAAGGGACTAGATCTTATTTACGTGTATTTATTTATTGGTTATCCTGCCTTTATTATTATGTTTTACAAACAACACAAGGTGGCAAATCCTCCTTCCTTCTTCCTATTTTCCCCACAACAACAACCCTGTGAGGTAGGTTGGGCTGAGACAGAAAGTCACCAAGCTAGCTTTCATAGTTAAGGTGGGAGTAGAACTCCCAGTTTCCTGGTCCAAAGTCACCCAGCTGGCTTTCATAGCTAAAGTTCCTTTCCTTTCCTCTTTCCTTCCTTCTTTCCCTCTTTCCCTCCCTCTACTCTCCTCTTTCCTTCCCTCCTTCCTTCCTCCTTTTCTTTCCTTTCCTTTCTTTTCCTTTCCTCTCGACTCCTCTCCTTTCTATAGATTCTTTGAATATATATGGTTAATTCCTTCCTCCTTCCTCCCTCCCTTCTTTCCTTCCATCCATCTACCCTGAGATCAAGATGTTTGAACAGAACCTCATTTCTAGAGTTACGAAACGCGTTCCAACCTACGCTTTCGACTAAGCATTCCTGGTTAACACGGTTATAAATTATTAACTAGATCTATAAACTGTAATGAATCAAATCCACAAATAAAACTCTTAACTCCTTTTGAAGCCAGAAGGCAAGCTCTCAACGCAAAGGAAGCCTTCTCAAGGGGCAGCCCAAATTCATACGCTCTCTCTTAAAAGAGCCCAAGAACGGTTTCCCCATTAAAAGGGAAATTCTACATCACCTCTCTTTTATTTATTTTTTTAAAAAAACACGAAGTTCTGCGTGTGTCCATTAACCATTCTTCTTCCAAGTGAAGGACTCAAAACACGATGTGCAGGAAGAAGTTCAGCAACACAAGAGATGCTGAACCCACCTAAGTTTCCCAGCCTGACGGTCTGGTCTCCTTTTGCACAGCGGCTGGGGCCTTGCGGGTTTTCCAAAGCACCGCCGAGTGGTTTGCCCCCAGGGCCAGCCGGTGTTGGCGGTGGCTCCATCAGCCCTTCTTCAATAATGCAGGCTGCTGCTAATGGCCCTTCAGGGGAAGCACTTTGTGAGCGCCTGCCGAAGTTCTCCACTGTTTCCACTTTCCCAGAACTTTAGTTGTGGCGCTTCTCACAGGATCTCCAGGGAAGGAGCTGAAGTATTTTATTATTACTATTATTTTTCTTTCTTTCTCTCTGTTCTCTTAAATGTTAGAAAATGGTCCTACTCCCTCTTTAGTCTCAGATTATGGTGATATCCCCGTCTGCCCTTTCTGAAAAACTTTTTACCTTTTAAGTCAGGAAAGGGCATTTAGGCTCTGCAGCAGTGGTGAGATTCAGACAGTTTTCACCGGTTCACAAGAATCGGTTGTTAAGTTCCTGAGCAGTTTGGTGAACTGGTTGTTGGAAGAAATCATTAGGGCAGAGAACCGGATGTTACATTATTTGAATCCCACAATTGCTCTGCATGAATTTTTGAACAGGAAAGTGACCTCAATGAGGTAGTCCTTGACTTACAGCCCCAATCGGGAACAGAATTTCCATTGCCAGGCAAGGCAGTTGTTAATTGAGTTGCGCCCAATTTTTACAACTTTTTGGCCATGGTTGTTAAGCAAATTGCTGTGGTTGTTAAATAAATCACATGACTATTAAGTGAATCCAGTGTCAACTAAAAAAATTCTCCTTTGGTCTTTTTAGCTGCCAGAAAAAGGGAGTGGGGGAAAACATGGCATTCTTGAAATGCCGAGATAATCACCTCAGCAGCCCAAAGTTATTGGAGCATAAGAAGGTTATTGGAGAGCATGATGGGTGACTCTTGGTGATGGGTGTGTCCCATTGGAGAAGTCACATCCAGGATAGGGGAAAGACCAGGGTCAAAGGGGAAATGTATGATGTGATTTAGTATTGGCTGCACCCAGCCACGCGCCAACATGGCAATTTCTAATAAACCAATTTACCTTTCTCTGACATGTGGCTAGAGACTTTTGATTTGAATGAGGGTGGATTTGTTGGGAGCCCTGACATCCAACTTCCCCCATTTGATTTTGCTTGCTAGAAGATGGCTGGGAAGGTCCCAAATGGTGAACCCATGACTCCGGGAGTGAATGATAAAATCCATCATCGTAAAATACTTTAAACTTTTAAAAAGCGAAGCAGCTTTGGAGGTGGAGGTGGGGATGAAGTCTCTTCCAACTTAAGTTTTTTTTTTTAAAAAAAGGAATTGCTTTGATTCCTCATTCCAACATACAGGATCCAGCAAGGGAAAAGGTAATCAGTTGGTTTAACACAACTCTTGTGGAACATGGAAAAGACAGTCCATCAATAGCGAAAGACCATATAAGAGATTCTAACAAGATCTTCTAGACAAGAGTTTTTTAAATTAAGCAGAGTACTTCAAGAAAGTAAGAAAGTGCACAGAGCCCCCCATTAGGGAGATGGTGTTTAAGGATAGATAGATAGATAGATAGATAGATAGATAGATAGATAGATAGATAGATAGATAGATAGATAGATAGATAGATAGATAGATAGGCAGGCAGGCAGGCAGGCAGGCAGGCAGGCAGGCAGGCAGGCAGG
>BLBF01000067.1:3469199-3512673 GCA_015471245.1 Laticauda colubrina
AGGCAGGCAGGCAGGCAGGCAGGCAGGCAGGCAGGCAGGCAGGCAGGCAGGCAGGCAGGCAGGCAGGCAGACAGACAGACAAAGATGTGCTGGATGGAGATATGCAGTCTCCATGAGGAAAAAGGGATGAAAGCTTTTTATAAAATCCAGAACAGCCAGGTTATTATTATTATTTATTAAATTTGTTTGCTGCCCATCCTGCCACAAGGCAAGATAAAGCTTGGAAGCTATGCCAGATCTCCCTAATACACTGGAGTATAAGAAAGAGGGAGGGAGAGATCCAGCACAATTAGACTTGCAAATTCTTTTCTTTATAGTCCATCTCAATAAAAGCAGTTTTCGCTTTCCTGGAGAGTTCATTCCCTGCTCTGATTTACTTGAAATTGATAGATAAGATAGCTCCCAAAATTACATCCCAAGCCACCATGTTTCCAACCAGGGTTTATTGACTTCACCTGCCGGGCTTGGAAAAAATCCCGGCTTAAGGAAGTCGGCATCTCAGAAAAGGAATCCAAAGGAAGAGCAGCAAGGACATTCTGAGGTTCACTCAGCTTGCTCAAGCACACTGACTTCTCCCAGAGATGCATTTGGTACCCTCAGCTCAATAGTAGACTTCCTATCTTTTAAGGAAGCTGTAGGCAGCATCCCTAATGGATCCCTCGCTGCTCAAATGCCCAGTTATGCTTGAGGGACAATCTCTCCTTGCCTGGAAATTGGACTCACCCCCAGTAGAGAACCAATCTACCGTCGTTCTTTAGACATTGCGCAATGAAAAAAGCTGGAGCCCAAAGTTTGCAGTGAAGTTTTGCAGCCCAAACTTCACTGCAAAATTTGAGCATCCCTCACATCTGGAAGATAAAGTCTGACATTCCTTGCTCAGTTATGTCCAAAGTTCAGTCTTCTTTTTCTTCCCAATGGCTGGAGAAGCCTCTTGCTTTGGGTTTTCTGTTTAGTTTAGAAAGCTAAACAAAAATTTTCTCTTGAAATTTCCATAGAAATGAAATTTCTATTTCATTTCTCCCATTCTGCCAATTTAATTTTTGTTAAACAAATTTATATGGTTGCCCAACTCACACACAGATGACTCTGGGCAGTTTACAACATAAAAACCCCACATCATCATCATCATCTTATTTTAAAGACCCCATAATCCCTTACGGGGATAGAGTCTGGGCAACTCAATGGAGCTCAATGTTTACCGGCCGGATGCCCTTCCTGTTGCCAATATGGAGATTGTTTCAACAGATACTGTATATTCTCATTGTGCCCAGAGAGAGAAATATCTGCTTCTACCTAGGATCGAACTCACAGCCTCCTGATTGTGAAATGAGCGCTCCATCTCCAGGCCACCGCACCACTCAAAACCCCCCACCCTTCAATGTTCTAAGGACTCCATGAAGCAACCCAATTACCATCTCCCTTCTCCAGAGATGCTCTATGGAAACAGGATTTCCTTGAATTGTTTTGGCCAAATTCAGCAGCCTTAAAAATGATGTAGCTTTGGAACTTGGACTGACCCTTTAGCCCAGTATTCTTCAACCTTAGGAACTTTTAAGATGGATGGACTCCCAGAATTCCCCAGCCAGCACAAAGAAGAGGGAATCAACCTATTCTCCAAAGTCAACCAGAAGCCAAGCCAAGAAGCAATGGATGGAAAGGAATCAAGGAGAGAAGCAACCTGCAACTGAGGAGAAATTTCCTGACAGTGAGAACAATTAACCAGTGGAACAACTTGACTTCAGAAGTTGTTTAAGAAGAGGTTGTCTGAAATGGTACAGAATCATCTGCTTCAGCAGGGTGGTGTATTAGAAGAGTTCCAAGAGCTCAACCATCGTCCTGCACACTGGATGAGAGACAACCAGTTTTGAGGCTGTTGTATGGCTTAGACTTTCATGTAGTTGAAAAAAGTTCTCACATATAATATATAATGGCATACGGTTCCCTTGAGCAGGGGGTTGGACTAGAAGACCTCCAAGGTCCCTTCCAACTCTGTTATTCTGAAGTCCACACATCTTAAATTTGCCAAAGTTGGGAAACACTGCTGTAGCTCACCAAGAGAAGAAAAAATAGAGACAGACAACACAATTAAAAGAAGTCCACATGTGACCCCAGAAAAAGCTGTTCCAAACTCCTCAATCTTCCGAGAGCAGGGGTCTCCAACCTTGGCAACTTTAAGACTTTTGGACTTCAACTCCCAGAATTCTGGGAATTAAAGTCCACAAGTCTTAAAGTTGCCAAGGTTGGAGAGCCCTGTCCTTGAGGATCTTTGAGAAAAAGATGCCAAATGGCTCCCTGTCTTCAATCCACTTCTCTTTAGTCTTTTGGAAAAACAGCTTGCCCTCGGAGGTTATGGGAGCATCATCACTTGAGACTTTCACGAAGAGATTGGACTCCCATCTGTCAGAAATGGTGTAGGGTCTCCTGCTTGGGCAGGGGGGGTGGACTAGATGACCTCCAAGGTCCCTTCTGACTCTGTTAATCTGTTATAAGGATGGATTCTCATTGTTGATGGAGGTTGTGGTTGATGGAGGTTGAGGTTCATCATCCCTGGAGGCTTTCACGAAGAGATTGGGCTGCCATTTGTCCGAAATGGTGTAGCGGCTCCCACTTGGGTGCAGGGGGTTGGACTAGATGACCTCCAAGGTCCCTTCCAACTCTGATTATCGGTTTATCTGGTCCCTTGGTAATCATTTCAGGTCCTAATCAGTCCCAGGACAACCCAACAACTTTGCATCTTCTTCCCCCCTTCTGAGTCCACACCGAGGGAGGAATTCTTCAATGGACCTGGATCATCTCCGGCAGGTCCGATCTCCACCCATCCAGGAAGACAGGAATGACTCCTTTTTCTTTTCAAAGGCCAAGGGGGGAGAGGAGATGAAACTGGGGCCTGGCTGGCTGCCCCCCAACTAAGTGGGGACGGTGGCAAGTGTTGGCAGCCGCACAGCCGAACCTGTCAGGAAGTGGCCTATCAAATTGGAAAGCAATTAAAGACATCAGCGGAGTTTGCTCCAGGCTGGCTTCAGGCTGCAGGGAAACTGCCACAACACATCATATACTAGTGGATGCTGTCCCCGGGACCCTCAGGCAGCTTTCTGCCTCCCACCTGCCTGGCAGGGGTACCCCACCTTGCCAAGCAGCCCCTCTTGGCTGGTGGATAAGCAGAATGGTTTGTCAGAGCCAAACGATCTGTCAGGACAATCTTCTCCAGCCAGAGAAGAAGTAGGACCAGGCACTCAGGGCAGAGGGAGGGGAGGGTAGTGGATGTGTCGGCTGACCTCCCCATCCCCACCTTCTGGGATCCAGTCCCCCAGCCCACCCTTCCGAAGCCAAGCTGGGGCAGTGACCCAGCCTCCCCGTGGGGCTATTTGCCCGTAATTCCTAAATCAGTTTGTCATCAATTTGTCCCCGGTATTAAGGCGGCTCCTCCTCAAAGCCCAAAGCTAGAGAATTAGCGCGGACGCCCCAGGCGTCTTTCACCTGGTCAGGGTTTTTGAGTGAAGGGGAAAGTGCTGGAGATTTATTACGCTCTGTGTACTCTTTTTAAAAAATCGAGAGATGTGCGCTAATTGAAGGGGAGGTGGGGAGCAGGCTGTCAGGCCATCATCTTGGAAACCAAAAGAGGCCCTTTTAGCTCAGCAAAGGTGCGTTTGGTTCATCCGTTGCAAACCCCCACCAGCACCAAAAAAAACGACCCCAAAAACCTCTTATTACACTCTCCAGCTTCCGGGCCGATTCCCACAACGCTTGTCAAGCAAGCAAAGCGCCTTGTACTCAGCGTCTGCTAATCACGGAAAGCTGCTAAAAGTCACTAAAGCATCACCTTCTGAGCGTCCAATCCCCACGGAAACGCGCCAGACTAAAAGCCAGTGCTTTTAAAAAGGCCTGGAAATCCAGATTGTTGAAATTCAGATTGTCCTCCACTTACGACCGGTCACTGAGCGAACGTTAGAAGTCTCGAGTGACTAGAAAAAAAGGAGGCAGATTTGAAGTTTTGACAATTGGGGACGCTCTGATGACCCATGATAAAGCTTCGGGAATTTGACTGTATTTATAGCCGTTTGCAGCATCCCGCAGTCACATTTTATGACAATTTTCCCAAAACCTTGGAACTTCCACTTTTCATCAAAACCGCACCATAATGAACCATCAGTTCACTCAATGACCATTACATCTGCTTAATGACCACTTCAAAGAAGTTATATGAAATCCACTCGGTCATATGGCTGGCCTGTTTTATGACCATTACAACAAACGACTGTGTGCTCCTTTACAGTTGTATGTTAAGGAATACCTGTGAAGTATATCACTGTCAAGGTTCTGATTGATCATCATTGTCTTTTAAGGACCTAATAATCCCTTACGAGGGTGGAGTCTGGGCAACTGGATTGAACTGAGTGTTTATTGGCCGGATGCCTTTCCTGTCGCCAATCTGGAGTTATATTCAGCAGATATAATCTCAATGTGCCCAAAGAGAAAAATATCTGCCTCTATCTAGGATCGAACTCACAGCCTCCTGATTGTGCGGTGAGAGCTTCCCCTCTAGGCCACCACAACCACTCTCAAAGTTCTGACGGATGAACCCAACCAATTCAGCACTTCGAGACAGACAGCTTTCTCAAAGAACTGTTTTATTGAGCACACCATTTCGGCACGCATGAAAGCGAAACCAACTCTGTTTCCCGCATTTTCAGTATAGTTAAGGAATAAACAACTCCCTCATTGTCATAGGTCACATTGCCCAATTAAGTGTTCTGGCATCACCTTGGCAACTCCTCTTAGTCTCTGGCCAGCATCTTTTGGGATGATCTTGGTTCCCACAAAATAGTTGGTTATTGTCTGGTTTGACATTCCAAACCTCTCCCCTTTCCCCTAACGTGTGGCAATCTGAGAAACGGAAAGATGGCTGAGACAGGCCTGATCTCTTTCAAAGTTGACAATAAAGTTTCTTGTTCTTTTTAAAGGAAAACACAAAACCGGGAGAGAATGGGAAGATGGTGAGGCCATTAAAAACAGATTTTCAGTGGATCTAAAAGATCTCAAGGTAAAATGAGATTATAAAATGTGGGGCAAAGCTCAGTCCTGCCCAGCAACAGAAATGTTGGGCTCAATTGTGGTTTAGTTTAGCTTAGTTTCATGTCATTGCACCTCGTACAACGACATTAAATATCATCTTCAGTGTACATTATGACTATGAAAATAAACACAAACACACATCCTTGACATTCTATACATTGAATTGAAAACCCCTGATGTTGCATTAATACTGCACTATTGTTGTAAGTTGAGAACTCAAGAATCTCTAAGGGGCTCCATTCCAATATCTCAAGGGCTGCCCCAAAGAAGAGGGAGTCAAGCTATTCTCCAAAGCACCTGAGGACAGGACAAGAAGCAATGGAGGGAAACTAATCAAGGAGAGAAACAACCAAGAACTAAGGAGAAATTGCCTGACAGAACAATTAACCAATGGAACAACTTGTCTCCAGAAGTTGTGAATGCTCCAACACTGGAAGTTTTTAAAAAGATGTTGGATAATCATTTGTCTGAAGGGTTTCCTGCCTAAGCAGGAGGTTGGACTACAAAACCTCCAAGGTCCCTTCCAACTCTGTTATTCTATTCTAACTTACCTCTGGAACCTGCTTGACCAACCATCAAGCCAACATCACATCTCCTTCACATTGACCTTGATTCCAAGTGCTTCCATGGAGACTTTGTTTTCTGGACAACTTGACTTAGAAGAACTGGCCAATGCTAACTTTGAAGGTGGGGATATAGCTTGACTTCCCAGTCTATTCCACAGCCCTGGCATTTTTCGGGTGGTCTCCCATCCCTCCCTACGGAACTCTAACCTTGCTTAGGTTTTCAAGGTCTCCTAGGTTTGGGGAAATGCCTCCTCCAAATCACCCGTAAATCACTTTGACAGCCATTTTGAGCTGCGCCTGAATCAAGGCATCATCCCAGTGACGGTTTGACCTGCCTGGCTGTCTTGTAATGGCATCTATGGAAAGGGGCACTCCCCTTCCTCCCTTTTGAAGCACACCTTGCAGTGGGCTTTCTAATTGCTGCAGCTGTGACAGATGCCTCCCAGCCCTTCCTCCCCTTCCCGCCTGCATGTCCCTCCCCTCCACCCGCAGTCGGGCCTGACTGGCCTTTTGCCCCCTTGCGAGAGAGTGAGATCTGCTCCCAGGACAGGCCAAGCCTTCCTTTTTCTCTCTCCCCCCCCCACTCCCCTCCGTCAAATTAGCGAGTCAGGAGATGTAAGAGAGAGACTACTGCTGCTAATTTGTACATTAACTGGTTCTGACAGAAATATTTCACAAGTGAAAAAACAGCAAATGCGCCTCAAGAAAGTGTGTGGCATCCATACCGCCCGACTTCTGCTTAACCGTTTCAAATGGGTTCGGGGCTTCGGGAGGAGAAATAATTGCTAATCTCTCCCCCCCCCCCTTTCCCTTCCCCACTGGCCTTGTCTCACAATTAGCCCTCCCTCAAATGGGGGAGGAGAGAGAGAGAGAAAGAGGGAGGGCCGCATGCGACAATTCCCTCCCGATACACACACTCTGTCAGCCTCTAAACGCTGCTTTTGTTGTGTGGATTTGTGAAGAGAAAAGAATCTTAGGGAGGCAGACAGACCTGGCAGAAGTCATGGGGTTGGGATGGACGTGGTCCTTGTTTTTTTGCTTTGGTGTTTCCTGGAGCATCTTTTTTGGGCAGGGAGGGGGCAGCCTGGTGCTTGCAAGGATCCTAAAATTTGATATCTAGAACTTGGAAAAAGAGTTGGAAAGGAATATGGCCCAAGATGGCACCCAGCATTTATCAGGACAGTGTACTTGTGGGATTGCTCTCCCTGAGGGGATCTGCCCATCCTACTAGGTTAGATAGGGTTGGGACAATAACTGAGTTGGAAAGGACCTTGGAGGTTTCTAGTTTTTTCTTTTACCCTTCTGGATAAATGGCTGTCCAATTTCATCTTCAAAACCTCCAGTGTTGGAGCATTCCCAACTTCTGAAGGCGAGCTGTTCCACTGATTAACTGTTCTCACTGACAGGAAATTTCTCCTTAGTTCTAGGTTGTTTCTCTCCTTGATCAGTTTCCACCCATTTCTTCTTCTCTTGCCTTCAGGTGCTTTGGAGAATATGTTGACCCCCTCTTCTTTGTGGCAGCCCCTCAAATATTAGAAGACCGCTATCATGTCACCCCTATCCATTAAACTAGACATAACCAATTCCTACAACCATTCTTCAGATGTTTTAGCCTCCAGTCCCCTAATCATCTTGGTTGCTCTTCTCTTACCTTTCGCTTAAATGAGGCCACCTGATGAGACCTTGGAGATGCCCCTTCCTGAGGCTACCCACATCCATTAGAACACCTCTTACCTGAGATCTCAGGGCTCTCTACCCTATTAGTCTTCCAAAAGACCATGAAGGTGAACTAGAAAGCTGTTATTGTTATCATCATCATCATCATCATCATTATGATTATTGTTGTTGTTATACACAAAAATGACAGTGTACACAGCAAACAAGATAACCATGCTGGGTTTCGTATCACAAATCACTAGCCAAACACTTTTTATATGATTATTATTATTATTATTATTATTATTATTATTATTATTATTTTATTTTTAGATTTTTTTAAAAAATCTCACTATTATTTTATAAACGACTCAAGGCAGTGAGCGTATCTAATATCCCTTCCTCCTATTTTCCTCACAACAAAGATGGTTTCTACCTCAGTGCCTTAACTCTTAGAGACTAAACTGGCTCTCTGGTAACCACATTTGTATGATTTTTTTTTGTGAGATACCTACAGTCATTGCATGAGGAAGGCAGCCATAGAAGTTTGGCAAATAAATATGTTCAAAACAGTATACTCCATGACTCAAAAAGAGGGCTGTGAAAATATTTACAGACCCCTCACATCCTGGACATAAACCGTTTCAACTCCTTCCCTCAAAACGACACTATAGAGCTCTGCACACCAGAACAACTACACACAAGGGCAGTTTTGTCCCAAAAGCCATCACTCTGCTAAACAAATAATTCCTTCAACACTGTCCAACTATTTACAAAGTCTGCACTACTATTACTATTAATCCTCCCATTCTTTCTTTCACCCATCTCCTCCCACTTATGACTGTAACGTTGCTTGCACCTTAACAATTTTTATTGACTGTTTCCTAGTATGATTTGATGCCTTATTGTACCCCATGATATTATCAAGTGTTGTACCTTATGATTCTTGACTATTGACAAATGTATCTTTTCTTTTTATGTATACTGAGAGCATTTGCACCAAGACAAAGGGATCCTTGAGTGTCCAATCACACTTGGCCAATAGAGAATTTTACCTTTCTTTTACCTATCTACCAGTGAGCATATCTAATATTCCTTTCTCCTCCGATTTTCCTCATAACATCGGTGCCTCAACCCTTAGAGGCCAAAATGGCTCTTGGGTCACCACGTTTGTATGGATTTTTGAGAGTTACCTCATTGTATGAGGTAGGCAGCCATGGAAGTCTGGTAAATAGTGTATTTTTTAGAGTACAAGACATGCACCCCTCAAAAAGTGGGTGAAAATGTCTGTGTGTTTTATACAGCAAATACAGGCCCATTTTTGGCTTCTGGAGGCCTCCAAGGGTCTTGTTTTCAGCCTCCCCAGGGCAAAAACAGGACCCACAGAGGCAAAAAACTATATTTTTTTCTTGTTTTCCTCCTCTAAACCAAGGTGCATCTTTTAGTCTGCTGCTTCTTATTCTCTGAAAAATACGGTACATAAATAAATTAGAGCATTCATGCCTTGATGGCTGGTATTCCATGTTATCATTCAGTGAAGCTTGTTTAGATGGAAGCTTCTTTAAGGATTTGGAAAGAGAAAGAAAACTGGAAAGAGATTTTTGGATTTTGGGAAAAATGGAAAGGATGTTTGCCATTGTCATTGAGGGGGTGGTGATGGGGGTACATGAGATAGGGGGCCACAAATACAGATTGTCCTTGACTTATGACCACAACTGAGCCCCAAATGTCTGTTACTGAGATGATTCTTAAGCGAGTTTTGCCCCATTTTATGTGCGTTCTTGCCACCATTGTTAAGTGAATCACTGCAGGCGTTATTGCAATGCATTGCAACCATCATAAATATGAGCCAGTTCCCAAGTATCCTAATTTTGATCACGTGACCATGGTTACAACAAAAGTGTGGAAAAAATGGTCATAAGTCACATTTTCAGTGCCTTTGTAACTTCCAATGGTCACTAAATGAATTGTTGTAAGTCAAGGACTACCTTTGGTGTCCTCCATTGTGTGGAAGATATCTAGGAATCTTTACAGAAGGGAAGATGGAGTTTTCCCCGCAGGATTTTGAAGATGAATTGCTCTTGCCAATGAAGTAGGAGCTGGCGCTAGAGTTATCTATTATTATGTTATTTTTTTCTAAATGTGTTTGGATTTTATTGCCTGCCTTTCTTTTTAATTGTACTCAAAACTGCTGAGTGTGCTGTTATGTCCAGTTAACGAAGAAATAAGTCATCGTGTAGGCTGCTTGCTTTCAGCTTAATTTGTTGTGGGAGCCCAGATATTATGCTTTGCAGACTGAAACAAGCCTTATTGTTTGGAACAAGTATGAGTCCCACTAACTTAATTTAATGATCAATTAAATTATCTGCAGTTTTTGTAGCCCACCCAAGTCTATATGGCCTGTGACTGGCATACAACAGGATTAAAAAGTGAAATAATCCAGAATACATATACATATACATACACATACACATACACATACACATGCATGCATACATACATACATACATACATACATACATACATATATGCTGTTCAGCTTTCTTCGGGTATTATCCCACATCACTGTAGTTGTGCTTTTAAAGTTATAGCAACATTTTGGCAGAATTTCATTTGCCATCATCAGGCTTCTGTATTCTGTATATATATTCTGTATTCTCAGAAACGAACTCAGTACAGAAGCCTGATGATGGCAGATGAGATTCTGCTGAAACGTTGCTACAACTTTAAAAGCACAACTATGATGACGTGGGAAAATACCCGAACAAAGCTGAATACCATATACATATGTATGTATGTATGTATGTATGTATGTATGTATGTATGTACGTACGTACGTATGCATGCATGTATGTATGTCTCTGTCTCTGTCTCTCTCTCTCTCTCTCTCTCTCTCTCTCTCTATCTATCTATCTATCTATCCGTCCATCCATCCATCCATCCATCTATCTATCTATCTATCTATCTATCTATCTATCTATCTATCTATCTATCTATCTATCTATCTATGATTTCTCTCTCTACATATATATGTATGTATGTGTGTATGTATATCTGTATCTCTATCTCTCTCTTATCTCTACACTGTTTGTATTTGAGGGAAGGACTAGAGGTGACATGTTAGCAGTGTTCCAGGACTTGAGGGGCTGCCACAAAGAAGAAGGGGGTCAACCTATTCCCCAAAGCACCTGAGGGCAGGACAAGGAGCAATGGGTGGAAGCTTGTTAAAGAGAGATCCAACCTAGAAGCAAGGAGAAATTTCTGACAGTGAGAACAATCAATGGAGTACTTTGCCTCCCAGAGTTGTGAATGCTCCATCACTGGAGGTTTCCAAAAATAGATTGGGCAATCATTTGACAGGGATGGCATAAAAGGGTTGGACTTGAAGACCTCCAAGTTCCCTTCCAATCCTCTGATTCCATGTTCTTGGGTAAAGACATAGCTCTCAAATAGCCCCTTTCCCCTTTGGTTCAATCTCTTCTAATAGCTGAAGTTCTATGGAGGCAAGGAGGAAAAACCTGCCACTGTCAAGCAAGACATTTATGTTGGGAGAATGATAGTGAAAGGGGCCGGAACAAAAGTTGCATCTCAGTTTGCCCATCTTCGTCTCTTTTGATTCCTTTATCCTTGGCCCCCACAAAGGCCTCCTGCCCATATCTTGGGATGTCTACCTAATTTGCATGATGTTAAATAGTTAATTCAGAACAACGGAAACATTAAGAGGCAGAATAGAAAAGACAATTAATAGTATAGTATGCGTTAGTTAAATGCTCCCTGTTGCAATTGTATCAGCCTGCGTTGTTTCTCTTTGATTTATTTTTGCATAATGAACCCATCATTTAGCAGAATGCATCCATCCTAACCACTTCCAGCCCACATGCTCATCCATATCCGAAAACTGACAATCTTGGTGATCAACATCCAGCCAAGTAAATTCAGCCCTGGAGTTAAAACTCTGATCAGAACCATAATAATCCACAGTGTTGACCTGAGGCAGAAGCCTGGTTCGACAGATGGGCATTTGCTCCTTGTCCTGAAGGTTGACAGATTTCGGTGATGAGATTCTGGGAGGGAGGGGCGAGGCAAACCTGCAGCTCAGGGGTATGGATGCAAAACAATAGGATTTGAAATGCTGGCAATCGATAGCCGATCTATCGAGGAAAGAATTTTGAGGCAGACACAATAAGGAAAAGTCCAGCACTTTAGTGAAGATGGAGAGGCATTTTCAGCACTGGTAAACCTGGAAAGTTCTAATATTGAGTGAGATGCATGCAAATATATGCCAATATTGGGTACATCCTTTGCGTTATAGATGCGTGACTTGGTGCACTAAACTGAGCACGTGGCATGTTGAGAAAGGGGTAGGGGGAGAAAATGTTAAGGAACAAAAATAAGGGAGGCGCTGGAATAGGGAATAGGCAACTCATCCTTGGCTTCTTTTCATGCCATTTTTGACCACGTTTCAAACATCTTGTACAAGGTGGAAATCTGCCCTGGGATGTTTCGACTTTATTTTTTTTCTCCTCAGCTAAAGAAGCTTCTGTTCTTTTTTTCTCAGTTGCTCGAGATTTTTTTTTCTTTTTTAAATTTCTCTCAGTGGTGATTTTGAACAGGCTGGATTGTTAGAGGCAGCAGAGGGAGGGACCATGGATTTAGTTATACTCCTCTTTGTAACTTTCTGGTCCCCAAATCTGGGGGAGGGGGGAAAATCAGGAGGAGATATTTCCTGAGGCTTCTTCTTGGGATTAAGTGGCAATGTTGGGAACCAAGGACGCTATAGACTAGGGGTTCCCAACCCCCAGGCTGCAATCAGCTACTGGGCCATGGCCTATTTGGAATGTGGCCATGTGGTGGAGTGTGCATGCTGGCTGGAGTGTGCATGCTCACAGTTCAACTCACATGCAAAGTGGGCTGGTGGGCATTCATGTGTGTGCACATGTCAGCCCACCACTTGCTTGGCCCAGTTCCCTTCCCTTCTAAATAAGACGAGATGCAAAAGAGCTAGAGAGAGAGAAAAAGGAGGTGACCCTCACCATAGGGTCTCCTGCTTAAGCAGGGGGTTGGACTAGAAGACCTCCAGGGTCCCTTCCAGGTCTATTCTGATTCTTGAATCTTCTCACCTGGGTTTTTTCCCAACAGCATTAAAACATGGACCAGGTTGCTCATAGAAAGCAGTAGAAATTCGCAGAGGTCCTATGTTCTCAGCGGTTTTCCCAATTTTGTTAGATCTTCCTCTATGGGTTTTTTTAAAGGCCAAACATTGAAACAAAGATTATTGTTGCAGGAAGGAGGAAATATTAAGCTAAATAATGACTGAGAGTGGAGGGCAGCGAGAGGAGGTCTAAATATGGAGTGATGTAATGCATAAAAATGATATTGCAATGACAATGGAACATCCAGCATTTCTGAATTCGATGTTGAAAATTCTGAGTGCCTTGATGAATTAGAATTAGAATAGAATAGAGCTGGAAGGGACCTTGAAGGTCTTCTAGTCCAGCTCCCTGCTCAAGCAGGAGAACCTATACACTCTCAGATAAGTGACTGTCCAGTCCCTCCTTAAAATCCTCTAGTGTTGAAGCACCCATAATATCCTGATTAAATATTGTGACTCCAACATATTAATACGATTAATTAAAAGCACTTGAAGCCAAAACTGCAAGGCAGAGCTTGTTATATTACAAAAATACCACACATGAGTTCTCTTCTCCATCTCTTAGTCTACCTGATGGAAGCCAGGGAGAATTAGAATTAGAAGGCAGAATAAGAGTTGGAGGTCTTTGGTTCAAACCCCTTCTTGAGCAGTAGATCCTTTATCATTTTGAACAAATGACTGTCCTGTCTCTCTTAAAACCTCCAATGATGGAGCATCCACAACTTTTGAAGGCAAACCATTCCACTGATTTAATTGTTCTCACTGTTAGGAAATTTCTTCTTAATTCTAGGTTGCTTCTTTCCTTGATTAGTTTTCCATCCTTTGATTCTTGTCCTGCCCTCAGGAGCTTTGGAGAATAACTTGACTCCTTCTTCTTTGTGGCAGCCCCTTAAATACTGGAACACTGCTATCATGTCACCTCTAATTCTTCTTTTCTTTTGACTAGCCAGACCCAAAATCTGCCAGACCCAAAATGACTTTGCTGGGATCATGAGGTGGTCATTTTTGCTAGGTCTTCACCAGCAAAGAGGGATTTTGCTTGCATATTCGACAAAACCATGGTGCATTTTATTGGCAGTTTACACATCAGAATCTTACCAAGGAGGTTTGTGCAACCGTTTTTCTAAACCCAAGTAAGCAGAAAAGCTGGCATGTAGAAGGCAGTTTCTTGGCCTTCAGGAAATGGAAATTTATCACAGGATTTGCCTTATTGAATCTGCATTTTCTTTGCTGTTATGAAATTACAAACTGCTTTGTGGGAGAAGTCAAAAATTCGGGATTGGACTGCTAGCCAGGTGCATCATGAATTTTCCCCTTCCCAGTTGGTTTACCATGGAATTTGAACCTTCAGCTTGGCAGAAGGAAGCTCTCTGAATCAGAGCTACCCTTGAAGGCTTTCTTTGCAAGCAGAAACCTATGATGCACCTCCCTCCAGTGTTATCCATACAATATAGCAAGTGCAGCCTTTATGCTGAAAAAAAAAAAATCCAGCAAATGCCCAGTGCTAAATGCAACCACAAGACAGGTCAGAACTAGCCTGGTCCTTGATGTTTAGCCAATATTTTTCAAAGCATCAACAGCGGAACGGAGCAAATGTATTTCAAGGGCAGCCTACACAGAGATCTGAGGATATTTGGGAATCCAGCAATTCCTTCTCTCCATCTTGCATGATGCGCTTTTATCCCACGCAGGGTGGTTGTTTTTTTTTTTTTTTTTGTTTCCCCATGCATCCTACAGGGGAAGCATCTCAAGAGACTGGTGAAACTCAGATTCAGAGAAAAGGGAGAAATTGACCTGGGGGTTGGCTTTGTTTCTGAATACAACCATGAAGTTTAGGGTGGTTTTGGTTTGGTGGGGTGGCAGGTGGTTTGGGAGGGAAACTGCCACGAGCAAAGTTGATGGAGCAAGTACTTGTTGGTCTTCTCCTCCAACTTACAAAACTTTGGATGGTTTTTATAATCTGGATTTGAAGGGAAATCCTGGTGGTTTTTTTTTTTAATTTCCTCTTGGAGACATGATGGTTTTGAAGTATTGTCCTGTAACCTCAGAAGCACAAGAGGTGATTCAAAGGCACCTGATGCGGAAAAAATAGTTGGATCTAAAGTGTTTTCTGTAATCTGTAATCTGTCTCTGGAGCAAATGAAGATCTAGATCAGTGGTCTCCAAACTTGGCAACAACTTTGAGACTCATGGACCAACTCCCAGAATTATGGGAGTTGAAGTACACAAGTCTTAAAGATGCCAAATTTGGAAGCCCCTAGTCTAGATGGAGATCAGGCAGGGATTCTATGATATTCTGATAAGGAGGATGATTGTGAGGAGATCCATTAACAGACCAGAATTGAGACTTCCCTGTGTCAAGGGACTAGGTCGCAGCCATGGAGGCCAGCTGTGATCATGACTCTGTTGAGGGTTTAGAAAAGATCCCTGTAGGTCTTTGTAGGTTGAGGTTGAGGTCCTTTCTGGACTTCATCACCTCCAAGATATGATGCTGATTTTTTTTTATTTGTAAAAATGGAGTTCAATGATGAAAATTTTCCAATCTGCCAATCACATTTCTAACTTCTGTTTCATAGAAGGTGTCAGCTATAGAACCAGAAGTGGGATGAGATTTCGAGCAAGATTATTTTAGCTATCAAATCCAGTTGATGGGCCTGGAGCAATAGAGCAACATGTCTGTTTTATTGCTCTCCATGGTCCTGAACCCAAGAGATTCTCACTGCTTAGCAACAGTGGTGACTGGAAATATGTATCTTCTTCTGACTCAGCTTCAATTGAAGTCTCTTATTTACTTCAGTCATTACCAAGACCAGGACTTCACCCATCCCCAGTAGTTTACCTTAAGTCTTCTTTCCATTCATTTACCATCAAATAAATGAATAGAATCAAAATCACATGAAATGTTAGTACTACTTTATAAAAACTTGGTAAGACCGTGTTGGAATACTGCATCCAGTTTTGGTTGTCATGATATAAAAAAGACATTGAGACTCTAGAGAGAGTGCAGAAAAGAGCAACCAGGATGATTAGGGGACAGGAGGCTAAAACATGAAGAATGTTTCCAGGAATTGAGTGGATTTAGTTTCATGAAAAGAAGGAGCAGAGGTGGTATGATAGCAGTTTTCCAATATCTGAAGGGCTGCCACAAAGAAGAGGAAGTCAAGCTGTTCTGCAAAGCACCTGAAAGCAGGACAAGAAGCAATGAATAGAAACTAATCAAGGAGAGAAGCAACCTAGCCCTAAGGAGAAATTTCCTGGCAGTGAGAACAATTAATCAGTGGAACTACTTGCCACTAGAAGTTGTGGGCGCTCCAACACTGGGGGATTTTAAGGAGAGACAGAGAACCATTTGTCTGACATGGTATAGGCCAGGGTCGTCTTCTTGAACCGGATGTTGGACTAGAAGATCTCTGAGGTCCCTTCCAACTCTGCTACTCTGTAAAATCCCATGTGAGGGATTGACTGGGACTCCTCCCAGGCAGAGGAAGAGTTAAGTAGATCTGGGAAGAGGCAGCCCAGCCTAGAAATGGAGGTCCTGGGAAGGGAAGAGACTCCACCTGAATTGGCTTGCTATAATTCTGCCTTCCTTTTGCAGTTTTCAAAGGTATCTCTACTTTACTCTAGCACTAAAGGGGTCTTCCAGAAGTCCTTGTGGATGTCATGCTTGTTGAGTTTCCCTGCTAGGTGGACCTTGTCAACCATATGGTTGATGTTTCACCACGGATAGATTGACATTCAGTAAGACCACTGGAAGAAGTTGGTTGGGGGGACAGAGCAGAAGAAGGTGCCATTCAAGGGAATTTCCCCCAAAATGAAATAAAAGGTCAGAAGGCTGTTAGCAGATTGGCACTTGCAGTATCAAGAGACCCTCAGCTGATCTGCTCCCATGCTGGGTGAAAGCAAAGCCCTCAAGAGAAAACATGATAATTTATGGAGCAGTTAATCCAACAGAGAATATGGCCGGGCCAGTCAAGCGATGCAAATTGATGCTGACAAACCCAGAAAGGCTGAGCCCAGGGGGTGCAGAAAAGTACAAGTTCGTTTTCTTCCTCTTGCGATATGGTTTCTTTCAACCGTGTGCTGTGATCATTGTTGTTGCTAACCATTCGATGGGTTTGGATTGGCAGGTTGGGAGGGAGGCAAGGGATCTTGGTAAGACCTCACCTGGAATACCATATCCAGTTTTGGTCACCACATTATAAAAAAGATGTTGAGACTCCAGACAGAAGAAAGAGAAGAGCAACTAAGATGATAGGGGACAGGAGAATGGTTGCATGATTTGGGTATGGTTAGTCTAGTGAAAAGAAGGATCGGAGTGACATAATAGTAGTGTTCCAATATTTGAGACAGAGAGAGGGTCAACCTATTCTCCAAAGCACCTGAAGGCAGGACAAGAAACAATGGATGGTAATTAATCAAGGAGAGATCCAACTTAGAACTAAGGAGAAATTTCTTAACAGTGAGAACTGGGCACAGGAAGGGATTTGAATCAAACCATGGGGAATATCGGCCTATATTTAAGGAATGAGATTTAGCTTAGAAATCTTGCAAATCTAAGTGGGATAAAGGACCAAGTCAGCTGTTATCCCAGTGAAGACATACCAGTGTCATCTTTGGAAGCCATATTGAAACCAGATGCTCCCACGCTGCCACATTTGAGCCTGGGAAAGTGGTGGTGATGGGGAATTTCTTGGAGTGTTTGTAGGTAGACATAACAACATTATTTTTCTAATTCAAGGTCATATTATTTTTCACATGAGTGAGAGGAAGTCTTAACTTGGGATGGATGTGATGTGATGATGGGTACAGGGGATGGATTTGTAGTTTTTACTTAATGCAAGGAAGCCTGGATTTAGGATTCTCCAGTTGTGCCAGTTACTATCCAAATAAAAAGGAACCTTTGAGAAGATGTCTGTCTCAGAGTTATTGGGCGGAGTGGTGGGTTGCTGGAACTCTGACAGCCAGAGGTCTAATTGGATACCCATATCCTTCATCTGGGGGTGCAATGGCTCAGTGATTAAAGACACTGAGCATGTCAGCTAGAAAGCTGACAGCCTGTGTTTGAGGCCCGAGTGTCACACAAAAGGGTGAGTTCCTGTTCCTTGCCCCAGCTCTTGCCCAACAAGCAGTTTGAAAGCATGCAAGTGAGAGTAGATAAATAGATACCCATTTGGTGGAAAGGTATCAGTGTTCCATGTGCTTTGGCATATAGTCATGCTGGCCATATGACCACAGAAGGATCTTCAGACATTGCTGGCACCCTCAGCTAAGAAATGAAGATGAGAATTCTCCTAGACTCAGAAACAATTGCAGGGGGGAAACTTTTATCTTTACCTTTATCCTTAATCCATTGCCTCAACCTGTATTGCAACTGGACATTCTAGATCCATGGTGGCGAACCTGTGGCAAGCAGAGCCCTCTCTGTGGGCATGCATGCCGTCACTCCAGCTCAGCTGCATCATGCCTGTGCCTCCCGCTGGCCAGCTGGATGGGGTGGGGTGCATGTGGTGGTTGGGGTTCATGCAGTGGGATGGGGTGCATACATGTGGGCGTATGCATGTGCAGGATGCATGTGTGCATTGCATTTTGACTATGCGCATACATGCATAGTGCTTCGGGCACTTGGTGCCAAAAAGGTTCATCATCACTGCCTTAGAACAATTAGCTGAACTCTGCCTTGTTTATCATCATTTTGGGTAGTAAAACATCATTATTCAGGTTAAATTGCCAGGTTGGCACTTTGGAATAAATAAGTGGGTTTTGGGTTGCAGTTTGGGCACTCGGTCTCTAAAAGTTTTGCCATCACTGCTCTCAATAATTTTCCCTCCAACTGAACGGCCAGCCCAAGTGTACATAGGAAGGACCAAGGCTCTTCATCCCCCATGTAGAACAGGGCTGTCAAACTTGATTTCATTGAGGGCCACATCAGTTTTGTGTTTTGACCTTGGGGGGCTGGGGTGGGTGTGGTCAGGGAGGGTGTGGCCAGCTTGACATCACTCATGTTGGGGGTGCCTGGAGTGCCCCAAGCACTTTGCAAGCAAAAACAGGTTCCCAATCTCCGTTTTCAGCTGAGATGGCCTCCTGCAACCCTCTGCCAGCAAAATTGGAGCTCGAGAGGCCGCTCTCAGCCCTCACAAACTCCATTTTTGTTGGCAGAGGCACTGCGGGCTGCTCCTTTGCTGTTTCCAGGATGACCATTCCGGACAGATCTAAGCACCCCCTGGGTCAGATCTGACCCCCAAGCCTTGAGTTTGACACCCCTGATTTACAACAAATCAACATTTGTTCAAGTTCAACCAAAAGTATATTTCAAACCTCTCCCTGAGAAGAAACTGAGTTGGTTCCTTGCTAAGAACCATTCCTCTACAATTCAAGTCCCGACGATACTTCTTTTGGAGTCCTGGCTCCATCAGGGTCCCAGGAGGTGTGGGAGCAAGGCACGTAAGGAGAAGATGCCGCAGTTTTGCTGCACTCCTGGTGGGATGCGATTTCTTCCCAGAGACGCTGCCAGGGCCTTGCTGGTGACCTGCACTGCAATCGGTCCCACTTAGCCAGTGAAGTGAATCACTGACTCCTTAAACGGGTTCTGCGGCGACAGACTTAATCGAGTCCCCACATCAGGGCCAAGAGGCTGATGCGAAGTGACAGCAGACCCACGCAGCGCTTCGAATGCAGCTGCTTGGGGCGAACACCAGCTCACTTCTCTCCACGGCAGAAAATGAGGGGAAGGGCTCGGCCTTCCTCCTCACTGGAAACTTTATCTACCTAAAGTGGAAAGAAGGATGGGAACCCTTCCACCCGTCTTCATTAAGCCTCACACCCCGTGCAAGGGACGATGGAAGAAGCACCATCTGCGGACCTGCAGAGGTAGAATTGTTGGCCACTGTCTGGGTGACATTTTGACATTGCTGAAAAATCATCCGCATGTCTGGGAAATTATCCAGACCCTCCGGTTTCTCTCATCCCTTGTCTTTTTAATTTGATTTTTTTTTTAAAAGCCTCCATTTCAATGACCCATTAAGCCAGCAGGGAATGGTATTTAGGAGAGACGGTGAAGATGCTAATGGTGCAACTTTGCAATTAATCCTTGAGGGGCCTAAATACTTGCCTTGACAGTGAAGAATCCAACAGAAGTAGGTGAGGGAACTTTCCCTCCTCCCCCTGTTTGGAGAATCTCATGTAACAGAAGCTTAGCCTCTTGCTGGAAATTTATTATTTTATTTATTTATTTATTAAATTTATATGCTGTCCATCCCACCATCAGGCAAGTCTATTCCAGCATTTGGAAAATCTGGAATGAAGGGCTAAGGGAATACCATTGCAAAAAGAGGATTGAAAATGGTGGGGAAGAAAATGCAGGAAGGACCAGCAAAAACAATTCCACTACTCATAGGATATTGGAGTTAATGCTGGATTAAACTCCCTGCCACAAAAACTAATCTTTTTTTTTTTTTTTGTAAATGGCTCCCATCACTGCTATATAGTATTGTTCCAAGGTGAAGGAACTTCTCCTATAATGTCCCCCCCCCCCCAAGTTGAGGACTGCTTGGATAGTTGAGAGCGATAAAGGTGTTACAGAAGAAAAGGCTACCAGCAATATGGCAATTTTGGTCACTACCAGTCAACGGAATCCCAATTCACCAGCAGGAAATGGTGAGAATCCAAGATCAAACCAAGCTTAAAAATGCCAGAGGATTCCTGAAGGCCTGGCACTCAGATAGCTCAACCATCAAGAGGTACATAATGATAAACCACATTTACGCACCACTCCAAGATATGTGCCAGTCATTTTCAGCTCTAGGGGGCGGTGCTCATCTCTGTTACAAAGCCAAAGAGCCAGCGCTGTCTGAAGACGTTTCCGTAGTCATGTGACTGGCAGTACGAAACGCCGAAGGCGCGTGGAATGCTGTTCCCTTCCCACCAAAGGGAAGGGGATATTTTTCGACTTGCATTTTTTACATGCTTTCAAACTGCTAAGTTGGCAGAAGCTGGGTCAAGTAACAGGAGTTCACTTCATTATGCAGTGCTAGGGATTCGAACTGCTGAACTGCCGAGCTTTCTGATTGACAAGCTCAGCTTCTTAGCCACTGAGCCATTGTGTCAGCCCCAAAGGAAACAAAAAGGCCAAAATACCTTCTCACAGCAATCAACACACATATGAGCAGAGACTAACACCAAGATTAACACTCGACCAACAATCAAGTAGTAAACAATACTCCAATTGAGGAACTACCACAGTCAAACAAGCTGACAGTAAAAAACAGCCTATTCAACGTACTACCAAGAACACTTCCTGACTAGTACAGAAAAATAAGAACAAACCCCCCTCTCTTCTAACACCGATGATATTACCTAGTTTGGTAATGAAATGTCCGCAGGAAAACTACCAGCTCAGAGAGCACCAAAGACCTCATGATCGATCTTTCATTTTCCATCCAGCCTCAGAACTAAAAGGTAGAAGAAGCAGGGGTTATTTTGTTGTTGTTGTTTCCCCTGGTGCCTCATTTTATTATTTTTTGAAGCCTTTATCACTGGAAGATGTTTGGACTACCCGATCCAAAATTCTTAGCCCATATCTGCCAAGGTTGGTTCAAGGTTCTGTAATCAGGGCCTCAAAGAAAGAAGGCCAACTTTGATTTCAGGTTGAGATGTGGTGTGATAAAATCAATCATTCAGGTATTCAAACCGGAGGCACGTGAACAATATATAAGAGCTTTATTATGAAGCTTTTGCAAAAGGGAATTCTGCCCTTGGGCAGAAAACATGGTTCCCAGGAAGGCTGGGGTTTATATAGTTTCAAATATACAGTCTCTGCCCCTTTCCAGGTTCACAATCTATCCAGCTACGTATTCAGCTACACAACACCCCTGTTACTGTAGCATAACATCAGTTCCCTTGTCCTGTTTACCTGTAATAGATGCCCAAGTGAGTAGAAATGACTTGAATGAAAATGGCTAGAAAGAAAAACCATCGGAAACCATCATTTTTGGAAGATTTTGAACCCAAATATTACATAGCTAAAATCAAGCATAAATTTTGCATGCAGAAAAGAAGTCCCGTGGTTCCCACATGTGGTATGTAAAATTATACCTGTGAAAATATAAAGCGATGCTAACGCCATTTTTAACCTCTGTGTTAACCTAAGATAATTTACTGGAATATTTTACATATCACATGTGGGAACCACGGGACTTGTTTTCTGCATGCAAAATTTACGCTTGATTTTGGCTATGTAATATTTGGGTTCGACACCTTCCAAAAACGATAGTTTCTGATGGTTTTTCTTTATAACCGTTTTCATTCAAGTCATTTCTACTCACTCAGGCATCTACTAGGCCCTAAGAAGCTGTTGAAGTTGTGGAAGCTTGTGGATCTGTCAGTTGTCTGACTAATGGGAGACCAATATCGCATAAGCAGTAATCAATTTCCCCTTTCGGCTATCCTTTTAATTTGTTCAAATTTTGATAAGCCCGCCTTTCAACGTTGCAACCTACCTTCTCTGCTTAAAGGTTGGCTATTCTGACACATTAGGAGAGTGTTTCTCAACCTTGCCCATTTTAAGATGGGTAGACTTCAATACCCAGAATTCCCCCATCGGTTGGCTACCCTGGCAGGATGGGGAATTCTGGGGTTGAAGTCCACCCATCTTAAAGTTGCCAAGGTTGAGAAACACTGCATTAGGAAGCCATTCTCTGCAAGGTTTGGACTTCAACCCTTGGACAAAAAAAAAAGAGAGAGAGAAAACTTGGTGTTTACAATCACTGACAGCAGAAACTGCCTGTGGCAAGGTTCTAGGGGAAGTCACAAATAACCAATTCTTTGCGTCCTCGCTGCCCATAAGACTGAATGACTGCAGGGTTCAGAAATGGACTCTCAAGTTTTCAGTGTCTTGCTTATCTCCTATATTCCATTGGATTGCTTATCACTTACAATGACATCTAGGAAGTCCGCAAAACAACATGCTGGCTCTGGAAGCAGAACAGGAAAAAAAAAAAAACAGAGGCCAACAATAAAATGCATTGATAGCTTGATTCTGGTAACCGTAACAAAGGCTGTATCAATGGATTAAATAATAAATGTTTTAATTAATTACCTAGTTCTGAAGGATCCCGTTTTCTGAGGCTGCACAGTATAGTTTTTGAAACATGATCTAATCAGGTGGGCTGGATTTGCACACCAAGCTGAAGCATCCAGAGTGTTGCAAGATGAAAACACAGCAAAGTTTGGATGCTGTGTATCTTAGTTGGTGTAAAACAATCAACAGTTTTTTTCAGAAGGTAGCCATGCCAGTAGATCCGTGATCCTAAGTGTTCAGGGCATCCTTGTGTCAAAACAAAGAGATTTAATTTGATATTCTTCACCAGATCAAGGAATTTAACCATGTTCTCTTCTGCTTAGTCCATTTCAGAGGTTCTTCAGTTGTACTCTCGGTAGAGCGATGGCCTTTCCAAATGCCAAATACTATTCTCCAACTTGATCCAAATCTTGTTACACCACATGGAGAAAATCAACTGTTTGAATTGATGAGAAGGCTTAAAGCGCCCATGTTCTGTCTATCTCTAAAGAGGTCTTAGACCAGGGGTCTTCAACCTTGGCAACTTGAAGACTGTGAAGTAGGGAAGCCGTATCTGCTTGGACAGCTGAAGCAGATGGCCAGGCATGCTCCCTCCACACAACAGAAAGCCACTTAAGATCTTCCTCCTCATCCTATCATCCCCTCTGAGGAGAGCACTATGTCTTTCATCACTATTTCTCTACCATACTTTAAAGCAAGAGTGTCCAACTTTAGCAACTGTATATATAAACAAATGAATAAATGAAGCAGTATATTTAAAATATGCTAATTAGATAAAGAAATACCACTACTTGATCTTGCATATCTTAATAGCAGCCAGAATAAGCTTTGCCCAGAACTGGAAACTGGCTACGACCCCCTCAGAAAACATGGTAATCAACAAAATACATGAGTGCACTGAGGTGGACAGATTAACCAAACTCTTAAAAAATAATAAAGATAGTGACTATTACAAAGTATGGGATATCTGGTACGATTAACTAAAGAAAAGGTGATATTTGACAATTTGACAATATATTGAAAACAAGGGGGATGTGTAACCAATTGTAAATCGATATGCATAGAACCAAAGGCATTGAAAGGACGAAGTTATTGTAACAAAGTTGAACACGTCAATAGTAGAAAAACATAAGTGTAACTATCACTCAACACTTGCTGTAAAATGTATGTATATATACATGTTTGTTTGTTTTAATTAAATAAACATTGAATAAAAAATATTTAAAAAAAATAAAACATGCTAATGTTGTAGAATTGGATAATTTCCCCTCTTATGGAAGAAAGAATGTTTATGGCTATCTCTACCCATTAATAAAAATGTAAGAATTGCGCCTATTCCATCCCTCAGATCAAGGAACAGCAAGATTTTGAAAAGGGAAGGTCAGATTGTTCCCTTTCTCCCTCAGATAGGTAGGCTCACTCTTGAAGATAAGTTTGATGGCCTATTCGTGATGCTAATTATTTGTCTTCAATGCACTTCTAGAATCTGACAATTCCTCAGCCTGGTACCTTCCAGATGTCAGATGACAAATCATCCATCCAGTCAAGACTGATTTTTGGGCTTGGCCATCTGGTGACAAACCGTGTTTTAGAGGTAAGCAGATCTGATTTTTTTTTTTTTTTAGACCAGTGGTTGAGACTGGTGGGCACTGCAATGGAGATTGTATTTGTCTTCCTGAGATGGGGAAGATTAGATTAGTTGGCCTGTGTTTGAATGATCTTGGTAATCTGATTGGAATCTAGAGGGTTATTCTCAAAAATACCAAGATTGGAGCCACCACTGTGTGATCATAACCAGTGGTGGGATTCAGATTTTTTTACTACCAGTTCTGTGGATGTGTTCTGGTGGGCGTGGCAGGGGAAGAATACTGCAAAATCTCCATTCTTTCCCACCCCACTAACCTGCTTTCCAGCTCCTGTGCAGGGCAACCAAAGGAGACCCAGCCGATCAGCTGGGACTCAATTGGAAGCAGAGAAGAGATGGGGTTGGCAGGGCCAGTCAGAGGTGGGATTGGCCGGTTCCCTGAACTACTCAAAATTTCCGCTACCGGTTCTCCAGAACTGGCCAGAACCTGCTGAATGCCACCTCTGAACTAGTCCCTTTTTATGTCCCTTGTAAAAAAAAGGGTGGGGCTCCATTCATGTCGTTTTTGGCCACCATCTTGGTTTTTCTTTCCACTCTCCTCGTGAATTTCCCCATGGTTGCATTTAGTTATGAGAAACATTAGAAAGATGATAAATATAGCTGAATTGTAGGTCACTCCTTTTATCCAAGCGATGATAAGGGTGTGGGGGGGGGAACCCCTCTGTTCTTTTACTAAAATTTTAGCAGGCTAAAGCCATCTTTCCATTCTAAAGATACATTATTTGGGAGGAACCTATTTTAACAGAATGAAAGAGTAAGAGAATTGGAATGGAGAGTTGGAGATCCTTTAGTCCAACTCCCTGTCAGAGATTGGCAATACTGTATTATTATTATTGCATCCTGGACAAACCTCTTCTTGAAAACTTGCCACTTCTGCATTTCCACAGATTAATTGCTCTCACCATCAGGAAATCTCTCCTTAGTTCTAGGTTGGATCTCTCTTTGGGAAGGGTCCGTTTCTACTGCATGAAATTCAACCTTGAAATTTGAAATGTGAATGAACTTCTTTTCGAATTTATCTTTGAACTGAAAGCCAACAAACACTTGCTCCCACGAGGGGAAGATTCCCAAGCCAAAGAAACAGACCCAAATGTTGCTGTCTTCTTTCTATCTCTTTCTTACTCTCACTCTTTCTCTCTCTCCTGCCCTCCCTTCCCTAAAACCTGTTTCCCATTCCGATAGAAAAAGAAAGGTTGTCAGAACCCCATCCGTTCATCGGGCCTGACAGCATTGCCCTTTTTCTCACAACCTGCAGGTTTAACTGGGAGTGAAGGCTTAACCCACACGGAGCTAATTCTCTACCAAACAGCTGCAGCCGCTTCCTTTTGACTTCAGCTTCCCGCTGCAGGAAATTGCTTTTCACGGAACAGCTGTTCCACGCCACGTTAAGTCAGTCCAAGCATGCAGATGGGGGCTGCTGTTCTGGGTATAGTTGTGCCTGAGGTGGCCAGGCATGGCTGAGGCCACGAGGCCGGTTTGAGCCACATGTCGCACCAGGCAAGGCCCTGCCTAACTTTGCGTCTTTTTCTCAATGTGCAAAAGTTTTCTCCCAGAGCATATTGGAAGAGGATTTGAACCAGTGTGTCTATAAAAAAAAAAAAAAACTACCTAACTAAAACAATGTTTCTCAACCTTGGCACTTTAAGACAAGTGGAGTTCAACTCCTAGCTCCCATGCTGACTGGGGAATTCTTGGGGGGGGGGGGGGTGTAGAACTCAACTCTTCTTAAAACTGTAAAGATCAAGAAACATTGTGCTAAGGAATTCTTACATGTTCTTCTCATTCCAGAATAGAATAGAATAGAATAGAATAGAATAGAATAGAATAGAATGGAGAATGAATAGAATAGAATAGAAAATGAATATAATAGAAAATGAATAGAATAGAATAGAATAGAATAGAACAGAATAGAACAGAACAGAATAGAATTCTTTATTGGCCGTGTGTGATTGGACACACAAGGAATTTGTCTTGGTGCAAATGCTCTCAATGTACATAAAAGAAAAGATACATTTGTCAAGAGTCAAGAATCATCAGGTACAATACTTAATAATAGTCACAGGGTACAATAAGTAATCAAATCATACTAAGAAGCAGTCAACAGAGATCATAAGGACACAAGCGACAAAGTTATAGTCATACCATACTAAGTGGGAGGGGATGGGTGATAAGGAGTGATGAAAAGATTAATAGTAATAGTAGTGCAGACTTTGTAAAATAGTTGGACAGTGTTGAGGGAGTTATTTGTTTAGCAGAGGGATGGCATTCGGGGAAAAACTGTCCTTGTGTCTAGTTGTTCTAGTGTGCAGCGCTCTATAGAGTTGTTTTGAGGGAAGGAGTTGAAACAGTTTATGTCTGGGATGTGAGGGGTCTGTAAATGTTTTCACAGCCCTCTTTTCAACTCCTGCAGTCAACTGACCAATAAAGAAATGTGATGCTCAATTGTGCACCAGTGCTAAAGATATTGCAGAGAGAAAAACCCACCCTACAAAAAAGCTGTCACACCTGTTCTCCAAAACACCTGAGACCAGGTGTAAGAAGTAACAGACAGAAGATCATTAAAGAGAGATCCAATCTAGAACGAAGGAGACATTTCCTGATGGTGAGAACAATTCATCACTGGAACGGCTTGCCTTCAAAACTTGTGGGTGATATGATGAGGGGACATGATAGTTGTCTTCGAGTACTTGAGGGGCTGTTGCAGAGAAGAAGGGGTTGACTTATTCTCCTAAACACTGTAGGGCAGAACAAGATGGAACGGATGAGGATCATTCAATAGAAATCCAGTCTAGAACTATGGAGAAATTTCCTGACAGCGAGAACAATTAACCAGTGGAACAGCTTTCCTTCAGAAGTTCTGAGTGCTCCATC
The DNA here is from genome assembly GCA_015471245.1 of Laticauda colubrina. Lineage (NCBI taxonomy): Eukaryota > Metazoa > Chordata > Lepidosauria > Squamata > Elapidae > Laticauda > Laticauda colubrina. The sequence goes on from BLBF01000067.1 coordinate 3,496,238, forward strand.
TCGGGAGGGTTTTAAGAAGAGACTGGACAGCCATTTGTTCAAAATGGTATAGGATCTCCTGCTCAAGTAGAAGTTTGGACTAGTAGACCTCCATGATCCCTTCCAACTCTGTATGTCTTCATTTTAATTTGCTTGGACTTATTCTTATTCTCCCTGGCTTCTAACAGGTAGACTAAAAGATGGAGCTGAGAAGTCGTACTAGAGGTGGTATTCAGAAAATTCTGACTTGTTCTGGAGAATTGGGAGTGGAAATTTTGAGTTGTTTGGAGAACCGGCAAATCCCACCTCTGACTGGCCCCGCCAACCCCATCTATTCTCTGCCACCCGAGTACCAGCTGATTGGTTGGATCTTCTTTGGTTGCCCTCCCTGCACAGGAGAACGGAGCTGGAAAGCAGGTTAGTAGGGGGGGATTTTGCAGTATCCTTCCCCTGCTGTGCCCACCAAGCCACACCCACAGAACCAGTAGTAAAAATGTTTGAATCCTACCATTGACTCGTACATGATATTTTTGTTATATAACAAGCTGTGCCTTACAGTTTGGGGTTCAAGTACTTTTAATTAATAGTATGAACATGTTGGAGTCACAATATTTAATCAGGACAATGGACCTCAAGTTTTATGGCTGGAAATAGCATTAAGCAACACAGGTAGGTTTTAATCCACATCTTTGCCTGGTAAAACCAGGTGTTCTTTTTTTCTTAATCTATTTTTGGCTAAGTCTATCATCCAGCAACAGATTTATTTAGCTCAGTTCTTCTTCCTTTCCCTTGACTGGAGATGGATCTCTGGGGTTTTGATCAGAGGACATTGCTTTACAATAAAACAAAACAAAACATTAACTCTGTTGGGCCCATGATGTTTAAACTGGAAATACTTTTTGGTAGATCCAGTGATGAACATAGCCCCCTGGAAAACCACCAGACCCCTTTCAAATTTTTTTAATTTTAAGAACAAAAAGAAGGGCAGAATTATCAAAACTCCAAGGAATTATCATGATGACCGGAGTTAAATTTAGATTAAATCAATTGTAAATGTATTTTCTAATCCATCCTTCTTTCAAAAGAATGTTGTCCTTTATCAAAGTTTAAAAGAAGTCATTCACTCCCCCAAATTCTCCCAAAGAATTTGGTTCTTTCAGTTTAAATTAAACCTTTTTCTTCTAACAAATATTCTCCCACAAAATCATAATCCTTCTTCCTCTTCAACAAACCCTACGATGCTCTCAACTTTCTACATGCAGGGGGCATCTCATCCCCTCATTGGGTTTTGAGATAACTGAATAAATATGTTTGCTTTTCTAATTTGAATGAGCAGCTTACTTCGATGGTTATTTAAATGGGAAACTTATACAGATAGTCCTTGACTTACAACAGTTCATTTAGTGACTGTTCAAAGAGTGCTGAGAAAAGTGACTTACGACCATTTTTCTCAGTTACAACCTTTGTAGTAACTCCATGATCCTGTGATCAAAATTCAGATGCTTGGCAACCGGTTCTTACTAATGATGGTCGCTATGTCCCAAGGTTATCTGATCCCCTTTTGCGACCTTCTGACAAGCAAAGTCAATGGGGAAGCCAGATTCACTTAATAACCAGGTTACTAACTTATCAACTGCAATGATTCACTTAACAACTTATGGGAAAAAAGATTGTAAAATGGGGCAAAACCTATTTAACAAATGTCTCACTTAACAACATAAATTTTGAACTCAATTCTGGTTGTAAATCAAGGACTACCTGTACTTTGATATCTCAATAATCTCCACACTGTTATGTCCCTGTTTCTCACCTTTTCCCATCAACCATGTTAGTTTGGGATGATAGCTAGGGTACTTCCAGATTTACCAAGCCTAACAAAACCAATCAAAAGATATGGCCATCTACTCGATTTTTTTATCTCTGTTAAATTTTCTCTCTTGATAGAAATGAAGACAGCAGAAAAGATGAGAAAGGTGTGGAATAAATATTTTTTGGATCTTTGTAGAGTTCAGAGAATAAGGTGGGACAGTGGTGCAATAAAATCTTTATCTGGTAGCATCCCTGGATACGATAGGTTCCTAGCATCATGTAATTCCAAATCTGCCCTCATTATTTTCATAGGAGAAAATCCATGTCTTAAGAACATCAAAGGTTATTATGGAATACTGATGATATGACACAGGTGAATATGACACAGGTCATTTTGGAGCAATCAGTGGCTGTGCTGGTGAGAAATTATGAGAGTTGAAGCCCAACACATCACAGAGACAACAAGCTGGGAAGGTGGCTTGTGTAGATCATGACCATCACCTGGTTCTATCACAAGACAAGGTGAGTATCTTCTATTCTAAGCCCTCCTCCTTGGAGATGAAGCTGTTTAGATCCAATGATGGACTCCTCCGATAGTTGAGAAGATTAATTGTGTCTGTCTGGTGCACCCAACTTGGTTTTTTCTCTTCACTTCCAAAACAACCCAACAATCAATGATATGAAGAGTGAAAGAAACAAACAAACTAAGATGGAGAAGCTGAAAATGTAGGACAAACCAGTCTAGTTACTTTAGCCAACTACAGATGGTCCTCAATGTACAACCATTCATTCAACAACCATTCAAACTTACAATAGCACTGGAAAAAGTGACATGAGACCATTCCTTGCACTTATGACCATTGCAGCATCCCTATTACAGTTGAGGTGTCCTGGGGTCATGTGTTCCCCCAATCACAACCTTCCAAGTTAGCTTCCAAGAAGCCAAGTCAATTGGGGGAAGCCAGATTCAATTAATGACCATCTGATTCACTTAACAACCACAAGCAATTCAGTTAGCAACTATGGCAAAAAAGTCCATAAACTCTGACACAATTCAATTAACAACTGTCTTGCTTAACAATGGAAATTCTGTTCTCAATTAGGATCATAGATTGGGGATTACCTGTATAGATTTGTTTCAGAAAGACCCAGGAAACTATTTCAACTGTGGGGAAGAAGATCTATGAAGACACATTCAAAGATGGTCAGTTGAGAAAGTTTACTGCTACTATCTTTCCATTGTCCATCTTGGCTAGAACTTCAAGTTGTAGCCTTTGCTCCTCTATATGGCCACTTAATGAGAAGGAAGGACTCACTGGAGAAGAGCTTCATGCTGGGAAAGATTGAGGGCAATAGAAGAAGGAGATGGCGGAGAATGAGGCGGCTGGGTGGAATCACTGAAGCAGAAGGTGTGAGCTTAATTGGACTCCAGAAGATGGTTGAGGACAGAAAAGCCTGGAGGAACATTGTCCATGGGGTCGCGATGGATTAGACATGACTTTGCAACTAACAACAACAACAACATGGTACCAGACTGGTGAAAACTAACTTGTTTCATAGGTTTGAGGTCATAGAATGGATTGCTTACAATATGTAACTGTTTGACCATCGTACTATACTTTGATGGACACAGAAGGCCCTCGGAAGGGAATGACCAACTAACCATGATCCAACCTGCCCAAAATCTATCTTGCTTCCATTTGACTGTCTCGGCCTCTCCTTTCCCAAGCTGCATAATGGTTTCTTTGGGAATGTGCAGCTAGCTGACACATTTGCTACAGATGGATGGTGTGTGCGGAGACAGCTGTCAGTCCCCATTTGCAGCGTCCGATGTGACAGCAGCAGAGATGAGTTGTGAAAGGCCATTTCGTGGAGCACATGCACTCTGACATTCTGTGAGATGAGCCCTACAGACACCTCTCGGTAGACCTGGGGAGAAAATGGCAAGCTCGCCGTTTTGCCTTTCCCTCCCCCCCTTCCTCCTCCCCTCCTCCAAGTAGCCTCCAGGCTTGAAGAAAGCATGAGCACCTTGGTGTGTTTTGTTTGCGTACATCCCTACGGGAGGTGGAGGGAGGCATGGTTCTTCATGCCATCACTGAGGTATGAGATCGCGGGTGGTGGAATTGTGATAAGGAAATGGAGCCATTGACAGGTGAATAAATTATGGGCCTAAAGTGGCCTTTCCTCTTTGGAAAGACAGCATTTCAGGTTTCAGGAGACTTCTTCATCTCATGTTCTCCATGCTAAGCCATGTACATTATTTCCATCTACATAAGGAACATCGAGCAATTAAAAGGATCTTTCTTTCCATAGTTCTTCCTAAATCGGTTTGTATCACACTAATACCAGTCCATTAAGCAATGCTGGGTAGGAGCTTCATGCTGTTTCTCCAGGACCTTGTATTCCAAGCTTCTTGACACTCATTAGGGTCATATGAAACCTGTAGTTCATCACGTCTTGAATAGAGTCATTCTTTGGACCTCTGTAGAAGTCCTTATTGTCTTCTTTGCTATGTATCTAAAAGGCCATCTCACCAGAAGGGTGTTCAGGCCAAAGGGAACAATCATAGAGAAGATGGTTATCCCACACATCCTACTTGTGGCCTTCTAGAAGGCACCTGGATGGATACGAGTGGCTTGATGTGATACTCTGCTTGTTTTCCAGCTTGTTTCAAATGAGGCCTTTATTGTGTAGTAGATCTGCTCTATGTATGGAACTTGATGGGTCATTCAAGCATTTCTGTCTTTCAGTAGAAGACCTCCCATGATGCCCAAGGCAGTCACTGAGCCACGCCTGTTGAGGGGGTAATATGAGGAAGCTTTCATCTGGAAGCACACTCAGATTCTTGAAGGTCTTAAAGAACTGGGGCTTCAGTTTCTCACTGAACTTCCACCAATCTACGAACAATGGGAAGAAATGGCCTTCCGCAATTCAGAAATCTTATTCTTTCTGGATATCAACTTTGTGCAACTTTCCAAAAGGTGGTGGGAAAGTTAGGAGGAAAACTGGTTGCTCAATGATTCACAAATGGATCTCACGACACAACATTCTCGGATGAAGTCCTTCTATTCAGGACACCAGGCCTGCTTCTCGTTAGTCCATTCCATCTCACTTCACATCAAATGTTCTGTTTTCCCCTGCAGCAGATAACTATTATTCCAGCGCCACTAAGCATATGTGTTTCTCACTGTGCAACTCGGAGCTTTTTCTCCCGGAGAATTATTTTTCATTCTAATTTTTTTGTTTTTTAATATTCTGCCATCCTCAGGGTACCCCAAGTTTGCTGAGTCTTCTGATTTGCTTATGGATAATCCTATTTTAATTATGAAAGTACTAGCTCTCACAACCATAAAGACCAAAGAAGCTTTGGGGAATTAAGAAATTCTGTTACTCTTATTAAAATGTTGGCCTTGCAACAGATTCCATTTCCCACTTAACCTGGCCTTTCAAGCTGGGATTTATGAAGCAATTTCACTAAGGAAGAAGATGTGTAAAAAGATACCTATTGGAGAAATTATTCTGGTTGTCCAGAAAGCATTTTTGGGGTCTGTGGAATTCTACAGAGGTTCCAAGTTGCAAAGACTCTTCAAAATGGAGAATGAAGGGAGAATGAAGCTAGAAAGTGGCAACAAAAAAATCAAAAGCAAAACATGGAAAAGGCAAATATAAAAAGAGTGACTTCAGTCTGTCTTCACTGCAGATATAAATACATAATAAAGTCACCTCGTACTCTAAATTAAAGCAAAAATTTAATGACAAAAGTATACAAATGAAGCAATCAAAATGACATTATATTGTATAACAAAATAGCCTCTTACTCTAAGTTTAAGCATGTATACACAAAATATGTTGTTCATATCTCATAATCATGATAATATACCATGTTTCTATAATTATAGCTAATCCAATCACCAAATCCTTGAGTCAAGCTTTCATTTTTGTCTTTCTCATGCATGAAATCCAAAAGTGGCATCCATATACAGCTGTCTGCCACTTTTAATGCTTCCCCGAAAATAAGACCCAACTGGAAAGTAAGCCCTAGCATGAATTTTCAGGATGCTTGTAATATAAGCCCTACCTCAAAAACAAGCCCCAGTTAAGATCATCAGCCCAACAGTCACTTTTGGTACCGTGTTTCCCCCAAAATAAGACCTAGCCAGAAAATAAGCCCTACTGTGTCTTTTGGAGCAAAAAATGATATAAGACACAGTCTTACTTTTGAGAAAATACAGGTAATAGGTAGCACATAGTACATTCATATCTAAGGGTTATCCTGAAATTAGACAATCTTAACCCAAAGACTGCCTGTATTTTCCTTACCTGAAGTTTTCTGTCAATGTTGTTACACTACTGTGTTCCGAACAGAACTTTTTTTAAAAAAAAAAAATCAAACAGAAAAGAATATTTGTAGCCCAGAGTTGACCTGTGGGGTCCTTGGGGTCCTCTGAACTTGGTGGTTTTCTTGCAGATTTTTCATGACCAAACTAGGTAACATCATCAGTGCACTTTTAAAAAAATCTACCCCGTTTTAGGGCAGCAGGACCCATCTCTTTACAACTTATTCTTATGTGCTTTCCTCACACCAGCTGGGAGGCACACCTGCTGGGAAAACATTCACACTGCAGAGAGATTCCTAAGGTGGAGCGACTACGATCGAGTTGTCTTCACCACTGCTATTCCAGACAGGCCTTCTGGACGTGAAGAAGAGTCTAATTCCAAGATGGAACGATTGGAAAAATGCCACTCCAGATTTCCAGACAAAATGCTGTCATGAACATTCCTCGTCATTGTTCAAGGCAGGGTTTGCCAGGTTGGGAGCCAAGAATGAACACTGAGATCTACCCGATGCCTTCTTAGATGTAAAAGGACTTCACTTTCCACTGTCCCTATCTGGCACAACTACTTCTGATTTAGATCATCTCTGTAGAAAAACACCAAGGGAAACTTCAAATATTGTTCAAGAGTGGGAATTGGAACATTCTGTGATACACTTTTGATGCCTGACAGAAAATGAAAAGAAACAGAAGACCATAATTCTCTTTCTTTTTTTTTTCTTTTTTTGGGGGGGGGGGGGAAACAAACCACACTTGCTGAGAAGTATTAAAGATCCACCTCGGGGCTTTGTCCATGTTACAAATGGTCACTCATTTTGATTTCTTCAGAAGTCTTTGAAGAAATAGGCAGAGCTTCGAGATATTTCAACAAACGAAGGGACGATTGCTTAGAGAGACAGAGGTAAGGAGGAAAGATGTACAGTTGTTCCTATAGAGCTCAGACTTTAGGTGGCACTAGACTGAAAGATTTCCCCTCCTCTTTAAATTTTATATTATTTTTAATAATAATTTATATTACATTGTTCCCATCTTATGATTGCCATGCTGGGCAGCAAACATACAGTTAAAAAAAAACCCAAATGAAAACAGCAACAATGAATAATCAAATAATGTTGCCTGAGGATAAATACAAACTGAACCAGAAGAAAAAAACCAGGCTCATATGGATGAGTTCATCTAACCTCCAGTGACTTAATGTAGATGTTGAACAGAAGTTGGGAAATTACAGAACTCTGAAGGACCCCAAATAAGGAATATTTTGACATCTGTCTGTCTGCCTGTCTCATCAAGATCACCTAAAACTAGCCCTTAAGGAAGAAGGGAAAAACCACCAGACCGTCCCAGATTCCCAATTTTTGTGTCAATCCAGAACCTTTCTGTGATTATTGGTGCCAAACACTGCTAAGATCTAACTGTCCACCTTGGGGCGAAAAATAGGACACAAATATTGAAATTTCTGCCCTTCCCATGTCCGCAGATAGCTAACCAGAGGCCTGGTTTAGGCTTATCCAGTTGAAAGAGCAGAGTCCAAAATGTACCTGTAGGAACTTTGCAAGGAAGAGCAAAAGCATCTGGCATGTAAAATTGCTCAAAGTTGAAAAAAGGCCACCGAGTGCAGAAAGCATATGCAACCTGACACCAGATAAAATCCTAGCTTTTCTTTTGGCCTAAAGTGATATTTTCTAGCCTGAGCCTGACTGTGGCTAGATGGTATCAGGATTCATTTCCTGCTCCCCCTAAACTGGTACTTGCTAGGGCGACCTGGTTCAGCGCAGTGGTTAAAGGCACCATGCCAGAAACCAAGAACCTGTGAGTTTTGCCTTGGGCAGGAAGCCTACCAAAATGATTCAAGCCCAGTCACTCTCTCTCAACCATAGCAAGAAGACAAAGGCAAGCCACTTCATCAAATGTTGCCCAGAAAACCACAAGGACTTATTCATGTACATCACCGGGAGTCGAGTTTGATAAAGTTATGATGGGAATCAGTCTGATCTGATAAAGGAGAATGTATCACAGGGTTGAAATGAGGAGTCCTTGGTACTCTCTGAGCTTGCTTGGTTATTTGCTGACGTTTATTACCCAACTAGGTAACATCAACAGTGCTAGAAGGGAATGGGGTTTGCAGAGAAGAGGAGGAGAAGGAGATGACTGTGGGGTCCTGAGTACTCTTTCAGCTTGGTTGTTTTCTTGCAGACGTTTCATTACCCAACTAGGTAACATCATTAGTGCTAGAAGGGAGTGGGGTTTGTGGAGAGGAGGAGGAGGAGGAGGAGGAGGAGGAGGAGGAGGAGGAGGAGGAGGAGGAGGAGGAGGAGGAGGAGGAGGAGGAGACTGTGGGGTTCTGAGTGCTCCTTCAGCTTGATTGTTTTCTTGCAGACGTTTCATTACCCAACTAGGTAACATCATTAGTGCTAGAAGGGAGTGGGGTTTGTGGAGAGCTGATGGGGGGGGGGGTCCTTGGTGCTCTCTGAACTTGCTTGGTTTCTTGCATGGTTTGCCGTGTCATTGTTGGTGAGAGTGGTCTTGGAGGTTCTGCTGCCCCAACCAACCCACTACCTTTGGGGCAGTAGAACCTCCAAGACCACCCCCACCAACACCGATAGGGCCATCCACTAGAATAAAAACTGAGAGAAAACCCCTCTCCCTTCTAGCACTGATGATGTTGCCTAGTTTGGGTACTGAAACATCTGCAAGAAAACAATAGAAGCTCAGACAGCGCCAAGGATCCCTCAATCTAATCTAGCAGTGAAGATGCTGGCCTAGGAATAGGGGGGTTCTGAGTTCTATTCCAACCTGGGACACAGACATCAGGGTGACCTTGGACCAGTTCCTTCTCTTTCAGACCTAGAAAAAAGGAAGCTCTCTGCTTGGTCATTCATGCCCTGGCCATCTTCCATTTGGACTGTTGCAATGTTCTCTACATGGGGCTACCCTTGAAAAGTATCTAGAAGCTTCAATTTGCACTTATGAGCATCATAGACCATTGACATCTATTTATGACACTTGCAGTGTCCCCAGGTCAATGTGGTCACTATTTGCAGAATCATTTGTAATGTTTGAAGGGCTCGGTGCATTTTGCATGCAACACCTCCCTCCTAATCTCTACCACAACCTTACAAAGTCAGTCAGTCTTAACTTGCGCCAGTTCAGACAGGCAGTGGGCTACTGCATGAAGCTTAAAGAATAGAATAGAATAGAATAGAATAGAATAGAATAGAATAGAATAGAATAGAATAGAATAGAATAGAATAGAATAGAATTCTTTATTGGCCAAGTATGATTGGAAACACAAGGAATTTGTCTTGGTGTAAATGCTCTCAGTGCACATAAAAGAAAAGATATACATTTGTGAAGAGTCAAGAATCATAAGGTAGAACACTTAATGATAGTCAAAGAGTACAATAAGCAATTGAATCATACCAGAAAACAGTCAATAAAAATCGTAAGGATACAAGCAACAAGGTTACAGTCATGTAGTCACAAGTGGGAGGCGATGGGTGGTAAGGAGTGGTGAGAGGATTAATAGTAGTGCAGACTTTGTAAATAGTTGGACAATGTTGAGGGAATTATTTGTTTAGCAGAGTGATGGCATTCGGAGAAAAAACATTAAAGACATTAACTTGCCAAAGATCACCTTGGGAGATCCCAGAAGATGTGAATTTTGTGTTGGGGATTTCTTGATCCCTGTTTTGTTTTGTTTTTCTGAACCAACCCTCTCTTTCTCTTTCTGTCCCTCTGCATCCCTTTATCATTTGTCTCCTTGTTCTTTTGAAGCTCTGAACTCCATGTAGTTCTTGCCTGTAATTAGCACTACCCCTAATTTCATTTGATTCCTAGTTTGTTTTCTATTAATGCAGTAAAATTATTAGAGCAACTTAATTAGACTTCCTTTGTGTCTAAGGGGGAGAATTGTCTCCTCAAGGTTGGATATTTTTCTTAAGGAAAAATAAATCAGGGTCTGTTACCAAAATATTCTTTGAATTTTTTCATATGCCACGTCCTTTCTGAAGAACTGGGAACTGAGAACTTCCTTTTTTCCTTTTAACATTATTTTTGGCTTCGTGTTTGATTGTAAAGATTTGGGAGCAAAGACTCCTGTTCATCATTACTTGATTTTATTTATTTATTCATCACATTTAGAATAGGCCCATCTCCTGCACAGAGAGACTCTGGGCTATGTAAAAATAAAATAAAAAACTAAAAAAAACTAAAAATTGAATGTCAAATTTAAGATAGAGGCAAGGTTATTTAAAATTCATCTGTAAAAGTTAAAATCACTATCACACACAAAATAAAGGGGGAAGAGGGACTAGGGATCTGTTTCCCCCCCCCTCCCAATACAATACCAACCCAAAAGAAGAGAGAGAGAGAAAAGAAATTAACTGCTCAATATTTCAGTTGGCTCTCAGCCCATTTCTCTCCTTTTTAAAAAAATCATATTCTATCTCGGCACTAGAAGCTAGTGAGTCCTCATAGTTAGAAGGGTTTTAAACAAAAAAAATGAAATAATCATGTTGAGTCTGTCTCAAACACGGTTTTGGGCAAGACAGCAAATACACTTGGGGAATTATTATCATTATCATTATCATTATCATTATTATTATTATTATTATTATTATTATTATTATTATTATTATTATTTGCTAGAAAGGAAAGGAACACAGAAAGGGGGTTTGGATATGCAGTCTGTGTATGTGCAAATTAAAAAAAATTGCAGCACATTCAAATCCCAACCCAGCTCCTCACGGCCAAAGCAGGTGCATCAAGCTTTCCTTCCATCTTCCTGGCCTTGAATAAAAACTTGAAACGCATTGCCAGCAGACACAGATACAAAGAGAAGCAATGCAAAAACTTTGGGGCCAGTCAGGGATGCCTGGGAATTCTCTTTACTTCTTCCTAAAGTAAAGATCCCCCTTGTCTTTCTCTGGGCTCCGGCTTGCATCTCCCTCCCTCTTCCTTCTCCTTCTCCTCCTCCCCCATTCCTTTGCTTCCTCTCCTTCCCTCTCACTTTCCTCCTCCTCTATCCCTCTTGCCAGACCCTTGGCTGGGAGTAGCTCAGCATGTGACCAAGGCACCTTCCTTAAAAGGGGCTGGAGCAACCCAGGCCATGCGACAAGGATGCCTCAAAGCCACACGTGCCATCCATAATATATACCTCCCACATCATCTCAGAGGCTTCTCAGTGACACAGACAACATCAGGCAGTGAAGCAGGAGGGCAGAGGTCCCATTTCAGAGGTAAGAAGACTTTGCTTTTCTCGTGACTGCTGGGCTCCTTGCAAGGAAGCCAACTTTGGAGAAGGATGTTTGCAGGTGTGCAGACTCACATTCTACCTGGTTGATTGGGCACAGAAGCAACTGGGGGGGGGGAATCCCTCTCTGTTTAAAAAAGCATGGAGTGAGTTTAGGGACTGCTTCTGCAAAATTGCAGCCTGATAGAGGTTTCTGATAATGCATGAGTTTTACGCAACTGAGAGAGTTAGGATTTCCTTAATCCAGGCTTAGGGCTTAACGGGGAACCCAACCATCCTGTTGCAAAAGAAGGCTGGAAACTCAAAGCAAACTTGATTGTTCGGCTTCTTGCCTCCCTGCCACCTCTGTCAATTCTTGCACTCTCTGTGGGCGCGTTTCTTCTTTCATCCCCATTCTTTTCACAAATACAATAGTAAACTCTTTCCAGGGAGTTCCAGTTTACAACCCCTGAATAGGTTTTTTTTTGTTTTTTTTTTTGTCTAAAGACTTTTTGACCTGAAATTTACCTTTCTTGTTTCTAAGTTCTCTTAGAACTTAGATTTATTGATCTGGGGAAGAGTCAAAATGTCACCGATTTGTTTTCTCCTGCGTTTCCAACTCTGATTTTTTTCCCCAAATGTAAAAACTGACTTTGGGTAGAATAGAGGCATCAGTGAGGCTCTTTTCTTCCATTTAAATGCTATTGGTATCATTTCAGACTTCGAAGAACAAAATTTCAGAGGAGGAATTAACTTAGAAATGTCAGTAACCCTTGCAGAACTATCAGCTGTTTAAAGCTGATAGAAAAATCAATATTATTTAAATTGGTTTTCTCATGCCTTTTTAGTTCCTTAAATTTAAAAGGGCTTTCTTCCATATGCAGACACCTCCCCTCCAGATGAATAGAGATACATGTCCATCCTCCTCAAATAATATGACAGCCAGGGATGATGGGAGCTGTAGTCCAAAACAGTTTGGAAGGGTTTTCTTCGAGTTTTTTTGAAATTTCTCTTTTCTTATGGAGAATTGTCATCTTGAAAAAGCAGCATGGGATTTTAAGAGACAAGGAGGTGCAAGAGAAGGAAATGATAGAAAAAGACTTTTTTTTAAAAAAGGAAAGAGCTAAAATAGGAAGAAAGATCTCTTTCCTTCCCACTTGGGGAAGGCTAAAAGTATTTGAAGAGAAAATTAGTATTTTTATATCTCGGCTTTATCTCATACAACTGAGGGTGGTGCATATAATATAGATTTTGTCTCCTATTTTCCCTTTGAGATAGGCGAAGCTTGGACAGAGTGATCGTCCAAACCCACCCAGGACTACAATTCACACTCTCCTAGTTTGTAGTATTGCAGGTTAATAACTACACTAAACTGTATCTCTAGCCACTAAACCCAACAGCTAAATGGAAATGTACTCTACTTTAAAAAGATATTTGTTTTCTCCTGTTCGTGAGATCAAGGCACTTCCTCACGTAAGATTCCATTTTTTTTCTTGGACCTTACAGAATTGTTTCTGCTGTATTTTCTAAGAAACTTTAGACAACTCGTGCCACAGAACAAATAAGGTACAGAATAGGTGTACACAAATGGAGGACACAAAGTGTGAAACAACTTATAAATTGGGAGGTCGGGAACACAAGTGGGAGTTGTTAATGACTGTACAACACAGCTTTTAGACAGCAAACCCACATATAAAGAGAATCTCCATAGATGGCTCAAATGAAATTCCATGTTCAAGAGCAGGAGGCTGTCACGTGCCTTTATATCCAGTTTGTCAGAGATTCCCCAAAGCCCTGGATATATATGTAGTATTAAGAAATATTGTCCAAATTGTTGTTTTTCACTGTTGTTTCATTGTTCAAACCCAACAAGGCAATTCTTGACTGACTCTGTGTTTTCTACGCAAGAGGATCTATTCCCAAACTGGTCCTTCAGATCTTCCAGGGGTGCCCCCATCATCACTGTAGCTGTATCTTTCTCTACCTTGTTTCGGGTTGTTCTTTTCTGCTCTTTCTTTCCATCTTTTCCAGCATCAAAGCCTTCTCCAGAGGCATCCTAAGACTTCCAAAGTAGAATAATTTGAGCCTGGTCATATGTGCCTTGAATGAGACCTTCTGGCTGAAAGGCAATTCTTACAAACTCTCTGAGGTCCTTTCTTGTGGCTGGACCCCAAACACACTGAACAACTCAGTTCAGTTTTTTGTTCTTTTTCATGCAACCTCCTGTGTTCACTAGAATGGCTTTTTCCTTCACTTTTATCTCACAACTGTGAAGTATAATTGCAGGAAGAGAGAATACTGGAAATTGTGCACCGCTTGATAGGACCAGCGTAAAATCTTTCCGTGTATCAAGGTGGCTTTAGAAAGCAAGTCCCTAGCAGCGAGACATTGTAATAAAAATTATCTGGCTATGTAGCCATGGTTTGTGAACCACTGAGCAGAAACTACACCAAGCTTTATTTGGCAATTATATCAGTGAAAGCACACATAGTGTAAAGTACAGTGTAAGAGTATTCACTCCCTCTTTCTTTATTCTCTTCTGTTAGCCAAATGGTTGCTTTCATGCCTTTGAATCAGTTTTGAAACCTGGCAACTGCTGGATTAGTCCATGCAGTTTTCTTGGCAAGGTTCTTTGGAATTTGGTGGCCATTGTCTCCTTCCTAGGGCTGAGAGAGAGTGACTGGCCCAAGGCTGGCTTTGTGCTTGTGGTGGGACTAGAAACCAGACTTCCCAATTTTTAGACCGATGCCTCAACCATTGCTCCAAACTGTGGTGGTGTTTTTTTTGGGGGGGTTAGTCAATAGCCAAGGCCATTCCAGTTTTGCCAAGCCAGACATCAAGGAGCTTCCATAATTTTTTTTTTTTTTTTTTTTGCTGTTTAGTGTGCTAACCAAATTTGCAGGATAGCATCAGAAAAGAAATGCTCTAAAATTTTGGAAGAAATCTTAAAGTAACCTCTTAATCTTAGATTAATCTCTTAATTCTAGGACATGAATCTTTGACAATCCAGATGAAATTAATAAATAATAAATAAATATTAAACAAAAGTAACTAAATAGAAAGAGGTAAGAACATATGTTCTCTGCCTCGTGTGATTTATAAAAAAAAAAATAAAGGTGGGAAAATACAAAAGAGGATGCAAAAGGTATATCTGTTAAAGGAGAGATTTAAGATTGTTACTTAGATGATGTTAAAATGGAAACTGAACTGCCAGGACAGATGAAAAGTTAAAAGTCTGTGGGTGAATACAGAGATTTCTCTTGTCAAAGACTGTTATGCTGCTGTGTTAGAAAAACAGGGTTTAATTCTGGTATGTGACAGTAATAAAAGACTGATTGAGAAAAAACAGTACTTAGTGTTCCTTGCCTATCACTAGTCATAATTTAGGCTCAACTGAAAGTCTGTTTTAAAGGAAGAATGTTCATGTTTTTCTGAATTTCGATTCCACCTTAAACCCTTCCTCCAGATCTGTTTATGAGGGTTTGAATCTTCCCAAGAATAGAAAAATTAAAACAATATAAACATGTCTGTGTGGTATGAAGACAGTGAGAAGTGCTGAATTTGGAGAACATGCAAAAAAGAAAAAGAAAATCAGGAATATTTCTTAGCACACGGTGCCGTTTCTTTCACATCAGCTACAATTTCTCCTTTACTACAGAAAAAAAGGGTACACATTCAAATAATTTCTGATCATGTGCTGGTTACACTTTTAATTCTTGTGCTGTTATAGTTTGCACATTTTAAATATTTTGTATTCTTTTAAATCATGTGCACATTACCCAGAGAATTCCAATTAATAATAGTTTAGGTCTTTACTAAATATATCCAATAGAGCTAAGAAGGCTTAAATCTCGTCAAAGTTATCGGGTTTTTACCACAATGTAGCAAGACCATCATACTTTCCAAAAGCAGATATTTGTATTACTATTTTTTTAAAAAAACAAAACAAAATCAAAATTGTATCCACTCTATATTTTTCCACTTTGAAAAATGTTATTGTTCTCCTTATTGAATAATAACATTGTTTAACATTGCAAGAAAAATACACTTGTTCAAAAAGGATATAAAGTATGTTTAAAGTATGTTTAATTTAAAAAAAAATGTTCTGCCATTTTGGGAAGTAGCTAAGATAACTAAGAAATTCATTCAATGTCAAAAAGAAATACCCCACTGTCATACAAATTCATTTCTTTTTGTTTTGAGCAGAAAGCATAACAAATAATTCCAAATACATCTTTAACTGAGTCTTTTCACCCAAAAGGAAATGTTTCTGATTTTAAAAAGTCCCTGGCAACACTTCAATGAAATTGACTCAGATGGCTGATCATCTTTGGCATTGTTTGGTATGAAGTTGAGAGACAACCGGGATATGCTAGAGTTCTAGATTAAACTGGGGAATTAAACTGACACCACCACCACCCGCCGCCGCCAAAGAAGGCAATAGCAAAACCAGAATTTCATGGAGCATTCAGTGAAGTCACCAGGATTTGGGTTGGAAATAGTTTTACTTACCTCCTCTTGGTTCCTAACTCACATTGTTGGTACTGTGGGATTTTTTTGACATAAAAATGGGAGAAAAAACGAACTTGTGAAGTATGACTTGGATGATTACTATAATTAGGATAGATTATAGAAAGAAGAGAATCATGATATAACTTTAGAGAGAGAGGTTAAATTATAATAGTATTTGTAACTGCAGTGAAGAATATTGGAAACCACTTCTTATATTTTTTTTATCTTATATTTTTAACTTTTTTTTTCTTTTTTGACCGTTTTGCTTTCTCTTTGACTTCTTCCTTTTCCTTTCCTCCTCATTTGACAGCAGTGTCTATTACTATTTTTCTTCTAAGTGTTTTAATATATATGTGGGTGTGTGTGGGTGTTTGTGTGTATTGAGGATGTGTGTACATGTGTGTTTATTATACATACATACATACATACGTGTGTGTGTGTGTGTGTGTGTGTGTGTGCTGTTTAGCTTCCTTCGGGTATTATCCCACGTCATTGTAGTAACTACAATGACGTGGGATAATACCCGAAGAAAGCTAAACAGCACACATGTAAGTACCCGCGAAAACCTAAGA
>BLBF01000067.1:3518959-3532616 GCA_015471245.1 Laticauda colubrina
TTCCTTCCTTCCTTCCTTCCTTCCTTCCTTCCTTCCTTCCTTCCTTCCTTCCTTCCTTCCTTCCTTTTCCCTTTTTCTTCTTTTTCCTTCCCTCTTCATTCTCCTTTCTTTCTTCTTCCTTCTCTTCTTTCCATCTTTTTCCTTCCTTGCTCTCTTCCCCTCTTTCCTTCTTTTTCTTTTGCCTTTGCTCTTCACTTCCCTCCTGTCTCCAGGATTGATGCAGAAACAGTCCATTGTGTGAACTGGGGTATTCTCCAACCAGTTTGCCTCTTGCTTCGTTCCTAAGATATCATTTCCTTGCTTTAATTAACACAAAGAGTCAGTCAATCTATTCTTCAAAGCACCCAAAGGCAGAACAAGAAGCAACGGATGGAAGCAAATCAAGGGGAGAAGCAACCTAGAACTAGATAAATTTCCTGACAGTGAGAACAATTAATTAGTGGAACAACTTGCCTTAGAAGCTGTGGATGCTCCAACAGCAGAGGTTTTTAAGAAGAGATTGGACAACCATTTGTCTGAAATAATATAGGGTTTCCTGCCTGAGGAGGGGCTGGACTAGAAGACCTCCAAGGTCCCTTCCAACTCTGTTATTTTTACTGTAGAAATACAGTAAATGCATGGAGAAATAAATAACAACCAGTAAATAATAAACAGTGATTTGCTCAATTAACCCAATCTCTCAGGATCACATCAAACAGTATATCAGGCACCCAGCTGGATTTGTGCCACTTGCTGGGCTCTAATGGAGTTGGCTGATTTGTGATTTGGTGTGTTGCATGATGACAGTTTTTGTGTAGTTACATGCGGAACATTATTAGCGCTGCCTGAATCCATTCTCTCTGCCGCTTGGCAACTGCAGCTCTGTCATTGTTTCATCACCTTCCTTTTTTTAAAAAAAAACATAGCTTATTTGGCCAATGATTAGGAAAATAAAATAAGTAAAATCAAACAGATGAGATAAAAGACTGCATCACAACAATAAAATAACACCTAAAAATGTGGCACACGCTTCTTAACTGTGCAATCTTAAAATATTACGGACTAAGAAGCATAAATGGAAATCATTTAAAACCAAGATCGCTGTTATGTGTTAAATCTAAAGGGATAAACTGTTCTGTAACTAGTTAGACCTTATTTTCAGCCTTATTTGGGCAACATAGAATTTGCACAAGTGAATTTCAATCATCTCCCCTTCTGCTTCTTTTTCCCTCCTTGATCATTCTTTTTCACCTTCATTCCCTGTATTTACTGTATCCAGTTTCGGTCATCACAATATAAAAAAGATGTTGAGAATCTGGAAAGAATGCAGAGAAGAGCAATAAAGATGATTAAGAGACTGGAGGCTAAAACATATGAAGAATGATGGCAGGAATTGGGTATGTCTAGTTTAATGAAGAGAAAGACTGGTGTGTGTGTGACATAATAGCAGTCTTCCAATATTTGAGGGGCTGCCACAAAGAAGAGGGGGTCAAGCTGTTCTCCGAAGCACCTGCAGGCAGGACAAGAAGCAATGGATGGAAACTCACCAAGGAAAGAAGCAACCTGGAATTGAGGAGAAACTTTCTGACAGTGAGAACAATTAATCAGTGGAACAACTTGCCACCAGACGCTGTGGATGCTCCATCACTGGAGGTTTTCAAGAAGAGACTGGACAGCTATTTGCCTGGAATAGTAAAGAGTCTCCTGCTTAAGCAAGGGGGTGAACTAGAAGACCTCCAAGGTCCCTCCCTGTACTGTTACTTTGTTATTCTCTATTCGTCTTCCTCTATATTTTTTTTCTGCACTGGAATCCCAGTGAGTTTTCCTTTCAACAATATAAACAAAAGAAATCTGCCCTCTGAACAGCTTTGAAAGTGACCCAGTCAGAGGCAATTATACATAACCAAACAAGGCATCTTTGAAAAGGAACATCTCTCTGGTCAATGCATCGGCGACACTGGGCCAAAGGAGAACTACATTGGGATCAGTGGTGGGATTCAATATTTTTTATTATCGGTTCTGTGGGCTTGGCATGGCTCGGTGGACATGGCAGGGAGAGGATATTGCAAAATCCCCATTCCCTCCCCACCCCAATAACCTGCTTTCCATTATCCTGTGCAGGGCAACCAAAGACCCATCCAATCAGCTGGGATTCAATGGGAGGCAGAGAATAGATGGGGTTGGTGGGGCCTGTCAGAGGTGGTGTTTGCCGGTTCTCTAAACTACTCAAAATTTCCACTACCGGTTCTCCAGAACTGATCAGAACCTGCTGAATACCACCTCTGATTGGGATGGAGAAAGGATGAGCTGATCTTCCAGCTCGGACAGGGGACCAAAACTTTCAAGCTTTCCAGGATGAAAACTCGGTTTGAAACGTGCCGAGTGAATTCCCTTATCCTGCCATCAAGAGAGCCCTTCGCCCTACCACCCCAGAAGTAACAGGCCTCTACAATCTGTCCCAGGATCTCTAGCACAGACCTGCTGATGGGTTACGAATTAACCCAATCCTTGAAATGGCACCTGCTCTCAAAGGCAAGATTAAATATAGAAAGCTGTTTAAATGGACTCGGGCAGTGATGGGGCTTGGGGGGGGGGCATGGAGTTAGGAAGGGGAAAAGAGGTCAGTGTATCCTCAGGAGCTGTTAAGGAACTTAGGTACACAATTGTTGTACATTTTAATGTATTGTTACAGCTGGTCCTTGACATACGACCTCAACGGACAGCAGAATTTCCACTGCTAAACCAGGCGCTTGTTAAGGGAGTCGTACCTGATTATAACTATTTTGCCATGGTTGTTAGATGAATCCCTGCAGTTTTGAAGTGAATCTTTCTTATTTATTTATTTATTTATTTATTTATTTATTTATTTATTTATTTATTTATTTATTTAATTTTATTTATATTGCACGTGGCGACTTGAGGTGGTTTAGACAATGTAAAACTATCTTGCAGATGGTTAAGCAAATCCAGCTTACCCTGTTTCCTTCCAAAGGGGAAGAGAATCTGGATGGGTTTCTCCTGAATGAAAGATGGTGTCCTTGCCTTCTTTAGGGATGAATTGCCCAGGAAGTGGGTGTGAACCTCTCGATTTTTTCAAACTTCTCTCTTCCATATGCAGCTTCTTTGGCTTCCATGCTTCCATTCATCCCAAGGAAAGGAAGAAAAAGGAGGAGGTAAACTTTGTTTTCCCAAAGCACCAGAAAACAAGACAAGAAACAATGGGTGGAATCTCATCATGGAGAGAAGCAACCTGGAACTGAGGAGCAACTTCCTAACAGTGAAGACAGTTAAATAGTGGAACAGCTTGACTTTCGAAGTTGTGAGTGCTCCATCGCTGGAGTTTTTTTTTCAAAGAAGAGACTGGACAGCCATTAGTCTGAGATGATATAGGTTCTCCTGCTTGAGTAGGGGGATGGACTAGAAGACCTCCTTGGTCCCTTCCAGCTCTGTTCTGATTGATTGATTCCTTTCTTGTTGACTTTGTTGGAAACTGGCTGGACAGATAGCAAAAAAAAATCACATGGCCACAAGATGCAGCAACGGTCCTAAATACAAGCTGGTTGCCAAGCACCAGAATTTTAATCATGTGACCATGGAGATGCTGCGACAGTCGTAAGGGTGAGGACCAGTTGAGGGCCACTTTTCTCAGTGTCGCAACTTTGAACGGCTGCTAAGCTTATAGTTGTTTTTAGGTGGTAAAATTGTATACAACTCACTAAACAACCTTCTTGCTTAGCAATGGAAGTCCCAGTCCCAACGTAAGTCGAGGACTACCTGTAGATATGAACCCACATATGTAGACACGGTTACTGAAGAAAAATTGGGCTTCTTCCTAATTGCTCTTATATGTTTTCAGCAGAAGCTAGTAATTTGGACTTGTACTTTAGGATTTGCAAAATCACAAAACTGTGTCTCACTTATTATGCGTGGGAATTCACTAGAGTGGTGCAGTGGCCTCGAGGAGGAGCTCTTGCCTCACGATCAGGAGGCTGTGAGTTTGATCCTAGTTAGGGGCAGATATTTCTCTCACCAGACACAATGAGAATATATCAGCTGAACAAAACTCTGCATTGGTGACAGGAAGGGCATCTGGCCAGTGAACACTCAACTCCATTCAGTTGCCCAGACTCCACCCTGCAAGAGATTATGGGGTCATTAAAAGAGGACAATGCATGGGAATTCACTGGGGAAAGCAATTATGTTTGGAAGAATTAGCAGTAAAAGGAAACCAGGCCGTCAAAGAGGAACGGTGGCTGGACACCATCAAAGCTGACCCCAACCAGAACGTAGAACAACTCAAAGTAGTGCAAGATCAGAAGATATGGCCTATAGAATTGCCAAGAGTTGGATGCAACTCAATGGATTACATCATCATTATATCATCATCACCTTAGGATAGTGATGGCTAATCTTTCCCATGCCAAAAGTGTGTGTGTGCCAGCACCCATAAGGCAATGCATCCCGTGTGCCCTGTGCATTTCTGCACATGGATGTGCATCTCCCATGCATGCCCCACCCCCACAAATGTGCGGCAGCTACCCAACGATCTGCCTGTAAACCTACTCTGGGGTGACAGCTCGCAGGCTGGCGGAGATGGTTTTGCATGCCATTTCGGGCACGCATGCCGGAGGTTTGCCATCACGGCTTTAGGATCATGAGCATACAAGTAACTCCTGGCTCATTTTGGGAATCAGTCTTTCCCGTACTACACCAAATTGGATCTCAGTTCTGTTTGGTTAGATCTTAAAGTCATGTTGACGGAGAAACTAAGAGAATCCTGACTTCCCATTATATTGCCTCTTCCCAGCATTCCCTGGGATTGGAAAGAAGGAAAAGGAGAGTTATGAGTTCCATCGAGGGATATTCAGAACACAAAGGTCTCCCTTAGTGTCTCTGCAACCAGCTGTTCTTTACTTCCGACTGGATTGGGATAGTGGAAATCTCCACCCAAACCCTTTTACCAAAACAGGGTAGAAGGTTGGGAACCCATGACTATCTGATCAAAACCACCCATTTTGGAAACCGATCGCTTGGCGCAGGTTCCTGGCTGAACTCGAGACTTGAGGAATGTCAATTCTGATATTTCATTGAGATAATCACCCTTCTCCTTGGACGAAAACACTTGCCCCAGGGAAGAGTGGTGAAAGTTCTCCTTGAAATGATCTGGGAGCAGATATATTTCCTGTTAGGGAATGAGGGGGGTGTACCCCCATTTGAGATAGGGGGAGAAGTTGATCTCGTGCTTTCTGATCTCCCCATCAGAAAAACTCTGGGATATGTGTTGTTCCGAGAAAGAACAACTGGTTCAAAGTCATCTAGAGTAGCGGTCTCCAACCTTGGCAACTTTAAGATTTGTGGACTTCAACTCCCAGAGTTCTTCAGCCAGCTGGCTGAGGAACTCTGGGAGTTGAAGTCCACAAATCTTAAAATTGCCAAGGTTGGAGACCCCTGATCTAGAGAACTTTGGTGAAAGGAAATGGGCTTAAATCTGAATCTCCCCATACAGGGAATCAGGAGAAGAACCTGGAATCTAGAAGCTCTTAGGAAAACAGCAGGTGCTGTGCTGTGTCCAGAGAAGTGGGAGAGTATTACAAAGAAATTTCAGAGTAACTTCTCTGCCCAACAATTTGGGGAAGAGAGGAGAAGACAGAGGGAAATTGTAGAATTGATTGGGCCTACAAAGTAGAGCAGATAAAAAAAACTGACTTCAAAAAAAAAAGACTATAGCTATGGTTTATTAAAATAAGCTATGATAACATAATCTTTCTAGTTTTGGTCTCTTAGTAATACAGGTTGTCCTAACAGTTTAACAGAGTTGGAAGTCAACGGGAAGCCAGATTCACTTCACAATCCCGTGACTAACTTAACAACTGCAGTGATTCACTTAATTACGGTGACAAGGAAGGTCGTAAAAGAGGACAAAGCTCTTGTTAAACAACTGTCTTGCTTAGGCCCAGAAATGTTGGGCTCAGTTGAATTGTAAGTCAAAGACTGCCTGTAGTTTCCTCTCTCTCCGATCTTAAAAGCATATTTCTTCTGCACCAACAGCTTGTAGATTCTTTCTCCAAGGTCATCTCCATGGCTCCCTTTACTCCGTGCCAGGTGTAATTCCTTCACCCTTAAGTGATCTACCGGTTGTAAACTTTCATCCTTGCATACACTGATGCTTCTCCTCCTCCTCCTCCTCTCTTTCTCCCCAGGCTTACAGCTGCCACCATCCTTGTCCTGATAGTGTCATCTGGCTATCTTCCCATTGGTTTCCTCCTTGGGCATCTTTTGTCCCAAGCTGTTCAGCACAAAGATTGAACTCAGCAAGCGTTTCTTCCTGGTCTGGCTAAAAAGTCCTTCATTGCATCAAGCTGTTACTCCTTGGGCAGCCCTGGGTGGGCTGCACCGATGCCAGTTTGGGCAAGTGAAGGTCAACAAGGGGGGCAAAAAACCCTTCCTTTGCTCCTTTGCAGCTATAGAGAGTAGAAGAGCATCAGCAATTAATTCCTGACATTATTGATAGAATTAAAATTAAACATTCAAGATGGGTTTCTTAAAGCTGCTATGACTGTTGATGATGATATAATAGAATAACAGAATAACAGAGTTGGAAAGGACCCCTGAGGCCTTCTAGTCCAACCCCTTGCTCAGGTAGGAGACCCTATATACCATTTCAGACAAAGGGTTGTCCAATTCCTTCTTAAAATCCTTCAGTGATGAAGCATCCAAAACTTCTCAAGGAGAGAAGCAACTTAGAACTACAGAGACATTTCCTGACAGTGAGAACAATTAATTAGTGGAACAACTTGCCTCTAGGAGTTGTAAATGCTCCAACGCTGGAGGTTTTTAAAAAGATGTTGGATAGCCATTTGTCTGAAGTGGTGTTTCCTGCCTAGGCAGGGGGTTGGACTAGAAGACCTCGAAGGTCCCTTCCAACTCTGTTATTCTATTCTATTCTATTCTATTCTATTCTATTCTATTCTATTCTATTCTATTCTATTCTAGTCCACACTATATTCCATATTCTATTCCATTCCATTCCATTTTCTATTCTATTCTATTTTATTCTATTCTGTTCTGTTCTGTTCTGTTCTGTCCTATCCTAGACAAGCCATTCTATTGATTGTTCTCACAGTCAGGAAATTTCACCTTAATTCTAGATTGCTTCATTAGTTTCTATCCATTGCTTCTTGTCCTGCCTTCAGGTGCTTTGAAGCTTGGCTCCCTCTTCTTTGGGGCAGCACTGGAGATATTGAAACACTGCTATCAATGTCTCCCCTAGTCCTTCTTTTCATTAGACTAGACATACCAAATTCTTGCAGCCATTCTTTGTACGTTTTTAGCCTCTAACCCCCTAATCTTTGCTGCCCTTCTCAGAAGATAAGGAAAGTACATCAATACAGCCTCCATGTCCACAGGTTTCTGGGTATCATATTTTTGGAGAGGGATAAAGAACACAAAAGGGGCATTGTTTTCACAGTTAGCTGTTAATTTACCGAAGCATTGACTTGCTTGGAAGAACAGGATTATGACACCTATAAAAAAAGGAGTGGACTCTGATTGAGTGGCTGTGGTTGAGGCCTTCATTGTTTCGAACCCTTCCCTCTACTGCAGACACCCCTGGTTGTAAAGATAATAACACAACTCAGCAATGCTGTCAGCCCCCAGCCTTTTGGGCACCAAGGACAGGTTACAGGGAGAGAGGTTTTTCCATGGATTGGAGTGTTTGTGGTTTCCACGTGGTGCTTACATCCCACAAATGGGGCTTTGCTTGTTTGCGTGGCCTGATTTCTGGGATGCCATGGACTATTACCGTTCCACGGACCAGCAATTGGGGGCCCTGCTGTCAGGTATTTTTATTTATTTTATTTTGTTTGTTTGTCAAACATGCATGAGAAAACAAGTGTAAGTATGAATATAACATATAAACATCTAAGTATAAACAGGTATAAGTATATACCTAATAAATGAGTATGAAATCAATGGGAGCAGAAGGACAGGGATGGTAGGCATGCTGGTGCACTTATGCATGCCCCCTTACAGACCTCTTAGGAATGGAGTGAGGTCCACGGTAGACAGTTTGAGGTTAAAGTTTTGGAGGTTTGAGGATGTAACAACAGAGTCGGATAGTGAGTTCCAGGCATTGACCACTTTCGTACTGAAGTCATATTTTCTGCCATTGAGTTTTTTTAAATTTATTATTTATTTTATTTGTCAAAAGCTTACAATACAACAAAAACAAGAATAAACATAAATTTAAATACAAGAAATAGGAACTAATAGTTGGGGACAATAGGACAGGGACAGTAGGCACAATGGTGCGCTTATGCACACCCCTTACAGATCTCTTAGGAATGGGGTGAGGTCAATAGAGGTTAGTTTGAGGGTAAAGGAGTGGGGGTTTGAGCAGGGAACAACAGAAGCAGGTAGTGAGTTCCAGACACTGACACTCTGTTGCTGAAATCGTACTTCCTGTAATTGCATTTGGGGCGGTTTATATTTAGTTTATATCTGTTGTGCACTCGAGTGTTGTTGCTGTTAAAGCTGAAATACTCATTAGCTGAGTTCCTGTCTTCCACCCACCAACAGTAAAACCAGCTCAAAATCTAAGGGGGAGAAATGAAAAACAACAACCCTGTTATTCTGAGAAGGTGATTAAACAAATCCCCTTTTTCATCAAAGCGGGGGAGTTGGGGAAACATCTTTGTTTTTAGAAACTGCAGATCCTGATATCACCGAAGTGCTGAGTGAAGAATTCATTGAAGTCAGAGAATGATTTCTGGATTGCATCCATTAATACAGACAATGGATCGTAAGTGGCTGTCAGAAGAAAATTGGGTGGCCAGGGAGAGAAATCCCTTGAGGCCAATGGGTTTGCTTCACAGGTGTTCAGCTGATAGGTTCTGGAGAACTGGTAGCGGAAATTTTGAGTAGTTCAGAGAACCAGCAAATACTAACTCTAACCCATCTCTTCTCTGCCTCCTGAGTCCCAGCTGATGGGCTGGGTCTTCTTTGGCTGCCCTGCACAGGAGAACAGAGCTGGAAAGCAGGTTAGTGGAGTGAGGAGGGAAAGGATTTTGCAATGTCCTTTCCCTGCCATGCCCACCAAGCCACGTCTGAAGAACAGGTAGTAAAAAAAAATTGAATCCCACCACTGGTTTGCTTTGCTGTGTTCTGAAATAAACAAATTGTACTACCATTGTGAGTGGGGTGAATGGATGGGAGCATAGATCATATGTCTCTAGATTCCAGTTTTGTGTGGGCACCAAGGGGGTGTTTCAAGCCCATAGATTCAATTCACAGAAGTACATTTCTCTAGGAAATGTTTCTTGTCCAGACTTTTGCAAATCGTTTCTGGAATTCTTTTCTCAAAAGTTTCTCTCTTCATTTCTCCAAAGGATATTGTGGGTTTTCCCATGCTGCCTCTTTCAAAGTTTGAAAACAACTTGGGGAAATGTCCTAGTTCCCAGTTGAAGTCACTCTTGCCTTCCTTCCCTTTCACAGCCGATACAACAATGTTTTCTCAACTTGGGCAATTTTAAGATGTGTGGACTTCAACTCCCCAAATTCTGGGTGGGGAATTCTGGGAGTCAGAATAACAAGAGTTAGAAGGTACCCTGGAGGTCTTCTAGTCCAACCCCTTCTCAATCAGGAGACCCTATCATTTCAGGCAAATGATTGTCCAATCTCTTCTTTAAAACCTTCAGTGATGAAGTAACCCGCAATAACACCTGACATTTGTTAGCAGCCATGCTAACAAAGGCTTCATTTAATGGTCTCTCCTCTAACTTCTGAAGTTTCTGAACTTCTTATTTTGGAGATGAGCTGAGACCTAGAAGCACCACTGCAACTTTTGTATTGATTGGCTACCATATCGAAGAACACCTGAAGAACACTGTGTAGAAGCTACAGTAGTTAATTTAGCCCAACAGGACCTTTCTTACCTTCTTGCCTTCTCCTGCAAGTTAGCCCCATGTCCTGCTTTATAAAGGATGGGGCTCTCTTTGAAACCATCCTTCCTTTGAAGAGCCTCCAGCTAGAACTACCTTTGAAAACCAAGAATCTGAAGGAAAGAAAATTCAGGTGAAGAGCAGCTATTACGGGATTCAACTGTTCAGTGCCCAGGCCACTTGGTGAGGACACTTGCATTCCGGTAGATTTCCTTTTTTTCAATTTGATTTTTTTTTCAGCATTAAAAAAATAAATACGAAAATTTTAAAAAAGTTTAAAAAGAAAAGATAAAAGAAAAAGCGCAAAAGACAGAAGAGAACAAAAGAAAAAGAATAAAAGATGCTAGATATCATTTCTTTCAATAGTTGCAACCTTACCATCTCTCCTTCCTCTTTAATAGGACATAGTTCCTTTCTAAAGTAACCATATTCAACCCTTTCTAATCTCAAATCCAGAAATCCCCCTTTCATTTTTTTCCATGCTTAGCAAAAAGCTCAGAAAAGGTTTCTCATTCATTATAAAAGGACAAGATTTGCATTCCTGATGATGATGGATGATAATTCGTTGGAATTTCTTTTTTTCTCTACCCTCCTCCCAATTCCAATTATTTTTTTAATCTTTTTTTTTCTTTCTTTTTATTGCCTCCTGATTTTTATTCCTGCTACCTCTCTTCTTCCTTTTGCCATCCTTTCTCTCCTTCCCACCTCTTCCACCCTTCCTCACTCAGGGGCTGCAGATTGACTAATCATTTTTGCCAGTAATTCAAAGGGATTGTAGAGAGTCTGCAGTAATTCCAAATTCTGTGCGATTTAAACCAAGATTTATTTTTATGTTTTTAATCCATGGATTTATACACACAGTTGTGGGGAATCACCATATCTGTGGGGTAGACTGTAAGGAAGATGACCTTGGCAGACAGATGTAAGCTCTGTGATCAGGACAATGAGGGTAAAATATCTCTTAAGTCCAGAGCAACGAGATAACATTGAGAAGTGACTCAGACAGATACATACCAGATTCACTGCAACATAAGGTTTCAGAGGATTTCCAGCACCAACAGATATGCAAAATTCTGGGATGACAGCCAGTTCAATAAATATACCCTGTTTCCCCAAAAATATGACCTACCCTGAAACTTAGTCCTAGCTTGATTTTTACATGTGTGCCCAATATAAGTCGTACCCCCCAAAATAAGACCTGATTAAGGTCCCTCCCACTCCAGAGTGCACAGGTAAAAATTAAACTAGGGTGGGGATGGAGGGGTGGAGTTGCCCTACTACTCACCTTTTAACAGTTGTAGCCAGGCCTCACACATCCCGATACCTGCCTCACCAGTCCATTTTTTTTGCAGTCCACAAGGCTGGTAAGTCTTTCCTGAAGGCCTCTGTAGCTGATAACAAAGCTCTGGATCGATCTGGAGCTGTTATCTGCTTCTGGAAAGCCTTGCTGGCTGCAGAAGAAGAAGTTCCTGAAGTTCCTGACAGCGAAAAGGAAGCCAGGAGCGATGCGCGCAAGTGAGCTTCGTCAGTGGATTCAATAAATGTACCCTATTTCCCCAAAAGTAAAACAGTAAAAAGTAAAAAAGGTAAGACCAAATGCTTTTTTTGATGTCAAAAAAATATAAAACAGGCTCTTATTTTTGAAGAAACATGGTAGTTTTAGCCTTCCTGTGGAGTTGATTTCCTGATCTGGTCTACTTCGGGCAGGAGTGTCAAACTTGTGGCCTGCAGGCCAGATGTGTCCCATGCTGGCCCCACCCCCACCCGGTTTAGTGAAGGGGGGAAGGTCCCAATATATCACATGACACTGCCATGACGATGTGTGTTGACACCCCTGACCTGGGGGGAAGGGATGTCATTGTATGTTAAGTCAGAGACATTGTAGGAGAACATTTTTTTTTCTTTTTTTTGCAACGATGTTCTTGCGCCATTTTAAAAATCAGAGTTCTTGCAGCCTCGAGTCCTTCATTAAATTCCACCAGATGGTGTGGTTTTTTTTTTTTTTTTTTCATGAAGCAGGAGACCTATATATTATGAAATAGAATGGGAAGCATTGTATTAATTGCATTTGCCTGAAGATTCCTACTCTGGGCTAGAAAAACCTCCAAGCTTCTTCCCAACCTTATGAACTACATAAATCAAGGAAATGTACAGCCTGTTGCCTCAAAGAACCAGGTGGATTCCTGCAACAAAGGCCTGTTCTCAACATTTGTATCTCACATTTGTTGAAGGAAGTGTGCTCAAGAGCAGGGGGTCCCTAACCTTGGCAACTTTAAGCCTGGCGGACTTCAACTCGGGGAATTCTGGGAGTTAAAGTCTGCCAAGGTTAAAGTTGCCAAGTTTGGAGATCTTTCCTCAAGAGGATTTCTTTAATTTTCCCATTGAACACCAAACCATGAGGCCTTCCCTTCCCTTCTTTTGGATTCCAACTCCCATCAACACTAGCCAGTACAATTTGTGATGGGGTGTGCTGTCCAGACAGTATATAGTCAATTGGGAATTGGGTGCTGTCCCCTTAATGCAATGCCTCATGGTAAATGTAGTTCATGTCATGTGGTCATATCTGTAATCTTGATTGGTCACTGAACTGACCCTTGGTTGGGTTGGGGGAGTTTCCTTTACTCTTGCTTGGACCCCAGCCCCGTGCTGGTGTCTCACCCTTTGTTCCATCATTATGGGATGAAGATCACTATAATTTCACACTATGAAGTCAGCTATGCAAAGATTGGGCATTAGATTGGATCTTGACATAACCGTGAGTTAGACTTCGAGGATACCTTGTGACCCAATAAAGAATCTTTGCATGGAAGCCTTTGTAGAGTTTGCCTGACTGTCTTTATATTCAGCCAGCAATTAAAAAGACAGAACATGGGGCCTATAGTCCAACAACATCTGGAGAACCACTGGATTACTCATCCTAGCTGCCAAAACAACTGGATGGAAAATGTTATTGATTACATTTAAAAAAAAAACAGCTGATGTTGAGGCTTCAGTAGTAAAAGATGCTTCGGCTGAAGATGTCGTGATATCAGAGGTGATATTCAGCCAGTTCTGACCAGTTCTGGAGAACCAGTAGTGGAAATTTTGAGTAGTTTGGAGAACTGGCAAATCCCACTTCTGACTGGCCCCGCCAACCCCATCTATTCTCTGCCTCCCATTGAGTCCCAGCTGATTGGCTGGGTCTTCTTTGGTCGCCCTGCACAGGAGAACAGAGCTGCAAAGCAGGTTAGTGGGGTGAGGAGGGAATAGAGATTTTGCAGTAATCTTCCCTTAGAATGGTGTGAGATGGAGATTTTCCAGTATCCTTCTCCTGCCATGCTGACCAAGCCATGCCACACACACCAAGCCACACCCACAGAACTGGCAGTAAAAAAAATGAATCCTACCACTGAGTGACATCTAATGTCCAGTTAGGATGAGACAAAAAACCTGGGATCCTCTAGAACAGTATTTCCTAACCTTGCCAATGTTAAGATATATGAACATCACCTCCCAGAATTTCCCAGTCATTATACAGATTGGTGAAATCTAGGAGTTGAATTCTATGTAGGATTGTCTTCTGCAAAACATGAGTTTGGTTGATGGGTCTTCAAAAAGAGGAGGGAGGAAGGGAGAGAGAGAGAGAGAGAGAGAGAGAAAGGAAGAAAAGAATAAAAGAGGGAAGGGAAAGGAAAGGAAAGGAAAGGAAAGGAAAGGAAAGGAAAGGAAAGGAAAGGAAAGGAAAGGAAAGGAAAGGAAAG
>BLBF01000067.1:3536451-3547643 GCA_015471245.1 Laticauda colubrina
GGAAGGAAGGAAGGAAGGAAGGAAGGAAGGAAGGAAGGAAGGAAGGAAGGAAGGAAGGAAGGAAGGAAGGAAGGAAGGAAGGAAGGAAAGGCAATAGCATTTAGACTTATATATCGCGTCATGGTGCTTTACAGTCCTCTCTAAGCCATTTACAGAGTCAGCCAATTGCCCTCAACAATCTGGGTCCCCATTTTACCCACCTCGGAAGGACGGAAGGCTGAGTCAACCTTGAGTGCCATCAGGATCGAATCTCTGGCAGTCGGCAGTGTTAGCCTACAATACTGCATTCTAACCAGTGCACCACCATGGCTGGAAAGAGGGGAAGGAGGGAGGAAGGAAGGAAGGAAAGAAGGAAGGAAGGAAGGAAAGAAGGAAGGAAGGAAGGGCAATGGCAATAGCACTTAGACTTATATACTGCTTCACAATGCTTTCCAGCCCTCTCTAAATGGTTTTAGAGAGTCAGCCTTTTGCCCCCAACAATCTGGATCTTCATTGAACTGACCTCGGAAGGACGGAAGGCTGAGTCAACTTTGAGCCAGTGAGAATTGAATTGCTGACAGCAGGCAAAGTTAGCCTGCAATTTTTCATTCTAACCACTGCACCGCTGCTTACAAGGTAGCCCTTGACTTTCACCCATTTGTTTTGCACCTGTTAGAAGTTACAACGGCACTGAAGAAGGTGACTTATGACTGCTCCTCACACTTCATCGCAGCACCCCCACAGTCACGATATCAAAATTCAGGCAACTGGCAACCAGCATGCATTTATGATGGTTGCAACATTCTGGGATCCTGTGATCACCATTTGTGATCTCAGCTGGCCTCTGATCAAGCAAAGTCGATGGGGGAAGCTAGATTTGCTTAACTGTCATGTGGTTCACTTAACAGTTGCAGTGATTCGCTTAACAACCATAGTAAAAGGTCATAAAATTGGGCACAAGTGGCTGAACAACCACCTTGCTTAGCAATTGAAATTCTGGTCTTAGTCAAGGCCATAAATTGAGGACGACTGTACTTGATATTCTCAGAGCTTTGTTGATTATCATCCAGACATTATCAGTTTGGTAATATCATCAGTGCCTCGTGGGTACAACCAAGTTCAGAGAATACCAAGTTGAACACAAACTTCAATGGAGATTCTCAGTCATCCAGGTCATGGGTGTGCCAGAAGTGCTTTTTCAAAACACTGAACTTTGTGTGCATATTTTTTCCCTTGAAAACGTTTCACTTCTCCTCAAAGAAGCTTCTTCACTTCAGACTGAATGGTGGACAACAGAATGAAACAATACTACCTTGTCTGCTGTCTACAACACTATTATGACTCAGGGCGTGACATAAAAATATCAAAGTCACAAAAGTAGAATAAATTCCCTCTAATGCCTCCAATTTGGCCCCAATGTCCAATTATCCTCGGCTGGAGATCAAACTCTTCAAAAAAAAAAAAAAATCAGTCTACAAAGGAAAGAAATGCAGTCCGAATCCAAAGTAAAGATAATTAGAAATAAAAAAACCAACACAAACCATATTGAAGTAATCAACATGGCAGGACAGGATGATAAATTGCAGACTTTCAAAGGATAACACAGCACCAACAGTTGGGAGGATGCCAAAACCCAGATAAGTCTTGACAAAGATAATGCACGCTTTGTTTCCAGCAAGGAGCTGTGTGCAAATGCCCCACTTATATCCTCCCAGTTGCAACTAATGAAAAGGATCAGGGCCTTTTTCTCCCCTGTCACCCTTGTTGCTCCCTTCTCCGTTCCTCCCTGCGTGCCCTAGGATGAAGAGGGGGCGGCCCTGGGTCTTCCTCTGAATGCCCAGCGAGAATGTGCCCTTCCCCTCTTTCTTCCACAGCCACCGGAGCCACACTCCCACTCCCATCAGCTCCCCGTCAGCTACTCAATCTCCCCCTCAGAATCAGACTCCAACAAGGGCATGACACACACAGTTCTTTCACCAGTTCCAAGAAGGTTCCACACCCATTTGCACTCTGATTCAGGTGACCCTTGAAGACACAGATCAACAACTCAACAACTCTCAGAGAGCTAATGACTGACCTTCAAAGTGCTAACAACTAGATGGCTGCAAGGAATATAAATCCTTCCATTCTCCATCGTTCAGTTGGAACTGAAGAAGCTTCTAGGATGAGAAGCGAAACGTCCTCAAGAGAAAAAATACACAAAGTCGAGTTGCCTTTCAGAAAAGCACCTTTGGGGCAAGAGCACAAATGTCCAGTCCTGAGCCACATATATTCCATTGCTGGATAGGGTATTCAGGGAGTTGATGTCCACACATCTTTAAATAGCTTTCTTTAAAGAAAGAGTGCAGAGAAGAGCAACCAAGATGATTAGGGGACTGGAGGGTAAAACATATAAAGAATGGTTGCAGGAACTGGGCTTGGCTAGTCTAGTGAAGAGAAGGACCAGGGGAGACAGGAGAGCATCTTCCAATATTTGAGGGGCTGCCCCAGAGAGAAGGAGGGGGGGGTGTCAAACTATTTTCCAAAGCACCTGAAGGCCAGACAAGGAATAATGGATGGAAACTGAACAAGGAGAGGTTCAACCTGGAAATAAGGAAAAACTTTCTGACAGTCAGAAAAATTAATCAGTGGAACTACTTGCCTTCAGAAGTTGTAAACACTCCAATACTTGAAGTTTTTAAGATGAGATTAGATAATCAATTGTCTGAAATGGTTTCCTGCCTGAGCAGGGGTTGGGATAGAAGACCTCCAAGGTCCCTTCCAGATCTGTTCTATTCTGTTCTATTCTGTTCTATTCTGTTCTATTCTATTCTATTCTATTCTATCCTATTCTATTCTATTCTATTCTATTCTATTCTATTCTATTCTATTCTATTCTATTCTATTCCATTCCATTCCATTCCATTCCATTCCATTCCATTCCATTCCATTCTATTCTATTCTATTCTATTCTATTCTATTCTATTCTAAATGCACTCTTTTGATTTACCTCTTTTCACAGTAAGCTGAAAAAATCCAAGCAAGCTGGGGAGAAGGGGTGAATGCCTGGAGCCCAGCAACAGTTCCCTGGAGTTTGGGTTGGTTGGAAGCAGCCATGTCAAAGGATGAAGCAGGCTGTAAGTTGGCCCCGGTCTACAAGCACAAGGAGCGCAAACCTAAGAAGCCCCATTACATCCCCCGTCCCTGGGGGAAACCTTACAATTACAAGTGCTTCCAGTGCCCATTCACCTGTATGGAGAAATCACATCTCTATAACCACATGAAGTATAGCCTCTGTAAGAATTCCTTGTCTCTGCTCATCGAATCAGACTGGCCTTACAAGAAAGGGGGACTCCTCCATCCAGAGCTCCGGCTCTTGCAAGCCACAGAGACTTCTCGGATTCATGGGAGGCAGGAGGAGCCCGAGACCTATGACACGATGGTGATGGAGGCCACTCATTCCAAATGTGAAGCAGACCAAGATGGCGGAGAAGGCAAGATGACCGAAGACACGGCCTCCTCAGAAAGAATGAGTAACGAAACCAGCCAGTTCCAAGAAGAGGAAGAGGAGGAGGAGGAGGAGGAGGAGGAAGAAGAAGAGTTATCTAGGTTCTTGCAGGAGGTAGACACAGCTGAGAAGAAGGAGATAGCCAAGGGGAATCTATCTGGTGGGGAGGCCACTGAACCTGATGTGAACACTCTCCTTTTTCAGCTGAAAAACAAGCAGGAGAAGACTTCTAATGACCTCACTCCTGACTTCATCATCACAGACGTTTTCTCCTTAAAGAAACACATGGCCAAAGGAAAGGAGGTGCCCTCTGTGGAGCTGGACCCCAAACCAAAGCATTGCAAAATGCCCTCCAAGTGTTCAGGAAGCGGCGGGGTCTTCATGGAGCAATGGAAGCTGGTGGCCAATGGGCAACGGAGAAGCGCCACTGGCGTTCTGAGTCCATGCACCGACGGCAACGTCATCCCTTGTTACCCTCCTCCAGCTTATGGGGACTTCCATGAATCTCAAGGCCTCAACTTCTCTCTGCTGGGGATCAACTACCCGCTGGCTCCCAACCTCTTCTCCTATTTCAGCCCTTCGGTGACCAGTGGGGCCACTTCCCAGTCCCACTTGGCCCAATTCCCTTTCCTGGCCTCCACAGCCCAGCTGATGCACCCCCATTCGGCCCATTTCCAACCCTTGCAGAACCCCGAGAGGTCCACTTTCCTCCCACGCTTCTACTATCCTCTGCTTTTCGAGCATTCCTTCACTTCAGCAGAAAGCAAGATGGCCGCCACCAAGCTAGATACTCAACAACTGCCTGCTGCAGCCATACCTGCTCCCCTCCAGCCCCAGACCCCCATGGACCCCTCAAAGGGAGGTGCATTGAAAGTCCCGGTGCTGAAAACCGGCCTTCCTTGGGCGAAAGGTTTCCGTGAAGAGCCTCTTCCTGAGCAGAGCCACAAAAGATTGCTACTGCAGGAGGAAGAGAAGAAATGGCTGATCCATGAGAGGGAAAGCTATTCCTTGCTGGCTGCTGGCCATCTCTGCAGGAAGTCATCTCCTGAGGCTTATCAGAGTCTGCTGGGCATAAAAGAGGGGGCTGCTCTTCTCCCCAACAGCCTTAAGAAAACAGAGGTCCATGGAGCTGCTTGTTTGGACAATAGTGGGGTCCCCCCAAGTAACCTGAAGAGGAAGTTTGCAAAGAGCGGCCTTGATTTGACAAGCTCTGATATGACAATACCAGAAAAAGAGATATATTCACCCAGGTATGATGTACCCTGTTTCTTCATGCATTTGTTGTTGTTAAGTTGCTAAGTCGTGTCTGACTCTTCATGACCTCATGGACCATAGCAGGCCAGGCCCACCTGTCCTCCCCTGTCTCCTGGAGTTTGTCCAAATTCATGTTCATTGCGTTGAGGACAATATCTAACCATCTCTCTCCTCTGTTATCCCTCTTTTCTTGCCTTCCATTTTTCTCAACATCAGGGTCTTCTCCAATGAGTCTTCTCTTCTCATTAGATGGCCAAGGTTTTGGAGCTTCAATTTAGTTTAGTTTACTTTATTGTCATTGCATATCGTATGATGAAATTAAATACCATCTTCAATGTACTATACAGTAGAATTCAATAGAATTACTGCTCTGGGATAGAGGTTGTTTTTCAGCCTATTTGTCCTTGTTTTTATTGTCCTGTACCATCTGCCAGATGGTAATAGTTCAAAAAAAGGGGGTTCCTAGGATGAGATGGATCTTTGAGGATGTTTTGAACTTTCTTAAGGCAGTGGTAGCTATAAAGCTCTTTCAAAGAGGGAAGAGGGCAACCAATGATCCTCTGGACAATTATATCAACCCTCTGGAGGCACTGTCCTATCTGCCCCTGTGCAATCGGCAAACCATACAGAGGTGCAGTAAGTTAAGGTCTTCTCTATGGTGCAGCATTAGAAGGTCACCAGCAGTTTTTCATTCAGTTGTTGTTTCCTGAGAAGCCTCAGGTAGCATAATCTCTGCTGGGCCTTTTGACCAAGGGCTGCAATGTGAGCCCCCCAGGTCAGGTCCTCTTTTAGGGTAACACCCAGAAACTTAAAACTGGCCACTTGTTCCA
This sequence comes from Laticauda colubrina, assembly GCA_015471245.1. Classification (NCBI taxonomy): domain Eukaryota; kingdom Metazoa; phylum Chordata; class Lepidosauria; order Squamata; family Elapidae; genus Laticauda; species Laticauda colubrina. The sequence goes on from BLBF01000067.1 coordinate 3,542,002, forward strand.
CTCGGTCTCCATTGATAAGCAAGGGCTGGATAGCTGATCTGTTCCTTCTGTAATCCACTATAAGCTCCTTGGTCTTATTGGTGTTGAGGATCAAGTTATTGTCTCCACAACATAAAAGCAACCGGTCTACCTCATGTCGTAGGCAGATTCGCACACACACACACACGGAGATGAGTCCCACCACTGTTGTATCATCTTCAGTTTCAGTATCTGTGCTTCCAAAGGACAATCAGGGTGGATTTCCTTTAGGATTGAGTGATTGGTTCTCCTTGTTGACCTTGCTGGTGGTTTGATAGCTGACGTTTTCATGTGAACCCAGGAAACAGATTAATTTGATAACAGTATGAAATCAATGAACGTCATGAGGAGCAATGAAGCCACATATTCCTGCCCCACCTTAGTGTCTTCTTCTTGGTGTCTTCTGCTGTGCCAACTAAATCTCCTGGCTTTGAGGCAAGTCATGGAATCTTGTTGAAATGATGATGATGTGGTGTCTGCTTTGACCTGTGTAGTATGTAAAAAGTTCAGAATATAAGAATTGGGCTTGTATGGAGTGTAATTACCAGCCTGTATTGATTGCAGAATTTTGCTCTGCCCTGCTCTGTATACTACAGTTTGAGACAAGGAAAGAGAGCTTAAATCATGGTTATATAGTAGATTATGCACACTCCTTAAACATTTTGTTCTATTTTATTAATAGTTTCCTTCTGTCTGCTTTTTTCCCTTCTCCCAACAGTGGTTTGCAAGTTACACCGATGCAAGCGTCAAAATCCCTGGGCCACTGGCAGATAGAACTTCATGAAAACCTCTCTGAAGGCCAGGAGAAAACTGGGAGCTCTGAGATGAATATAGCTTCAGACCAGCCCTTTTTAAAGCCAAGCAATGATCAAGTCATAACTGTTGGTCCAAGGGATCAAGAGATGACTACCGTGCTCATTGGGGACTTGTCGAAAACCTTAGAAGAGTATCAGGAGGTGGAGAAGAAGCTCTCACATTTGGCAAAAGAGGACACCCCTGCACAGAAGCAACTTAGGGACCAGTTAGTCAAAATCCGGCAGGAACTTTTCCATATCCACCAGGCATTAGAGAAGGCAAACAAGTTCAATGAAGGTCCTTTGGACCTCTCGGTGAAAAGGTCTTCAAAAAATCTAGTGAAAGGACACCAAGACAAGAAAGAGTCGAAGATTGGCATCCATGGAGAGAAAGTGCACAGCAAAGACATGGGTTCCACCAATAAAGGTTTGGAGGTGGGTGAAGCTGATCTAGAAAAACTATCCAATTGTTTCCTTGAGACTCAGAACAAAACCATTGACCTTCTAATCAAGATGAGCCATTCCAAGAACATCCAAAATTCCCCTTCTGAGACCCACCTGGGAGCTGTAATCAAAGCCGAAGTGCTTCCCCTCAATGTCCCCCTAGAATTCAGGCATGTCATGGAACCTTACTACAATCATACTACCAAATGTGAGGCAGATTCCAGTGTCCTGCTCTCTACCGATGGAAGATCAAGTGGCAACCAAGCTCCACCACTTTCCGTGACTGAAGAAACTGCACTAGGATGCAGGGCAATTCCATGTTCCTTGTCCTGCAATTTGACCAGTGAGACCAGTGAGGTGTAAAGTCCAAAACTTCACACTTGTCCTTTGAGTACAAAGTCACAAGACAGTAAAATCTGGAAACCCTCTGGTCTGTCACTTTGATGATCCAGATGGGTTTGTAAAGCATTTCTTGTCCACGTATGAATGACATGCAACTCGGCAAGGTCTGTTTCTCCATTAGCATTTGTCATTGCATCCCTACTCTGCAGACCTGGATAAGGTGAGCAGGGTGGGAAAAGAGAGTAAGAGAGAGGTGATTTTTCTCCCCCAGAAGGACAGGTGCATTTGCATTTTAGAAGATCCAATCCAACTCTTCCCTGACTAGTTGAACAAGATGCATTGTCTGATGCCAGATCTCCTTGGGATCAAGCAGAGCTATTTCTGGATGTCATTCCTTTTGCCAAGAATCCAGTCTCTGAACTCAAATAAAAACGACTGGAAGATAAATTGTGGATTAACTGCAGTCCCAGTTGCCTTTTCAGCAGAAAACAATTAAAGAACATGCATTAGAAATCACAGTTTTTTCAGAATCCACTAAGTTCCTGAACAGTTCCCCAGGTCCTTCTTAAGGGATCCCATTCTTGGCCCCTGCTTGAGTTTAAATTCTTCTTTTGATTTAAATTCTTCCTCCAGAATTCACCACATAAATTGTCTTAGTAGCGAACAATGATGGGAAACCATTTTTACTTTTTATTTTGCCTGAAGCTTTGTTGAGGCTAGCAGAGCACACTTTGGAGCAAATACAAAGATTTTTCTTCTTCCTGACAAGCTTTTTTACATGAGAGGTCATCTTCTGGACATTGCAGATTGATTTAATCATCCCTGCCTCCAGGCACAACCATGCTGGTCTTTTCGTAATGGCGCTAGACCTTTCCAAGCAAAACTTCTGCCCTCAAACGGGACCTCATCACACTTTTCATCTTCTCTAAGAAAAGATGATTACAGAAAAGGAAGCAAAAGTCTCTCAGAGACAATTGGGAAACTGGTTGACCTGCTAGCTTTCTAGCTAGACAATGGTAAGACTGTTTCCTGAATCACAGGGTTTCCTGTGCTCATTGATATTTTTCTGAACACTGCAAAAATATTTGCTTCCTAGAAGCATCAATGTCCAGCCACCTCAGTGAGTTTCAACCCAGGTACTAAAAACTAACATTCATTAGCAAGAGAATTCAACGCCTTTGCTCAGAATGCAGTAATACACTTCTGAAGTTGAGTACGAACGCACACAAAAATTAGGGACAAAATAAAAGCATTTGCCACTGCAGTATTCTTTTGCTTTCATAATGGTTCCTTGTTATTAGACTGAATTGTGTGATGCCCCAACAATATGCCCATTGCTCCTTGCTCTCTACCCATGTCTGAAATGTAACACTTCAATCAATGCTGGGACAAATTTCCACTGCACTTGTTGTGTCTATCGACCACTGATAATCACTGGAGGAGAACATGTGTCCTAAAGTTATTTATTTATAATGTGGAATGGTGTTCTGAGGAGAGAGGGAAAGGGTGGGAATGAGCATTCACGTTATTTATTGTCCACCATTGGAAATATGTACAAACATATAGACAATTCAATTAAAAACAATTGGAACATAATATTTGAGCCTCTTTGCTGATTTTGAATGGGAGATTTTCCCGTGAAGTATCACTTTATAATGGCTTGCTAATATCACACTTGGAATATTCCAGTTTTGGTCACCACAATATAAAAAAGATGTTGAGACTCTAGAGAGAGTGCAGAGAAGAGCAACAAAGATGATAAGGGGATTGGAGGTTAAAAATAAAGAAGAGTTGCAGGAGTTGTGTATGTCTAGTTTAATGACAAGAAGGATTAGGGGTGACATGATAGCAGCATTCCAATATTTGAGGGGTTGCCACAAAGAAGAGGGAGTCTAGCTATTCTACAAAGCACCTGAGGGAAGGACAAGAAGCAATGGGAAACTAATCAAGGAGAGAAGCAACTTAGCACTAAGGAGACATTTCATGACAATTAGAACAATTAACCAGTAGAATGGCTTGTCTCCAGAAGTTGTGGGTGCTCCATCACTGGAGGTTTTTAAGAAGAGACTGGACAACCGTTTGTCTGGAATGGTACAGGGATTCCTGCTTGAGAAGAGGGGTGGTATAGAAGACCTTTCCAATGTTGTAATTCTGTTCTGATCTGTGATGATGTAATACGGATTCTCTTTTGTTAGAAAATAATATCACAGTAGCACCAATGCCTGTTCTTTTCAAATTCATCTGAGTCAGGGGTCCCCAAACACTTCAGCTCATAAGCTGATGAGCCCCTTCATGATGTTTCAGATTGTTCATTGACCTCCAAACATTTATTCCATGAAACCAGTTTGATAAATACCACTTTAATTGTACTATGAATAATATTAGCATTAAAAAAAATGTGGCTAGTCATTGGTTCCAGGGGGGTCAATATTGTCTTTAGAGAATCTTGGTCTAAATCTTCCTCATGTCCATTTCCTTGAGCAAAAAGAAATGAATCTTTAGGAGACATTAAATGAAGTTGAACATGTGCAACAGATGAGCATATGTGATGGGAATTGTTGCATCAAAACCTACAATTGTTATTGCACAGATCCATCTACATAATGCAATGTATATTATGTTTTCAGTTCTGCCTTGCGTTTATCTCCAGTTCACCAACTCTTCCCTAAATATCCTTGCACTCAAATTTCCCAGTCTTTCATCTTCTCTGCATTTTATAGCCCTTTATATGGTACACAAGTACCTTTAAAGCCAATTGATGTAATTTAAGGGAAAATTTACCTTAGTATTTTATTTTAATGTAAGGATTGCGTTCATAATAATAATGACTCGATAGCAGCTTACATCAATGGAAATCAAGCAGAAAGCTATTCCCCAATCAAGGAACAACCAATTCAGACAAACAGTCTAATAGTAAACAACAACCATATTCAGGACCTACCGAGAACACTCCCATCAACACTGACAGGGCAATCCACTTTTATATAAACAAAGAACAAACCTCCCTTCCTTGGTAGCACTGATGATGCTACCAAGATGGGTAATGAAACATCTGCAAGAAAAAAACCAAGCTTAGAGAGCACCATGGGCCCCACAGTTCTCCTTCCTTCTCCCTGCAAACCCCACTCCTTTCTAGCACTGATGATGCTACCAAGATGGGTAATGAAACGTCTACAAGAAAACAACCAAAGTCAGAGAGTACCAAGAACCTCACAATATCAGAGTCCCCTAGAACAGTCAGCCAATCCACCCAGGTGAGTTGACAATCAACTATGGAAAAGATGCATCAGTTCAAATGCCCAAGTCACATAATAATGAACCCAGGTTGACAAAACAAAGGTGAGTTTTGCTTACTAGTGGTAACAATAGCCTTTTCTCTCTTCATGCATGAATAAGTACCTGGAGGACTTCCAGTAGTAATAGCCCTTGAATGTGCCAGCGATGGTTTTCTCTGGATCACACGACCTTATCGCAAGAGGTTTTGCAGTCAACCAAGAGATCTGCTTTGTGTGCAGGTAAGTTGCATTTATTAAATGTATGCCTCATTCTTTTTTGTGGGGATGGAGTTGATGCAGGCTCAGCTGGCTTGGGTGAATTTCAAAATAGCCCACATACAAAAGCTGTTGAACAGGAAGCAGGAAGCTATCTGGTGCCACTTCATACTATACCTTTACAGAGGTGGGCATACATACCTTTGTCCCCATTTAGAGAAATGACTTGACTTTAATTGCATTTCTATTTGAATTAAAGTCTTCATCCAGGGAAATTTAAATCTTGGTGACTTCACGGACAACATCACATTGGTTGGGGCATATAGTTGTTGTTAACAATAACAATAATTTAGAAGTTGTGACCATTGTTTTCTTTTTCCTGATTTCTCCATGTAAGCTACAGTCCTGTAATATTCTGATAGTACTTAATCCAAGTATAAAACATTTGCCCCATGACCTTTCATACCAGAATCATTAGAATAGACTGGAATGGAGTGGAGTGGAGTGGAAAGGAAAGGAAAGGAAAGGAAAGGAAAGGAAAGGAAAGGAAAGG
>BLBF01000067.1:3549407-3563107 GCA_015471245.1 Laticauda colubrina
AGGAAGGAAGGAAGGAAGGAAGGAAGGAAGGAAGGAAGGAAGGAAGGAAGGAAGGAAGGAAGGAAGGAAGGAAGGAAGGGCAGTATCACTAGCACTGAGACTTATATACTGCTTCACAGTGCTTCACAGCCCTCTCTAAGCAGAGCCAGCCTCTTGCCCCCAACAATCTGGGTCCTCATTTTACCCACCTCAGAAGAAGGGAAGGCTGAGTCAACCTGGAGCTTGGCAAGATTTGATCTGCCAAATTGCAGGCAGCCGGCAGGCAGCAGAAGTAGCCTGCAATACTTCCTTCTAACCACTGCACCACTGAGACTTGAATATTTAAAACTTAGAAATATGACTTGTAACCCTTCCAACTTGGATTTGTAATCCTATGGAAACATGATTTGTTGAAGAGGACAAGCCTGATGCAATTAAATTAAATTAATTAAATGATTGGTTTTAATTAGGTTGTTTGAACAGGTTGTCTGGATTTACAGCTGAGGCTTCAACCATGATTTATGTATGTATGAGCTGATGTCATGTAAACCCCGTTGCAGCTTAGCAACATGTGTTGACTTCGCACAGATGTGAGAAAAGCTTTGTAAAACCTGCAGCAAAGTTTATCAAACTTTGACAACTTGAAGGCATGTGTCGCCTTTAACTCACAGAATTGCCCAGCCAGCAAGCAAGGGGATTCTGGGAGTTATTCATTCATCCGAAAGGTTTGCCAAAGTCATCACCTTAGAAAATTTCTCCTTAGTTTTGCTGGCTGAGGAATTCTGGGAGTTGAAGTCCACAAGTCTTAAAGTTGTCGAGGTTGTAGACCCCTGTTCTAGTTTACCTCTCCTTGATGAGTTTCCAACCATTGCTTCTTGTCCTGCCCTCTGGTGCTTTGGAGAATAATTTGACCCTCTCAGATACCAGAATACTGCTATCATGTCACCCCAAATTCTTCTTTTCTTTAGACTAGCCAAACCCAAATCCTGCAGCTGTTCTTCATAGGTTTTAGTCTCCAGGCCTTTGATCATCTTAGCTGTTCTTCTCTGAACATTTTCTAAAGTCTCAGCATCTTTTTTGTGGTATGGTGACCAAAATTGGTTGCAGTATTCCAGGTGTATTTGAATGATTGATTGATTGAATTAGGGTTGGGGTTAGAGTCCTCCTCAGCAAGGGCCTTAGGCAGGCATACTTGTTTTTTGGGTTGTTGATTATCCCATGTTGAAAGACAGTTTTCCCCCCTTGTTTCCAAATTAAACTGTTTCATGTCTGGCATGATCAATAGCCACTCAGCTTTGTGCAAGCTTTCTAATTTTAAAATACAAATGACAGAGAAGTTGTTTTTGTTCCAGAAATATCCTCATCCTGAAGAAGAATATTTAGGCCAATTACCTATTTCTCTTTGATTGTTTGGCTGGGCAGCCCCACCTAGTGCTCATTCGATAAAACTGTAACAAAGCATTAATCTGGAGTTTGCATAGCTATGTTTTGCCCAAAACATGGTTGGTTGGTTTGTACTTTGGGCTAGCTACAGTCCAGATAGTCTGTGAACCATTATGAATGACCTGAAGCCTTGTTGAAGCAGGTCCTCTAAGGCATCCAGTTGCAAGTTAGAAATAACTCTCGAAAATAAATAAATAAATAAATTTCTAAAAGGCATCTTCCACATGAGCTTTGGACTACAATACCAAGAATTCCCATCAAGCATTGTCAAAATTGCACAAAATTATCAAAGATGCAGTCCGAAGGCAATGGGAAAATGCAGATTGAGAGACACTGACTTTAAAAGATGGCATGGTGCCAATGTATGGTTGGTCGAACTATTAATATTAATAGATTAATAAACATAATAAACATTAACAGCCTCATTTCTCATACCTGCTCATCCAACAACCAGGATTTGCAAGATGCAAAAGTGGGCTTATGCATTGCAATCAAACCATATTATGGCTTAAAATGATGTGTGAAGTTCTAGCTCAGAATTGTGTCTTCACCACTGGGTACGGAGCTGAATGTTTCCGTTTGAAACTAATTTTGTTGTGAGAATTCAATAACCCAACCCAACAGGTAAACTGAGCAGCCTCAGCTGGAGAGCCAGGAAGCAGGTGGAGAGCTGGATTTCTATTTTGCTTCCTCCTTGTTTTATGAAAACAATGGCACTCTGCAACCAACTCTGACCTTTTGTAGAGCTGTTGTGGCTTTAATCACGAAGATAAACATATCAAAGCGGCCTCAGGCATTCCTTTACCTTCCCAGAGATGAAGACTTGTCACAACCTGTTTAGAAGCTACCAAAAGTCACTAATGGCCCCTCTACAGCCCATAGCTTTCTGAATATCCAAAATGTCCCAATTTGGCTTTCTGTCAGTTTCTGAGTTATGACCTACCAGGCAGCAGGGATCAAATTATCACTTATTAATTCACTTTCTCATTGTTAAAGTCTCATCCATCCACCTGGACTACAGTCCTGTTTCTTCTTGACCACATGGCCCTTGCTGCCAAGCTATGTTAGGGGAGAAGGTGGCCTAAGGCAGCTACTGAAGTTTATAATAATGGAAAGAATTTGAATCCAGGTTTCTTGGATCCCACCCAAACTATGTCTAGTCTAATGAAAAGAAGGACCAGAGGTGATATGATAACAATCTTCCAGTAGTTGAGAAGTTGTTGTTGTGAAGAAGAAGGGGTCAACTTATTCTCCAAAACATCTCAAGGCAGCAGAAGCAGCAATAGGTGGAAGAACATTAAAAGGAGGACCAACCTTGAAGTAAGGAGACATTTCCTGACAGTGAGAACAATCAGTGGAATGACTTGCCTCTGGAAGTTGTGGATGCTCCGTCATTGGAAGTGACGGCCACTTGTCTGAAATGGTATAAGATGTTCTGCTGCTTGATCAGCAGACTGGATTAGAAGCCCTCCAAGGTCCTTCCAGCTCTATTCTATGTTCAACTAGTTGGTTCTTCCTCTAATAAAAGTTTCTGCAGATTTATATATCTGAAACCCTGAGGCATAAATACTTTTCTAAGAAGGCAAGATCTTCACAAATTGTGCTCAGCTATCCTTTCTTTGAAATCTCTGTCTGTCTGTCTGTCTGTCTGTCTGTCTGTCTGTCTGTCTGTCTGTCCGTCCGTCCATCCATCCATCCATCCATCCATCCATCCATCTACCTACCTACCTACCTACCTATCCCATCCATCCATCCATCTAATCTATTTATATCTAATCTATCTCTATCTATCTATCTATCATCTATCTATCATATATATATATATATATATATATATATAGAATCTATATCTGTCTGTCTGTCTGTCTGTCTATCTATCTATCTATCTATCTATCTATCTATCTATCTATCTATCTATCTAATCTATCTCTAAATAGATAGATAATCTATTTATATCCATTATCTCTATCTGTTCTTATATCACACGAAGGCAAAACACTTGATTTATGAGCCCCAAAAGCTGAGTTTCCCCAAGACACTTAAAAAACAGACCAGAAAGTGTGGACTCTAGTTTCAAAGACCTGGCACAGAATATTAGATCAATATTAGGCTGCTAATGTCATTTCATTTACAATTTTCACTTTACGCTGCCTAAATGTAATGAAGGATCCTTCTGCCATGTGTTTAATATGAGTATCTTTGTGTTTACTATCCTATTGACATAAGTATTGGTCAGCAAAGGAAATTCCTGTCACTAACAACAAAGCCCTAGGTGACTAATTTCACTTGTGTATCACAAGAAACAGATCCTTCTAACCTGCTGTTGTGTTCAGGTAAAGAGCAGAACATAATTTATTCAACTTGGACCACAGGTACATGAAACTGGGAATGCTTGCTTGGCTAAAATGGGGCCATTTGCTTTTGAAACTCTTGCTGTAAGAGGTGGGCAGCTGGGTGATCACATACACAACTGTATGATTTGGTGTGATGCCGGTTTGTGTAAAATCATTCTCTGCTTCCTCAATCAGGTGTTATACGGGCAGTGAAGGGAGGGCAAAGAAAGGCTGTTCACCAGCGTGAGATTCACGTAGATTTTAGGACCATTCTCCAGGTAATCCTTGTCTTATGACTTCAATAAGGGAATGTTGTTGTTAAGTGGTGCAATCCAGTGATGGGATTCAATTTTTTTTGCTATTGGTTCTGTGGGCATGGCTTGGCGGGCGTGGCAGGGGAAGGATACTGTAAAATTTCCAGTCATAGGTGGGATTTGCCGGTTCTCTGAATTTCTCAAAATTTCTGCTACCAGTCCTCCAGAACTGGTCAGAACCTGCTGAGTACCCCCTCTGGCGCAGTCATGAAGTGAAGTATCACACGATCATGACTTGTGACCCTCCCTAATGGCTTTGCATGTCAAGAAATCTGAGGAGATTCCAAAGGGTGATCATATGATTGCTGGATGCTGCAACCTTAATAAAAGCCCAACTGTTGTCAAACACCTGAATTGTGACTGTGTGACTACAGAGAGGCTGCAACAGTCATAAGTTCCAAGACCATTTGTGGGTCATTTTTTCCCCACCACCATGGTGGTGCATATTTTATGAGTTGACAGGTAACTTTGAACAGTCTCTCTACAAAGTGTTGTAAGTCAAGGATTACTTGTATGCTAATCTAGGTTTCAGATTCTATCTAACAAGGAAGGGCCAAGGACGGGAAAATGGCAGGGAGGAGGATGATGGTTTAGCTTTAAGTAAATAATAGAGGGGAATATTTGTAGCTCAAGGTTGAACTGTGGATTCCTTGGTGTTCTGTGAGCTTGACTGTTTTCTTGTAGACATTTCTTACCTAACTAGGTAATGTCATCAGTGCTAGAAGTGAGTGGGGCTTGCTCTCTTTTTATATACAAGTGGTTTGCCTTAAGAAGGAGCATATAAACAGGAAGTAAACTTGTAACACTGATGATGTTACTTAGTTGGGTAATGAAAAATCTGCAAGAAAACAATCAAGCTCAGAGAGCACCAACATTCTTCCTCCTCCTCCTCCTCCTCCTCCTCCTCCTCCTCCTCCTCCTCCTCCTCCTCCTCCTCCTCCTCCTCCTCCTCCTCCTCCTCCTCCTCTTCTCTTTCTCCTCTACTCTGTAAACCCCACTCCCTTCTAGCACTGATGATGTTACCTAGTTGGGTAACGAAAGATCTGCAAGAAAACAATCAAGATCTCCACAGTTTTAAATACATTCCATATGTATGTATGAGTGGAAAATTTCATTTTACTTGGAATCTTCTACTTCTAAAACTGTGGCCATTACCCCCCTCCTGAAATAGTTCCCAGACTATATGATGGTTTATAACCACTGTGTTGATGTTTCCTCCCCCCCCCCCAAGGGATGGATTATACTTTGGAAGACACGCAACGCAAGGAGAAACTTCTGAAGACGGTTTATACCCTACAAGTCAAATCAGACTCAACATTTCAGAAAGCAAGTCCTCTCCTGACCAACCATCCAGGCATGGGCATGGTGACTGACCACCAAGTTCACCAACTGGTGGAGAAAGCCAGGGTCATCTGCCATGACCTCGACAATATCAAAAATCACCTTTATTATAGGCAAGACGATCTCGTTCGGAGGATGTCCAATCCCAACAGGAACCACTACGGGGCAGTGAGTGGAATTCACTGCTCTCCAGATGGGGTGGTCTACCTCACGACTGAGAACGCACCCAGAGTGGACCTTCTTAATCGCTCTGGCCAGGTGTTTCAGTCCATCCCCTGTGTGGAATGGAAAAAGGTCTTTTTACCTGAGGATGTGGCCATCACCAGAGCTGGGATGGTGGCTGTCACAGACATGCTGAACGGAACCATCCACGTCTTCAACGACCGCTCCATGTTCTCCAAGGGGGAATGGGTCAGAATTGGGAGGTTCTGCTCCCCCAGAGGCATCGCTGTGGAAGCATCAGGGAGGATACTGGTGGCCGACTACACTGAAGGGAAAGTCCACGTCTTTGCCCTGGACCGAGCTTTCAAGATGCAGAACGCTCATTCCATCACCAACTTCAGCGGGCCACGCTACTTGTGCAGTCTCCCCGATGGGGGGTTTGCAGTGAGCGAAGAATGCGGGGGGGTCAAACTCTACGACAGTAGCCACAAGCTGGTCTCTTCCATCAGCACCAAATATGGCCACCGGTTTGGCAACCCTGCAGGCCTCTGTGCTGATAAGGAAGGCAACCTGATAGTCGCAGATGAACAGCGTCAGAAAGTGCACCTGTTTCCTAAGAATGGTTCTCCAATCTGTCTGGTTTCAAAAGGTCTTCTGAGACCGACTGGTGTCGCCTGTGCCCCAGACGGGTCACTGTTTGTCACCGATAGTGGAGACAAAGATATCAAAGTCTTCAAATATCGCGTGAGGCCCCATTACAATCCTGACATTATACCTGGTGACAATCCAAGTTATTCACCTCGAGGGAAGGCAGGATAGGAATGCCCACTGTTCTCGACTTACAACCTCAAGCACAAAATTTCTGTTGTTAAACAAGAGAGCTGTTCAAGTGAGCTTTGCCCTATTTTGCTATCTTCCTTGCCACCGTCATTTAGTGAATCACTGCAGCTATTCAGTTCGTCAAGTGAATCTGGCTTCCCCAGTGCACTTTACTTGTCCGAATGTCGCAAAAGGGGATCATGTGACCCTGGGACCAGAGGATTCCGGGATTCAGCTGGTTCGCGGTGGTTCTGGCAGACTGGTAGCAAAAATTTTGACTGGTTCAGAGAACCAGCAAAAACTACCTCTGGCTGACCCTGCTCTTACCTCTCCTATATTCCGTTGTTTATTAGTTCAGCTAATTTGCGCATACAACAGATTGCTGTGCCTCAGCTGAGCTAAAAAAAGCACAGCTCACTAGTGTTGATACAGAGGGTGGTGGTTGAGCCCTGCACACATGCACACAAAGCCAGCTCTCTGAACCAGTAGGAAAAAAATTTAGAAACCCTTCACTGCCCGAGACACTGCAATAGGAACCAGTTCTCAGGCACCTAAGCTTTGATCACATGACCATGGTTATTCTGCAAATATCATAAGTGTGAAAAATGGTCACAGAGTCATTTTTTTTTCAGTGCTGTCGTAACTTTGAACAAATGAATGGTTGTAAGTCGAGAAATACCTGTATTACTTTTACAAATGCATTCATTTCTTTCGCACATTATCTCATCAAATCTGCATTCACTTGTTCAACTATATGTTGACCTACTCGAGGGTGGAAATATAATCTTCAGCGATTCCTTTCTCATGGAGAAGATCCGTCCTGAAGAATGAAAACAGCCTCAGCAAATGACAGCCAAAAGGAAAGAACATGAAATTGGTGCTGAATGGACAGTTTGTCCAATACTTAACTTTTTCTTCCTTAATGGACTTTTTTTGCAGTAAGAAAAATGTCAGAAGAGAACATGGGAAAAGGAGATTGGATGATAAGTGGAGTTTTTTTTTAAAAAACATGGCACTAAATAGTGTATTTTTATCTGGAAAGGGAAAGAATGCCCAATTTTTAGCTTTTAGGATGGTCTGGAGAATGTGAATGGAAGATGATGGTGATTGGTGATGTGGCTCTAATGTGGTGATTAGGAAGGATGGAATGGAAGAGAAAGGAGTGATTAACAGATAACAGATAATCAGAGTTGGATTTTAAAGGTAGAGATGAGAGAAGGTTAAAGAGTGAATCTAATTGAGGACTGTGGCCCACAAGGGCATCTGCACAGTATGGGGAGAAAGCAAGCAAAATTTGTGCAAGGAGTCATAAATCTTGGCAACTTTAAGACCTGTGGATTTCAACTCCCAGAATTCCCCAGCCAGCATGTTGGGACTTATTTTCTGGGAGCTCTCTGAATGGTACTGTGTAGAGGATTTTTAGGAGGAGATGGGAGGAACTGGCAGATTACAGAACAGACAGTTGACCAGAAGAGAATCCCAATTTCCATGTATTATTGAAACCTGGCTGGGCAAGGAGGATGAATTCCCCTCTTTGAGATGGGCTTTTCAGCCATGAACTCCAGATCAGGGTAGCAATCCTACTGAAGCAGCTTGGAAGGTCAAAAACAAAATATGCATTTACTAGAAATCCTCTGACCCCTTACTTTGCTTCTTATAGAAATATTGTGCAAAACCACGAAATTGCTGAACTAAGGAACTGGAAGTAAGCATGTTTCAGTGAATAAGGATGGGTCTGGAAAATAACAAAAATGTATTTCTCCTTTTTGGTATAGTTTAACATAAGAAACGCCCCGGGCTAGGCTGAGGTTATGAAATGTATAAAAGTGACGCCTCAGGAAGAGCCAGGGGTTCAGAATTTGCCATACTCATGCTCTGAGCCTTTGTGCACAAATAAAACCTGTACTCTCCAACCTTTCGTGGTCTTGTGTCCTGATTTGGAAGCAAGATTTGCTGCAACACTAGGACAATGATTCTCAACCTTGACAGTTTTCAGATGAGTGGACTCAACCCCAGAATTCCTCAGCCAGCATGGACCTGATTTGCATCGTACCTATATTTTGTTATGTAAAACAAATATTGTAGAGTTGTACTGTGTAAGCCACTTATTTGAATAAGCTAGCATTGAAGCTTAAATAAATATAGTAAGCTTGAAAGTGGCTGGATTGTTTGTAAGTTTGTAAGAGTATTCTTCTGTGTTTTCATCTGTTGATTTGTTGTTTTAATTGTTTTTCATTTTATTTATGCCAGGTTTTTTTTGCTGTTTTCAACTTGTAAACTGCCTAGAGTCTCACAAGTGAGATGGGCAGCTATATAAATTTAAACTTAAACAAACAAAAGTTGATATAATATGAATATAGCCAATATAAAGGGGAGGGGGGATTTTTCATCCCAAAGATTGAATGTTTATGCTTATCAACGTTTCGATAAAAATACACATTTTGTTGTCTACAAAAAGTTTAGTGAGAATATTTTCTTGCAAAAAAATTAAGGGCAAACCTGAAGGAGCAAATCTGAAAGAAAGTATAAAAGAAATATTTGTTTATAACTTTGCTTTACAAAGAAAAATTCAAGAACAAAACCTTTAAAAAATGTGTATTCTAATAAAAATATCTTAAAAAGCTGTAAATGCTACGAAGTTATAAGGAACAAGGATTAGAAAGAATTTCTGCAGCTAGACTGCACTGTACCATTTCTCCAGTAAATTGATCACAGTAAAGGACAAAAGTGAGTTTTTGAAAAATAAATAATAAATAAAAATAAATAAATCTAAAGGACAACTTTCTGTAATAAAAGACTGTCTTTTATAATAAAAAACATGTCACGGTACCAAAGACAGATATTAAAGAGGGAAATTGTATATGGGAAGATTCTGAGCCATTCTGTAGATTTATCAGCTTCCAACAAAATATTTTGGAAGCAGATAAGGCTAATCCTTAAAGAAATGTAAATTGAGATGGCATGAAGCTTATCAGGAAATTGGAAGATGCAGACTTACTTTGAAAGGAAGCTCTATGTTCTGCCCAGGGTGTGGACAGCAACGGTTAATTTCGCTTTGCAGACCAAAAGATCTTAGTGCAGTAAGCATTTGGCAATCTGAAACACCTCTACCAGAGCTTCCACTTTCTGCATTATTTACTGTACATTTAATCAGGTCAGTATGAAACAAAAGCCAAATTCATGCCTGATGTAAGCAAACCACGTTTCATGTGTGTGTAGATTGTTAGTGAATTTTTTTTGCTGTAGTGTCCATATCGTGACATCAAATTATATCCTGTACATGGGTGGACTTGCAAATTCTTTTCTTTGGTTATATGCATGGGGGCGTGTAATTAATGCACATATCAATTTAATATTGTTAGAGGGCAATATACTGACTCTGTAAACCGCTTAGACAGGGCTGTAAAGCACTGTGAAGCTGTATATAAGTTTAGTGCTATTGCTATAAGCTACAAATGATCATTCAAGCCAAAACCAAGTTACGAAAGAACAAAGTCACAGTTTGTTCCTTGTTTTCACTATGGTAAGAAATGTAAAGTAAACATTTTAACAGTCCGGGTGGTTCTGTATTAGGAAGAAAACATCTTTGAGAATTTTCAGAAAGATTTTTTTTAACCAATTTGACTGATATTATTGAACTTCTGTCTTTTTGAAATTTGACATTTGGACTTGAACTCCCAGAATTCCCTAGCCAGCTGGCGAGGGAATTTTGGGAAATGTAGTTCACACATCTTCAAATTGCCAAATTTAAGAAACACTGCATTTGAACCTCTCCAAAGGGGACAACAAACTTCTGCTTTATTTGCTTTCAGTGGATTTGTTTCTGAGGGGCAACGTGTGGAAAGCTCAGTGTAACGACCCACCTTTATTGTTAATGTTTGACATTATATTATTAGTATTGTTGTTGTTTAACTTTATTATTATTGATATTATCCATAACAATAACAGTGGGGGGACTTTTAGTTTGAGCAAAACTAAAAGAGCAGCTTTTTTGCCATAAAAATGGATCGAATTGCTGGTGAGAGTGAAGAAAGAGTAGTAAAAATCTAAAATAAACAGTGGGATCATCTTCAAAAAATACGAATTGCAGAGCAACAGGGAACAGGCCTCTTTCCTTTTCGCGAAAGGGAAGCTCGATGGGGAGGAACTCAATGTAGGCGAACGAAGGAGGCCGCCGGAAGGCTATTAGGAAAGGACGGCCCGGACGGACGTCTTTGAGAAGCGGACCACGTCTCCTAGAAACCATCTGGTAGCACGCGGAAGTGGGTTGAATGTCAACCGGCGCGGGTTTTTTTCTCCTTTTTCCGCGTTTCGGGGGGTAGCAAAAGCAAGCCGGGGTAAGTTTGGGGAACAAATGGGGGGCTGTTCACTGAAACGGGGGCAAATGAGGACACTGTACCCCCCCCCCCTTTTATTTGCCTCGGGTCCCTGCACCGGTCGAAGCGTAAACACGCTTAAGCTGAGATTGCTCAATAAGCCACCAAGGGATGGTGGCCCCTTGGGATGCTGGGCCTTTCACCGGCGTGGAATCCCCGTGGGTGGGAGTCGCCTGATGCAGGAATCAAATCCAGGGATTGGGGCGGGGGTGTTTGTGGGAATTGGGCCACCAAAGGTTCCGTAGTTGAGTCCTGGAAGCGAAGCGCCTTGATGGGGAATAGAAGAGAATAGAAAATAGAATAGAATATTGGAATGAAGAATAGAATAGAAAATAATAGAAAATAGACTAGACTAGACTAGAAGAAAGGGACCTTGGAGGTTTTCTAGTCCAACCCCCTGCCTAGGCAGGAAACCCGATACCATTTCAGACAAATGGTTGTCTAGGATCTTCTTTAAAATTTCCAGTGTTGAATGGGCGAGGGAGGACACCTTTTCTTTGGGAAGAAGTCTTGTAGTGGGGAAGAAGCATTGGCAGGTTGCAAAAGGGCTGGGCTCTGCCTTGGGCTAAACCAGGGTGGCGTGGGGGTCCTTGGGGAAGGGTATTTGGGAGAAGATGTTTGGGGCTCGGTTTTGGGTTTTTTTTTGCAGTTGATGGTGATTTTGTCAGTGGTATTGGTGTTCAAGTGGTGTGCCAGATGTTTTGGGATTTGACATTTTTATCGATTGATACCCATGCTTCACTATGAAAGTATGTGGTTGGGCTTAGTTTTTGGGGAGGAAAATAAAGGGAAAAAATTATGCCTACCAGCATCCATCTGTATTCATCTGGCTAGCGTCCTGCTTGTGTGTGAGAGAGTTGAGGGCTGTTTGGAAACTGAAACAGTATTTGCTGTGTGAGCAAGAAGGAGACAGCAAGGAGCCTGGGCATGGCTTAGCTCAACTGTTCTCTACTAAAGCTGGTTGCTGCTGTGAAAGTAAAACTAAAACTGAACCTCCTCTCCTCAGCTTGGGTTTTGCATTTGGAAGAGATTTCCTTTCAGGTGGGGAGGGAGAGTAGAGCTCCTTAAGCATCAGAGCATGTTAATAATAATATCGGAAATACTAATGCTTTGATGGTCATTTTGAAAAATCCTTTCTTAGTGAGCATCCAGAAGCCAAGAGGAACAGACATGCCAAATATCAAGTTTGTAAGCTTTATGGTTCTGGAGATTTTGTGATGATGCGTGAGGGGTATTTCGCTTTTATAGAGAGAGAGAAGAAGAAGAAGATAATGTTTTTCCTAAGGACCTGGGGTCGTCAGTTGTTGGTTACAGGGTATAAGTTGTTCTGAGTAAAGTTGGCTTTTGCAATTGACTGGTATCTTTTGTCAATCCTGAGGATGTTCAAGTGGTGTTCCAGTTGTTTTGGAATTATACCATATGTGCCTATTGCTATTGATACTACTCTGCTTTCTTTTGGCATAGTTGTTCTATTTTTATTTATAGGTCTTTGTGTTTTGTTATCTTCTCCAATTATAATTTTTTATTGTTAAGGGTTGATAATTGTTCATTAGGAACCATTAAAAAAAAACTACAGCTATGCACAAAATGATTTTTTGCTCTTCTGTACCATGCTCTTGTTTTATCTCCATGATTCCACTGTAGCAATTTGTATTTATAACTGCTAATTGTAATTATTTGGTCTTGAGATGTAAGCAGAAGACAGGGACAGCACCCTCCAAACCTGGGCCTTCTAGATGTCTTCTGTCTGAACTATTTTTTTAAAAAGCTACCATTTAAATATGATGAATTATGCAAATTCCCTTTCAGTTTGTTGAAAATATCTCAAGGAAAACACTAAATCTGGTACAATGTCACATGGAATATTTAATGAAATGTTATTGGGGAAACATAAGAGGAAACAAGAGCAAGTGGCAACCTTTAATATGGGTCATCAATGTAGCCAATGGTTAAAACTGAGTAGCTATCAACCTAAAGAGGTTAATTAATTTTAAACCTAAAATTAATGTTATTACATTAATAATCTTTATATTATTGGGAAAATGCATTATGTATTATATAGTTTGGATGCTGCAGATAAAATTTAAGTCCTTTCTATCTCTAACCATTAAATCTAATTTGGCTGTCAAGAGGTCTTTCTCGCTACTCCAGAAAAAAATCTACATTAACAAGCAATTCCTAAAACTTTCCAGGGCTATGTGGTTGCTAAGAAATCTTTTGTGATTTCCTAATGTGTTCTCCTATTATTCTCTTATATTTGCTTGCATTCTTTGGAACATTTTTTTTCCTGTACATTTTGGTCATTTCTCTCTCTCTGAGCATTGAGGTTTCTTATTTAAAATTTAAAGCATACACTACCAGCAAAATGTAAAATACCCAGTTCCTGGTTTTCCTAATAAGGCGTAATAGAGGAATTTCTACAGTAAGACTTAGTGAACAGTATATGATATTTATCTCTTCAGTTGTTCACTTTCTTTTGGCAAGAGTTTCCTTCGCATGTATGTCATGGCTGGGAAAAAGCAGACTGGGGGATTCATATGCACAGGGTGGTCTTGATTAGAAGGAAGCATCAATATTAGTGCTCATGTGCTTAAGTACTAATATTTTACAGAAAAATAGCCCTGTTTGTAGACTGGAAATTGACAGGAAACAATTTTGCAAAGCACAAATATGTCAAATGTTTATTTTTTCCCCAACCTCAACCCCTCACACCTTCAACCTCAAACTGTCTACCATGCACCTCACCCCATTCCTAAGAGGTCCTACCGTCCCTGTTTTACGGTCCCCATTTATCTGTATTTACTTCCTTTGTTCTTGTTTATATTCATACTTATACTTGTTATCTTGTACATGTTTGAAAAACAAATAAAAAATAAATAAATAAATAAATAAATAAATAAATAAATAAATAAATAAATAAATAAATAAATAAA
>BLBF01000067.1:3564268-3585144 GCA_015471245.1 Laticauda colubrina
TTATTTATTTATTTATTTATTTATTTATTTATTTATTTATTTATTTAGTATGGCATCACAACACAGCATCAGTACTCCCAAAAAAATTCATGAAAGCCACACATAAAATGTCTTATCAAAATATAAAACATCAGAGCAGTGAATAGTTTTTTAAAAAACGCACAGCACGAGTGATGGATACAATTACTGTAGGTATACAATTAAATTATGTACGAGCCGTTGCTCCTGGGGTAGCTAAGCCTATGTTATGTGGAGGGTGCAATGTAGACTAGCCTTTTTGTGGACACCACAGGCAATGTGACCCTGTCACAGCTAAATAGTCTATATTTTCTGGCTGCTGGATCTCATAAGGATCTCCCAGCAACAAGAAAGCAGCAGGAATATGGAAAATACTGGATTGCTGCTAAAAGATACAGTAACTGGGCAAGTACCAAAGCTGGCCTTGAGAACTTTTATGACTGCTACTTTGTGCCTTCTCTGTAGGACTGTACTGATGAAATTAAGCTCCTGATAATGAGAGTTTAAGGTACTATTTTTGGGGGGTGGAGGGCAGTCAAGCTATTGCTAAAGACAATGGAGCCTTCTACAATTAAATGCTGGGTACTCCAGCTGGGCTCTCTATAGAAACTTCCCATTAAAAACTTAATTGCTTTTTAAACTGCAAAAATGAGTACGTAATACCCCATATTATGCTGGGGTTTAGAGAGGATCCTGAATTTCTTGTTTTGTGGGCGGCATCAGCATCATGACTTTCAATGTCTTTGGAGGAAAAAAACAGCATTTGACTTAATATCTCAGAAGAAATGCTTGCTTTTAATTAGACCACCCAGTCCTTTCTTTCAAGAGAATCCCAGTTCTGAAATAGGAAATTGCAACCGGCTTTTGAGCTGATTCATTAATCTAATCCACCATGGTAGTCCTTGTGCTTGTTAGTGTAATCATCTGATTAATTAACTTAATTGTTCCCATTGCAGCTGTCCAAAGAAATGCCACTTTATCCACATTTCATAGTTGGAAAATAATAATAACAATTGGAGACCTTTTTAGCTCCCCTTTGTCCTGTAATTGGTGATTATCTGAGAGATGGCTGTCTAACATGTTTGTTCTATTATATTTAGATGCCATCTTTGTACAACTCAAGAAAGCTTACATAATGTTCCCATCTTCTCTTTTCCTCACAAACAACCCTGTAAAGCAGATTGGATTGAGAGAGAGGGAGTGGAAGGGAGAGGGAGGGAGGGAGAGAGACAGATATCTATATCTATACATCTATATCTATCTGTCTGTCTGTCTGTCTGTCTGTCTGTCTGTCTGTCTGTCTATCTATCTATCTATCTACAGAAAAAGAGAGAGAGACAGAGAGAGAGAGAAAATCACCAGCTGGTTTTTCTAAGGAAGGACTTGAACTCACAGTCCTGGTTTCTAACCCAGGACTGTAATCAACTACCTCAATCCGGCTCTTACATTTCCCCTACGCTCAAACACAGATAGTCCTTGACTTATGAACCCCATTGAGCCCAACATTTCTGGCCTTCCAGAAATACTGGAAGTGCTGAAAAGGGCCCATTTTCAGCCTCCCAAGGCTGCGGAGGCTTCCCTCGAGCCGCCAGGAGGGCAAAAATAGCCTCAAACGGGCCGAATACCAGCTGGGAGGCATGCGCATGCGCGGTGTAGGTAAGGAGGCGGGGTGGGGGTGTTGCATGCGCATGCATAGGGAGGCGGGGTGCATTGCATTGTGGGTGCCTGCCCATGCACTTTTGGCACACCACAACACAAAGGTTCGCCATCACTGATCTATAGAAACAGCAACAAAAGTACTTCCTTCAGTTTAAGGCTTAAACTCTTTTAATTTGCTCCAGTTCAGAAAGCAGCTTGTTTATTTCATTTTTTTCCCTGCTCCCTTATACATTTCAGATTTCTACATCATGGCGTTTAAAGTCTTTTTCCCTCTTTGCTGCGCTTCGGCTGAAAGTGGACTTCTGATTGGACGCTGGATTCCAGAACAGAACTCCATTGTCATCCTGGCTGTGATCCATTTTCCTTTGATTCCCGGTCAGGTGAAGCAGTACCTCTCCAAAATGCAACATGCCACCCAAGTCCAACTGTCCGTGTTGGGTTCTTGGACTAACAGCCAAGAAAAACAGACTTTGCAAAGGTTCATGGAAGACCTGGGCACCATTTTTTCCCAGGGCCCTTGGATCCAACTCAGCCGGCGAAAAGACAGCAAGTTTTGGAACTGTTTGGCCACCTGGAAGGAATCCAGCAGTGACAGCGGCAGCGAAGAAATCATCGTGATCTATTACGACCAGCGTAAAGTGATGTTGTCAGAGCTTCACCCTCCTAACAATCACGGGGTTCCTTCTGGTCAGAAGGCAGTTGACGCTTCCAAGCTAGCTGCTGTATTTGACACCGTTGCGAAAAGCCAAATGCTCTTCACGAAGGACCAGTATGACGAGGGACCCATCAGGCTCACCCACTGGCAGTCTGAAGGGGTGGAAGCCAGCATTATCGTAGAACTCTTGAAACAGGTGTCTGTCCCTGCTTGTGTGCTGATAACTCTCCTCCTTTCCTTCGTGGCTGGCCTCTGTAAAAGCAGGTAGGTGGGTCGAATGGGAGGAAATGACGGGAAATTGTAGGATTCAAAAATTGGGAACTTTTCCTTAAGCGACAGAGAGCTCACCTTTAGTAGAAGGAAGTACACTGTACCCTGTTTCACTTGCTCTTGAAACTTCAATGTTTCCGTTCGCAAATGCGTCAAAGGAAAACAAGAGACAGATCTTGTCGCCAACCTGATTCTCGATTCTTTCATATTGATGGGTGGCTTGGAACAGCTCTTCAAATCATGCCTGATCGCTCCTTTCCTGGAGCACAGAAATCCCAGGTGCAGAATAGACTTTTGCAATAAAATGGATTGTTTGTTTGTTTATATCCCACCTCTATTATGTTTATAAATAACTCAAGGTGGCAGACACACAAAACTCCTCCCTCCTCCTATTTTCCCTCATGACAACAACCCTGTGAGATGATGTAAGCTGAGAAAAAAATGTTTGGCCCAAAGTCACCAAGTCAGTTTTCATGCCTAAGGCAGGACTAGAACTCACTGTCTCCTCGTGGTTGACCCAAAGTCCCCGAGCCAGTTTTCATGCCTAAGGCAGAACTAGAACTCGCTGTCTCCTAATTTGTAGCCTAGTGCCTTCACCACTAGACACATTGGCTCTCGGGAGTTAACTCAGAAGTGGGAGTTTAGCAGTTGCAAGGCCCCATATTGCCGACTTTCCATCCAGACTAAGGCCTCCCAGTGTTTCGAATGGAAGACCCCCAAAATGCCAACCTCTCACCCCCTCCCAATTCTGAGTGGGTATGGAATTAAAAAGTTTTTGGGGTGAGCTTATACTTTGGAGTAGGCTGTCAGAGGAGATCTTGTTGTACTGCCAAGAGGAATTTAAGTTTGGTTTCCAAGCTGGCAAAGGGAAGCTTGATTAATTCCATTTGGATAGTATCTTCTCAGCCATTCAAACCTTAGCAAGTGCAGCCTTGGGCTACGAAAACAGAAACCATAGGCAGGTTTCCAACTGAGTAATACTATCATATAGTATTCATACTATCTGTTGGAAGTAGAAGTCTATTAGCTTTCACATGTATTTGAAATGCCTGCAGGGGAACTGAAGGCCTTTGGAGAAACAACAGTCTTGTGCATACAGATGACTAACATCAGCCTGGTTTAAATCATTTTCTGTTGAGTTAATCAATGGTTATTTGTGAAACATTCATTGAAAGTTAGATTGTTGAACTGCTAAAGAAATGGGCTGAATGTTCTCACATCTCATATCTTGCTACCACACAGGGAATCTTGGACCTAATGGATGATGAGAACTAGTGGCCTTTTTCCTGAGATAAAGTCAGGAAAACATACTAGGATAGACAAAATGTGTGGACCAATTCCCAGAATTCCCCAGCCAGCATTCCCTGCGCTCCCAAAATTCCCCAGTCAACTTTGAACATGTGGATTTCAATTCCCAGAATTCCCCAGCCAGCATTCCCTATGCTCCCAGATTTCTCCAGTCAATTTTAAAGGTGTGAATTTCAACTCCCAGAATTCCCCAGCCAGCATGTTGAAGGTGAGTTCTGTGCTGTCTACACAAGATCCCTTCGTTCTTTAATCAAAGTTGCATCCCACCAGGTTTTCTATAGGAAGTAATCGAGCTTTGCCAATACAATTAGAAAAACGAGCATTGCAAATGGAGGTCAGTTTATACTTTAAATGCTGTATGTTTTGAAAGTCAGTTTTACTTTGGTTAGGACATGGGCCTAGAAACTGGGAGGCCATCAGTTCTAGCCCTGACTTTGGCATGAAACCAGCTATCTGATTTTTGGCCGGTCGCTTTCTCTCAGCCCTAGGAAGAGGGTATTGGCAAACCATTTCTGAAAAACCTGGCCAAGAAAACGGCAAGGGACTTCTTCTCCAGGCAATCTCTGAGAATCAGACACGATTGAACCGTAGGGGGAGGGGGGGGGAATGTTAATTTTATCATGCAGGCTACAAAGAGTGATATGGATGTGAGTGAGGCGGTTACCTTCATTGTACATTTAAGGTTTTTGGGTTGCTCTTTAAGTGCCATCTCTTGGTTAGAAAGGGTTACTTTACATTTATCTTTTTAAAAGATCCAGTTTTACTTGTCTATGGAGATTCTCAGTCATCCAGGTTGTGATTGTCCCAAAGGTGCTTTTTTCAAGAAGCTGAAGAAGCTTCTTGGATGAGAAGCAAAACATCTTCAAAGAAAAGCCAGAAAGTCCAGTTGCCTCTTGAAAAAGCATCTTTGAAACAGCAAGTTCACTTGTGATCTTCCCTGCTGAGCATACACAAACCTATTTTGTGGCAAATAGGTCTATCAGGATGTGCGTTAAAAGGACATCACTTAACCACTCAATTCTTTGGGCAGGGGCTGAAGAAAAGATAACACCTTATGAAAAGTGCAAAACTGTTTGTAAACTTCATTTTTAGGAGCTGGGCAGTAGGGTCTTTACACAGGAAGGTCGACCAAAAGTATCTGAGGAGGACAGAAGAATTGCAAAATAATTCAATATGTCCTTTTCACTGCAGACAAATATAAACTCTGGAACAAACTGAGGAAAAAAATCAGTCTTTTCCAAAGTCATGGTTTAATTTAAACCATTAATCCTTTAACATTTTTTGTAAGTGTCATCAAACATTAAAGCACCACATTGCTAATCTTACATTTGTCTTGTGGATCAGAAATTGCTTAAAATGAGTATGTAGGATAAACGTAGTTGGATATGAGCAATCACCCCATAAAGCTATTTTTGGACAGACAAAATCTGTCACAGGATGTTACACTCACATGCTAACTGGGAACCACTTTGTTTTCCAGAACTTTTTATTTGATTTGCAAACTTTCTTATGTTTATCAGAACTCTTGATAATTCACTTTTGAGCCCTTTTCTTTATTTATGGTGACTTGTATAGAAATTGTATAATATTTCTGACATTCCTCAGACTCTTTGAAGTCTAAACCCTCTGGATTGGGCATTTTAGGTACATTATGGTCTCCATTTGGGGAATGAGTTTGTGGTTAATTTGTTCAAATTCATTCAATAGTTGAAAATATGAAATGACGAATTCCTAAGAGCATACAGGTTGTACTCACTTAACAGTCCTTGAATGGCAAAATCCCAAACAGTTTTACAGAAAGTCAACAAGGTATTCAAGTACAAGCTCTGGAGTGCTTTATTAAAGAGAAAAGCTTGGCATTTTTCTGACAGTCTTAAGCAAGAATAATTATTCCAACCGTATAAAGGGCTTTCTGACTCTGTACTGCAGCCTTTTACCCATGAATACAGGATTGATATATTCTTTCATTAAAATAGTTGACATTTCTGGAAATTGGAATTAGCTGTTCAAAAGAACAAATGGCTCCAACAAATGCTAGTTTTTTAAAAAGATAGTTTGGTCATAAGATTGTTTGCTTTTTGCTGATTCATAGGCTGGAAGCATACAAAATAAAACCCTGAAAATATTATCTGATCCATTACATTCCTTAACTGCTCCTTCCCAGTAGCAAGGCCTGGGACAGGGAGATTAAAAGCTAAATGATTCTCGTCTGATCCTGACAAACTGGAGAGAAAAAAATAGCCACTACAGCTATAATCTGGAGCAGATATATTTTATATAAGCAGCATGTTTCAAGTTCAATGGAATATGGAGCCATTTCAGCCTGGCTTAATTTATATCCTGCCTTTGTGTTTGGAACGTTCGTATTCAACCCATAAATGGAATAATAAGAGGAAATGAAATCCCATCAAGCTGAAGAGGGAAATGCAAGCCACATGAACCTGAGGTCACGCATTGCGCATAAGCAGCCATTCCTCAAAATTAACTTGTTTTATTATTTTATTCCATCCACCAATTTCCTAGGGATTCTGTCTGGGGAGGTTGTACTTGGTAGCTAGATAATGCTACATTTGAAGGATCACATTTGTTCACTGTGGCCCATTTGCCTCTTCTTTTTACCTGTCAGCTTTCTGCTACTTCGTTATTACCATACCTTCAAGTGGCATGAAATAGACCAGTAGTGGCTAGCCTTTTGGGGCTCCTGTGCCTAAAATTGTGTGCGCGCTTGCATGCTCGTGCTCACGTGCCAGCACCCAGAAGGCAATGCGTGCCCCCCCCCCATGTCCCCTAATAGACTAATGTCCATTTCCGTGATGGCACGCAGAGCTATTTGTGCCAGCACACATGCTGCAGACAAACTTAGCTCACTGCACATACATGCGCCTCACAGTTGATTTTCGGCCAGTTTGAAGCCTTTTTTGGCTTCCCAAAGGCTTGAGGAAGGCTTCTGCAGGTTTCTGCAAGCTTTGTAGGCTGAAAACTAGTCCCGTTTCATCACGTCTGGTATTTTTGAAAAAACAGGCAATGACAAAACAGGGCTAGTTTTCTGCCTACAAAGTTTGCAGAAGCCTGCAGAAGCCTTCCTCAAGCCTTTGGGAGGCCGAAAAAGGCTTCAAACTGGCCAAAAATCAACTGTGCGGCACGTACATGCGCAGTGAGGTAAGTTTGCCTGTAGCATGTGTGCTGGCACAAATAGCTCTGCGTGCCATCATGGAAATAGACATTAGTTTGCATGGATGTACATACAATATGTATCAAAAGTCAGACCCCACAGGCCAACAATGAGCCATAGAAGACATCACATTAGAATTTGCAAATGTGTTAAATTATATTTAAGAATATTCAAAAGTCACATATCGAAGAAGTCAGGAAATTGTTGTTATTTGTCAGGCTAAGCCCCAAAACAACAAAGACCTTGGGGGTCTTCTAGTCCAACCCCCTGCTCAAGCAGGAGACCATACCATTCCAGACAAGTCCAATCTCTTTCTAAAAACTTCCATTGTTGGAACATCCACAACTTCTAGTGGCAAGTAGTTTCACTGGTTAATTGTTCTCAGTGTCAGGAAATTTCTCCTTAGTTCTAGGCTGGATCTCTCTTTGATTGATTTCCATCCATTGCTTCTTGTCTTGACTTCTGATTTTTTGGAAAACAGGACGACTGCCTTCTTCTTTGTGGCAACCCCTCAATTATTGGACCATTGCCATCATGTCACCCCTAGTTCTAGACTAGACATACCCATTTCCTGTAACCGTTCTTCATATGTTTTAGCCTCCATCCCCCTAATCATCGTTGTTACTGTTCTCTGCACTAAATCCCACATCTAAATCCCAGTGGGAATATCTGGATTTTGGAACTGTTGCAGTCTTTCTTTTCTTGGAAATTGGATTGAAGGACATGGAGGATGGATTGAACAAAGGACAGTGGTACCTTTACATGTAAAGCTTATACATTTATTTATTGCAATATATATATCCTGCAGCAATCCATCCAGTTCCTGGGAGCAAGCACATTTTCCAATTGCTTTGTATATATCTTGTGTGATTTGATTTTACAAACTGCAGCTCTTATCCCGCATCTCTGTTTTCCTCTCCAGATATTAAATACTAGATCTTTGAAAACGTGTTAATGAAGAGACTGCACTTGTCACTTCCGAGCACTGATTTTTAGCTCCAGCAGTTGCTTTTAATCACACTTGTGGACATAATTTATTAGAAGGCATTGAGAGGAAGTAACCCCTTGTAATTAGCCTTCAGGAGATGACACTGTGATGCCTCTAAAAGTGCATCGTTAATTTTGAAATGCCATATGGAATTGAACTCACCAGAGCTATGCCAGTTTATTGTCCAAGTGAGCAATGGCATATTTTAATCAACCTTCCAGGGCAAAACTCCTAGCTAGGATGTCGGGGAGTAAAGTTTTGATTTAGGCCATGAGTTTGATACTGTCAGCTACAGGTAGTCCTCGACTTGTGACCCAATCGAGCCCCAAATTTTTCTTGCTTAAGGGAGACATTTGTGAAATGAGTTTTGCTCCATTTTTACGACCCTTTCTCACCCCCAGTTCTTAAGCGAGTCTCTGTGTTTGTTAAATTAGTAACCCAGCTGTTAAGTGAATCCGGCTTCCCCACTTGGCTTTGCTTGTTGAGAAGGTCACAAAAAGAGGCAAAAAGAGAAGGTCACAAAAAGAAGGTCACCAAGTGACCCAGGATACTAAGACTGTCATAAATATGAACCAGTTGCCAAGCATCCAAATTTTAATCAGGTGACCACAAGGAAGCTGCAACGGCGTAAGTGTGAAAAAACATCCCTAAGTCAGTTTTTTCAGTGCTGTTGTAACTTTGAACAATCGCTGAGTGAACTGTTGTCAGTTGAGGACTACCTATAAAATGCCTTTGCCCAACACTCAAAGGAATACTATTGTGTTGCTTTCTGAGAAGGAAGTTGGATCCTTCATTAACAATGTTGGTTTCATTGGGGTGCACGTCTGTTGTTTTTTTTCTCCAGGGCTGTGACATTTTGGCCCCTGTCCTTCGTCTGGAGCAAACTTTCCACCTACGAGCAATTGAGGCATCGCTTCCAGCATCTCCAAGTCATCAGCAGTGAGAAGGCGGCTTCAGATCAGGCCCAAACGATGAGGTATGAGTTCCACTGTACGAAATGTTCTCTATGCCAATAGGCTCCAGAGGACCGGTATCCAAAGATATTACAGGAATGTTGACTTACAACAGATCCTTTAGCGACCGTTCAGGGTTACAACACCACTGAAAAAAGTGACACCAACAGGCACATTGTCCTACAGTCAGGCTATGAACTCCTCAGAATCCAAATCAACCACACAGTTAACCAGAGACCGCACCGGTCTTCAACCAACCCATTCAGAGAGAGAGAGGGAGGGAGGGAGAAAGAGAGAGGGAGGGGCAGGGAGAGAGAGAAAGAAAGAAAAAAAAAAAAGAAAGAAAGAAAAAAGACAAAGAGAGGACAAAAGAAAGAAAGAAAAAGAATGGAAAGAGAAAGAAAGAAAGAAAGAAAGAAAGAAAGAAAGAAAGAAAGAAAGAAAGAAAGAAAGAAAGAAAGAAAGAAAGAAAGAAAGAAAGAAAGAGGAAGTAAGTAAGTTATCAAACTAAGGTATGATCATGAAGTTGCCATTTTGGTGCCAGTAGGTTTATATGCAAAGAGCTCCCTTGGGGCGGAAAAAAGGGACTCTCTTGATATTGTGGTATTGTGTATGTGTGTGTGTGTGTGTGTGACTGTGGAGTTTTTTTATAAGTGAGGATAGAACATTCTGTTTCCCAAAATATAATTGTGCATGTGGGCACGCTTCTCATTGTTTCTAGAAACATTCTGTTCCATTGTGTTTATATTTTGTGGTGCTGCACCTGAGACAATCACATTGAACTGAACATTCTGGGCTTTTTTTTCCCCCTGCTGCTGCCCCCGTACCACTGCCCACACAACTTCCATTTCTATCCAGCAAACGAGAGAGTTGCCCAGGAAACAGAGGCTGGCATGCCAACCCCGGCACAGCTGTAGGGAATATCTGCACAGCACCTGCCTCTGCACGGTTGCAGAAACCTCAGATGCCTTTGGAGGACTCCTGGATTCTACTTTTCCCTTTACACACAGTCCTTGCCTTACCACCATTCGTTTAGTGACCATTCAAAGTTACAAAGGCACTGAAAAAGGTTACTTGCAACCGTTCCTCGCAATTATGACCATTACAGCATCCCCACAGTTGTGGTGTAGCATGTTTGGAAAATCTAGCCGATGGTGTCTTACTGTAGGAGAGGACCAGGCTGAGCCCGAGGGAGAGATCAAAGGTGTTATCAGTCATGAGTCCCTGAGTACCCACAAGAGATCTAAGTCTAGTCCACCTTGAATTCCTTTCTATTCTTATCTCCCACTCGTTTCCCTTGACCGCTAGTAGTACAGATTCTTGTGGAGAGCTCAAGTTTGTTAAATCTCTGTATATAAAAGCGAAATACCCCTCACGCATCATCACAAAATCTCCAGAACCGAAAAGCCTACAGACTTGAAATTCAGCACATATGTTCCTCTTGGCTTCTAGGTGCTCACTAAGAAAGGATTTTTAGAAATGACCATCAGAGCATTAGTATTTCCTATATTATTATTATTAACACACTTTGATGCTAATGTTCTGGCCCAACCGGGTTCCCAAAGAGCAAACACAGACAAAGGCAGCAGCCCCCACCTTTTAAGGTTTAATAACGAATTCTGTTCCTTTACAGATAAAAGACTGCTTTCCACTAATTAGCTCCAAAAGAGCCTTGCCAAGTTGTTTGTCAGTGCTGCCAAAAACCCAGAGATAAGAACTAATTTACAAGATTCTTCAAACATGAATTAAGATGTCCACCAGTTGAGCATCAGAGCTTCTTTGCTTTCTGCAAAGAATACTTTTTTCAAACCTGGCTTTTATCTTCTTGAGGGAGGGGCCATTACCTTGCAGCCTTACTCCTGAGTCACCTGTGCTGCTGTAATTGTTCTGTCCTCTGAGTCATCCTTCGTGCACGTGCACTTGGCACAGGCTTCCTTATCACTTCTGCCAGCCCCCACAATCTCTGAAGGCAGCAGTCCACTCCCTGATGGTCCTGGCCCCTCATCTGAGTCCTCGCTCTCCTCAGCCATCCACACTTGCTGCTGGCTAATCACAACAGCAAAGGAGTTCTACTCCCTCTCCCCACCTGAAAAGAAATCTGTTCCAAATGCAAAACACAAGCAGAGAAGAAGAGTTTCAGCTTCACAGTAGCAAGCAGCTTTAGTCCAGAATAGTTGAGCTAAGCCACACCCAGGCTTCTTGCTGTCTCCTTCTTGCTCACCTAGCAAATACTGCTTCAGTTTCCAAACAGCCCTCAGTTCTCTCACACACTGACAGGACGCTAGCCGATGGATGCTGGTAGACAGAGGCAGAATTTTTTTTCTCATTTTCTTCCCCCCAAACTAAGCCCGACCACATGGTTTCATAGCAAAGCACGGGTATCGAGCTTGTCTTCGTATACAATTGAACTGGCTGGATCTCCCGATTTCCCCTCGTGCTTGACACTTATTCAACAAAGAATGAAGCATATAAACCTGGTTCTTATCCTAAAAGAAAAGCTTGAACGTGTCTGGATTTAGAGGGACGTTTAACTCTACCCGACATGGCAAACAATGTTTTTTTTCCCCCCCAACACAGGAAAGCCAACATCTTTATCTCTCTCCTCATTGACATGGCTCTGGGCGTCCTGCTCATGTCCTGGTTGTATCAAATGAACTGGATCGGTTATCTTGCCAGTGGCCTCGTCCCAATGGCTGATGTAAGTTTTCTTTGTGCACATCCTACACCGAAGTTTAACTCCACCTGGTTGTAGTAGTAGCCCACAGTCAAGACTGTGGTAGCCCACAGTCAAGACTGACACTGGGAATTGGACCAGAGTACCCCAATTTTTCCAGTTTTGTGGACCAATTGGGGTGGGGAGGAGAGGGGATGGTTTCTGCAAACGGCTGGCAAGCGTGCACAGCTCCATTGTGTAAGTGAGGATGTGTGTGTGTGTGTGCACACACCCTTGCTGGCCGTTTCCACAGCCCAGTTGCAAACCCCAACCCACCTCATGGCCCCACAGGTTGGGAGATTCCTGACCTAAA
This sequence comes from Laticauda colubrina, assembly GCA_015471245.1. NCBI lineage: Eukaryota > Metazoa > Chordata > Lepidosauria > Squamata > Elapidae > Laticauda > Laticauda colubrina. Next base: position 3,576,318 of record BLBF01000067.1, read on the forward strand.
CCCTGCAGCTTAGTCTAGCAAATGTTGGTTTAAATTCTCCCTTGCTTAACATGTGTGCATGTTGTCCACAGGTGATATTCAGCTGGTTCTGACCCGTTCTGGAGAACCGGTAGCAGAAATTGTTTAGTAGTTCAGAGAACCGGCAAATGCCACCTGACTGTCCCCGCCCCATCTATTCTCTGCCCCTGAGTCCCAGCTTATTGGCTGAGCCTCCTTTGGTTGCCCTGCACAGGAGAACAGAGCTGGAAAGCAGGTTAGTAGGGTGGGAGGGAAGGAAATGGAGATTTTGCAGTATCCTTCCCCTGCCAGCCCACCAAGCCACGCCCACAGACCCAGTAATAATTTTTTTTGAATCCCACCACTGATGTAGTCCCCAAGGTGCTTTTTCTTCCCAGGAGGCAACTGGACTTCCTTATTTTTTCTTTTGAAGACGTTTCTCTTCTCATCCAAGAAGCTGCTTCAACTTTGACTGGATGATGGTGGGGAATGGAACCTGTCAGAGCTGAAGCAGCTTCTTGGATGAGAAGAGAAACGTCTTCAAAAGAAAAAAACAAGAAAGTCCAGTTGTCTCCTGGGGAAAAAAAAAAGCACCTTTGGGACAACCATGACCTGGATGGCTGAGAATCCCTAAAGCCATGTGTGCATGTAGTTGGTGTCCACTCCAGGTGGATAATGGTGGTGATTCATTCATATTTCAGTCTCTGCTGCCTTCTAACTCTTCTTCATCAAAGAACTGTAAAGCAGTGGAGAGCAGACCAGCTTTCCTATACATCAAGCAATCATGACTTAGATGTTGGTTTAAATATATAAGCACCATCACGCACCCCCTTCTCTTCAGTGGAACGTGGACAGAAGAACTTTTGAATAACTTGTCCCGTATTAGCTGAGACTTTGATTGAGTTTCCATCTCCGGCCTCCTCTTTTGACTTCAGATGCTTCACTTAATAATTGCAAATAAAGGCCTGAGCTACTTCAGATTCCTTTCCCTCTGGTCCAAGATCAAGTATTTGTCCTGGATTACCTACAAAGGCTTTGTGACCACAATGTCACTGTGGACTAGCATGCAGAGCCACAGCCACCAGAAAGGTTAGTGTTCCTACCACAAAAACGCTTCTCTTAAGCGGTTCATTGCTCATTGTTTTATGAAAGCATCTCACTACCCATTTTAAGATATATATATATATATACACATACATATATATATATATATGCTGTTCAGCTTCCTTCGGGTATTATCCGACGTCATTGTAGTGCTTTTAAAGTTGTAGCAACGTTTCAGCAGAATCTCATCTGCCATCATCAGGCTTCTGTATGGAGTGTGTATGTGGGTCAGGGTATCATACCCTGGGTGTGATACCCTGACCCACATGCTGAAACGTTGCTACAACTTTGAAAGCACTACAATGACGTGGGATAATACCCGAAGGAAGCTGAACAGCGCACACACACACACACACACACACACACATATATATACATACATATACACATATATATATATGTATGTGTGTGTGTGTATATATATATATATATGTGCTATTCATTATGAATAGCAGCTTGCTAATGAAGAGCAGCCATCCCTTCACACGGAGCCAAGCTGCACTAGAAGCCTCCAACACAAGAACAGACTGTTGCCAGCCAATCAAAGCCACAAAACAGACAGAAGAAACCAGGAACACCAATCAATCAAACTCCAAGTCCAATGAAACAGGTCCAGGCTCCCAACCAATCAGAATGGACCAGCCTCAAATTTAAAACCAGGAGCTGTAAGACCCACATCCATACAGAAGCCTGAAGATGGCAGATGAGATTCTGCTGAAACGTTGCTACAACTTTAACAGAACTACAATGACGTGGGATAATACCCGAAGGAAGCTAAACAGCACACATGTAAGTACCCGTGAAAGCCTAAGAAAACACACACACACACACACACACACACACACACACACACACACACACACACATATATGTGATTCAAGTTGAATTGACTTTGAGCCCAGCCAGAGAGAGGAAGATTGGTGGTGGTGGCGGCTGTGGTTGTTATTCCCATGATGAATTCTTGTGGCTTTTGACTGCTTAAAAGCCCTGTGGCAAATACATATGAGACTTTTCCCTCCATAAATCTGAAGAACTTGTGATCCGTAGCCAAATACTGATAAAAAAAAATTACATCCCTCGTGTAAAATGACATTCCTTCGTTCTCTTTCCTCCTGCCTCTCTAGTTTCCGTTCCCATTAACGGTCCTTTAGCCCCAATTCAGACTGAGAAACAGCGTCCTTATTTGCTATCATGGTTTTATTGTGGCTAATAGAAACCCATATGCAGAAAACTAAAATCTGGCCGGCAAAGATCCCAGTGGGATTTAAATATATTGATCAGTGTTTCTTAACCTTAACAGTTTTAACATAAGGCTGGCTGGGGAATTCTGGGAGTTGAAGTCTGCCTATCGTGAAGTCTGCCATGGTTGAGAAACAGTGTATTTTGATCAGTGGTGGGATTCAATTTTTTTTACTACCGTTTTGTGGGTGTGGCTTGGTGGGCATGGCAGGGGAAGGATACTGTAAAATCTCCATTCCCTCTCCACTCCTGGGGGAAAGTTACTGCAAAATCTCCATTCTCTCCCCACTCCACTAACCTACTTTCCAGCTCAGGAAGGAGAACAGGAGGAGAACATCCCGTGCAGGGCAATCAAAGAAGACCCAGCCGATCAACTGGGACTCGGGAGGTGGAGAACGGATGGGGTTGGCAGGGCCAGTCAGAGGTGGGATTTACCGGTTCTCCAAACTACTCAAATTTTCTGCTACTGGTTCTCCAGAACTGGTCAAAACTGGCTGAATACCACCTCTGATTTTGATGCTTCCAATGCATTTTCCTTTCCATGAGTAAAAAAAGGGAATAGAACCATTCAGGATATTTTAGCTTTTTGGAAGAGCGTTGTTTATTCTTTACAAGCTGTTTTCCACTGATGCTACTGATCTCTTCCTTTTTCTGCAGCATATCGCCCAGCAGCTCCAGAACCTCCTGCAGTGGCTGATGGGCGCACCAGCCGGTCTAAAAATGAACAGAGATTTGGATCAGGTGCTGGGCCGCTTTTTCCTTTACCACATCCACCTCTGGCTTAGTAAGTGCCCTTCTCTTCCTTTGTCTGTGACATGTGGCAAACTCCTTTGTACCATTTGAGGAAAACCAGATGATGCCATCTGATAGTTTACACTACAAATCCTATCATCCTTGACTTTGATGGCTCGCAGGCCCCAGGCCAGAGAAAACAAGAACATCTGAATGTATTGTTGAATGTTGAATCAACTGTGTTCTGGAACTGGGGACCTAAGATTTAAGAATAGGACATGGCACCTTAGAGCTGTATGTGTCATTCTTGTCGAGGTTTTTATGCACCTCTCTCTGATACCCAACAAGCACATAAATAATTATAAATTTATAGATTTATAAATTACCCATTACCTATCTCCTTCAACTTATGACAATAACCTTGTTGCTTGCATCTTTACAATCTATATTGTTTTAGTTTTCTCATAGGATTTTGATTGCTTATTTAGTATCCTATGGCTATCACTAAGTATTGTATCTTATGATTCTTGATGAATATATTTTATGTACATTGAGAGCTTATGCACCGAAGACAATTTCTTGTGTGTCCAATCACACTTGGCCAATAAAGAATTATATTCTGTTCAGTTCAGTTCAGTTCTGTTCTATTCCTATTTTGTTCTGTTCTGTTCTGTTCTGTTCTATTCTATTCTATTCTATTCCATTCCATTCTATTTTATTCTATTCCATCTTTTGTTCTACTCTACCCTATTCTTTTTTCTTTTCTTTTCTTTTCTTATAGAGGTCATGCTTGTTCTTTGGCCTGTTAGTGAGATACAAAGACGTTGTCATTTTAGGCTCTGATTTATTTATTCTTGTCATTGTTCAGTAATTCCCAACTTTTGATGACCCGATGGCCATTGTTTCATCAGGATTGCATTGGCTGTTCCTTTAGAGTGTTATAGACTCAGGCTTGGGTCATCAGTGATGGTATCTAACCATCTTTTCTTTCAGTCTCTTTTTTCTATTAGATTTTTCTAAGCATTGGGAATCTTCAGCACTGACTCTTACCTTGGCATAATGCACCCAAAATTTTGAAGTTTTTGTTTCACGTCTAGGCCTTGCAATTATTATATAGCAACTGAACAAAGCAAAGTTGAATTCAGATATCAGATTTCATTTGTTTCTCAACAAGCTATAATCTTTATGGTTATCACTTCCACTATTGTTTTGTGAGAGATTTGATCTTTATCTTGGTGGAGATAGAAAGTTTCAGGGCTATTTGCAGGAATGGTTGCAGATTTGTCTAGTCTAATGAAAAAAAAGAACTAGGGGTGACATGATAGCATCATTCCAATATTTGAGGGATTGTTAGCAAAGAAGAGAGTGGTCAACCTATTTTCCAAAGTACCTGAAGGCAAGACAAGAAGCAATGGATGGAAATCGATCAAAGAGAGATCCAACCTAGAACTAAGGATAAATTTCCTGACATTGAGAACAATTAGCCAGTAGAAGAGCCTGCCTTCAGATGTTGTGAATGCTTCAATATATAAGTTTTTAAAAAGAGGCTGGACAGCTACTTGTCTGGAATGGTAGAGGATCTCCTGCTTGAGGAGGTGGTTGGACTAGAAGACCTCCAAGGTCCCTTCCAATTCTGTTTTATTATTTGTGATAAACTCTCTTTGAAGAGAGATGGTTGCTCTTTTTAAGTGCTGCTATTCCCTTGTTCAGGCTACATCCATCTGATGTCTCCATTCATTGAGAAGATCTTGTGGTACGTTGGCTTGTCAGCCTGCCTTGGCTTGACTGTGGCCCTTTCCATCCTCTCGGACATCATTGCACTCCTGACATTCCACATCTACTGTTTCTATGTCTATGGAGCCAGGTGGGTATGCTAGGTTCACTTGGTTACTAGGCAAACAATTAATCAGTGGTACAACTTGCCTCCAGAAGTTGTGGGTGCTCCATCACTGGAGGTTTTTAACAAGAGGCTGGACAACCATTTGTCTGAAATGCTATAGGATCTCCTGCTTGTGTTTAGGGGTTGGACTAGAAGACCTTCAAGGTCCCTTCTGTTATTCTGTTAAAGAAGTTCTCCTCATCTTCTATTAAATGGGGGTGGAATTGTGTTTTGTAACTGGACAAAAACAGGACATTGGCCTGCGTAAAAATCTTCCCAGGCTCATCCATTAAGGTTTCTCAGACCAGGAAAACTCTTTCTGCTCCTTCTCTCCTATGCCTTAATTCAATAGAATTAAGAATTCTATTAATATTCTATTAAGAATAGAGTGAAGAAGAGACAATCATTTGTTTGAAATGGTATAAGGTTTGGTGCTTGTGCAGGTGTTTGGACTCCAAGGTCCCCTCCAACTCTGTTATTGTGTTATTAATAGTTTCAGTTTGATGAAACTACTTAACTTCCCATCTGGAAAATTGTATTTTGGATGCAAATGTTAGAGAAACCAAAACCTGGATTCTTTCAAAAAATACGTTCCTGGGATGATAGCCCAAAAGTAAAACAAACCTCCAGAGAAGAAATCATAAGAGATTAGAAAAACAATTTCTTATTGTGGGAAGCAAGTCAGAAAGAAATTGAGGGAGATAGGCAGGCAGATATGGAATTTGGAGGATAGTACAGATTAAAGATAGCATCTTTAACTTACAGCTAAATCCAAAGCAAACAGACAAACGAAACCAGATACAGATGATATATTTCCTACACATGCCTCCTAAAAGACTTGAAAATATCCCAAACATTGAGTGCCTCCAGCAGGCTTCTGCTTACCAAAAATACAAAAACTCCAATATTAGTGTCGGAAGCAAAGAAACAAGCTAAGAGTTGCCAGTGCATTCCATTCCCGATCCCTCCATTAAGCAAGCCTGCTTTATGGATTGATTTCCATTTGAAAAGGCATTTTCTTTTTAAGTGGCCAAAACCAAAATTAAAAAAACAACAACAACCCTCTGTCTTTGGGAAAGCATATAGGAAGTCATGGGAAGCACATCCTTAGGCCACTTTTACATGTGGGAATTTCTCGCACGGCAGTCGGTTCTCAGGCGATACTTTTCCCCATTGCCCTGACCTCAGGATCTCACATTACCCTTGCTGAGCCCAGCAACCAACCCACACAATTTTCCATACAGATGTGCAAGAAAGGTTATTGCTGTTCTATTCAGAGTGTGGCTGGGTCTCATAGCCAAATATTTATTTCATTTTATTTATTTTATTTATTGATTTGATTTGTCAATCTATTACAAGATAATAGGTATAAGTATAAACATGAGTAAAAATACAGGAAATAGGTACGAATAAATGGGGACAATAGGACAGGGACAGGAGGCACGATGGTGCACTTATGCACGCCCCTTACAGACCTCTTAGGAAAGGGGTGAAGTCGATAGCGGTTAGTTTGAGGTTAAAGAAGTGGGGGTTTGAGGATGTAACAACACAGTCAGGTAGTGCATTCCAGGCACTGACCATTCTGTTGCTGAAGTCGTACTTTCTGCAATCGAGTTTGGAGTGGTTTATCTTGAGTTTGTATCTGTTGTGTGCTCTTGTATTGTTGCGGTTGAAGCTGAAGTAGTCATTGACTGGTAAGACATTGTAGTAGATAAGTTTGTGTGCTACGCTTAAGTCTAACCGTAGGCAGCGTAGTTCAAGGTTTTCTAAACCTAGAATCTCAGGCCTGGTGATATAGGGTATTCTGTTGCGAGCAGAGGAGTGTCGTACTCTTCTCGTGAAATACTTCATGTTCTTTTACAAGTGCTGTCCCACCTAGGCAACACTTATAGGGGTGAGCAATCCTAACCTTGATCATCTATGATGATCAAGCACCTATGCCACCTATGTGGCAGCATCCAGAGCGTAACCTAAACTTTGCAGCCAACATCTGGGCACCAAAACAGAGTACAAGTAATCCTTATTTGTTGGCCATTTGAAGTTATGACAATGTGGTGGACATGTGTAGAAGCTAGAAAATACTGGACAAAAATACATACATGGTCAGAAAAGATGATACAGCAACATATTGATTTAAAACCTGAAATATTTCTTTTATTATTTAAACCTGAAAATTATAGTAAAAAGAATGTATATTTAAATATCCCTGTACTGACTGCAGCTAGAATTGTATTTGCACAAAATTGGAAAAGTGAAGAGATCCAGAATGAAGAAAATGTGATTAGAAAAATCCGAGACTGTGCAGAAATGAATAGGTGAACATTAGCAATCCAAGAGAAGGAAGAAACGGAATATCATATAATATGAGATTCATTTTATCAATGCTTGGAAAATAAATATGGAAGTTAGAAACTAAAGAAGGCTAACAAAAAATAGTAAATATGTGGTAAGAATTAAAATAAGATGGGGAATGTTAGAAGAATTAGATATATGATATAGATGAGTGTGATGTAAGAATTAAAGAGTATTAAAGTAAAAACAATGAATATGTATAAACTATCATGGTTATTGCACAAGATATGTGTCCTCAGACAACACACTGTTCAAATGAAAGATGGAATGTTTGTACAAATAAAATAAAAATAATAACAAGAAGTTATGACAGATCCCTTCCCCCACCCAAAAAAAGATACTTATGTCCCAGTTCTGGAGTTCCTCCTCTGGTCACATGACTGCATTTTGAACACTTGACAACTGCCTCACCTTTATGGTGTTTGCAGTGATCAGAATAACAGAATTACAGAGTTGGAAGGGACCTTGGAGGTCTTCTAGTCCAACCCCCTGCTCAGGCAGGAGACCCTACACCATCCCAGACAAATGGTTGTCCAATCTCTTCTTGAAAACCTCCAGTGATGGGGCACCCACAATTTCTGAAGTTCTGCAGACATAGCACTGTGATTATGACTCTTTGCCCGTTTCATGCCCTTCTGGCCAATTTCTGACAAAAAGCATCTATAGGAATAATGCATTCACTTGCTTTATGACTGCTACATTCATTTTATGACTACTGCAAAACAAAGATGAGATCCAGTTGGTCTTTTAAGTGCCTCGACTTACATCCATCATGACTTATGATAGAAATTCAGTTGTGGTCTTAAGTCAAGGGCTACCTGTAATGCTTTGTGGGAATGTGAAGAAGCCTAGAGTGGAACTGCTGGCTGAAGGTGAGAAATTGCAGCTTAGAACTCATTTTGAGGAGGAAAATGTTGAGGTCAAACCTTTAGCTCTACATCTGCTGTTTCTCAAGAGAAAGCAAACACTGGCAAGATTCTTGTAAACTTTCATCAACAGTACATACATTCATTTGACCCATTCTGGTAGTGTTCTCCTTCTTTGTCCCTGACACAACCTTTGTTATTTGAATGGATGCCTCTGGAACTGAGGGGTCCATTCAAATAAATTAAATAAAAGAGTAAATAAAAAAGTAAATAAAATTTACTCTGCTAAACAAATAATCCCCTCAACACTGTCCAACTATTTTACAAAGTCTGCACTACTATTACTATTAATCTTTTCATCACTCCTTATCACCCATCCCCTCCCACTTAGTATGGTATGACTGTAACTTTGTCGCTTGTGTCCTTACGATCTCTATTGACTGCTTCTTAGTATGATTTGATTACTTATTGTACCCTGTGACTATTATTAAGTGTTGTACCTTATGATTCTTGACTCTTGATGAATGTATCTTTTCTTTTATGTACATTGAGAGCATTTGCACCAAGACAAATTCCTTGTGTGTCCAATCACACTTGGCCAGTAAAGAATTCTATTCTATTCTATTCTATTCTATTCTATTCTATTCTATTCTATTCT
>BLBF01000067.1:3593846-3606344 GCA_015471245.1 Laticauda colubrina
TTCCTTCCTTCCTTCCTTCCTTCCTTCCTTCCTTCCTTCCTTCCTTCTCTCGTTTCCATCTCCTTCCTTCCTTCCTGCCTTCCCTCCCTCATTCTCATCTCCCTTCCTTCCTTCTCTCGTTTCGATCTCCCTCCCTCCCTTCCTTCCTTCTCTCATTCCCATCTCCCTGCCTGCCTGCCTTCCCCATGTTTATTCTGTTTACCATATTGGTCAAATTTATACATCTATCCTTCTCTCTGAAGGCAGCCTGGGCAGCCTACAACAATAAATAAAACAGAGAAATGCCAATATAAAAACCATAGTAATAAATATTGTCAGAACCAAAAAAATGCAAATCATAGGTGAAGTCGAGGGCTAATTCGCAATATTTGTTATTGTGGGCCAATTCTGAGCACTCTTACATCTTTCTTCTGCTTTGGTTTATCTGCCCTTTGTGCATAATCCTGCTTGCAAGCCGGAGAGGAAGCTGTCTGTCTTCACAGTACAGCGGACCTACAAATGTGTGCCTCTTTTGACGTGCAAGTCCATCCTGATCCATGGTTTAAGTCAGCATTAACCACAGCACATGGCAACCATGGGCAAATGCAAGGCCGTAAGACAGGGGGCCCCAAGCCCCAGTCCATGGACCACCACCGACCCACAGCATGCCAGAAATTGGTCCTTGCAAAGAAGGCAAGCCCATCCCACACAATGCAAGCAGCAAACGAAATCGGGGGCCCTCCGGTCCACGGAATAATCTCTCTCCACTGAACCAGTCTCCCTTGCAGTGGTGGGTTTCGAAGATTTTTACTCCTGGTTTGGTGGGTGTGGCTTGGTGGGTGCGCTTTGCACACATGCACACACTTTGCGTGCTTGCATAGGCTCAGAGGTGTTCAAACTCACCTCCTGCAAGCCTACACGATCCCGATTGCTTCAGCAGCTGCCGCATGGCTGTGCCGCACAAAGCAGGTGCTCTTCAACAGCAGAGGATAAAGGTGAGTATGGGAGCCCGGGCCAGCAGGTGGGCCCAACAGCAGAGAGGTGGAGAGAACCGATTCTGTTCTGCTTATTATTCTCTGGATGGTATAAAGCAGACAGAGTAACTTCACAAAACATCCAAAACAAAGTCTTTTTTTATTGGTTCATCAGGCATCCGGTCAACTCACATTTATGACAAGGTTCTTCTCAATATCCAATCCTTTGCACATCTGTCTTGTAGTGTAGAAAGATAAAAAGTCTCAACCCCTTGATGATTAAAGCAGCTGCATGCTTTGGTGGTTTCAGGCAAGAGTAAGGGAGCTTCCCCCAACCCAACAAGGGTCAATATAGTGGCCAACCAGGATCATAGATGTGGTCACATGACATGGACTCCATTTCCCAGGATACCTTTAACTACATTTACCATGATGCATTTCCTTAAGGGGGCAGCTCACAATTCCTAAGTGACTGTCCCAAATCCCATTAACTCTAAACTGTCTGGACAGCACAGGTTCGGTCTCCACTGCTCATTGGCGCTAGTGGTTTGGCAGAACAGGGCTGACCCGTAGAGTATCACCATTGGCCCCTTGTGCCCAAAGGTTTAGGGGCCACTGCCCTCATGGAACCCTCTACCGCAGAGTGCCTCAAAGATGGTTCCTCCCAAATCCCTCCATGAAGATCCCAGTACAGTACCCTTTGACTTACGGCCACCGCTGAACCCAAAGTTTCTGTTGCTAAATGAGGCATTTGTTAAGTGAGCTTTGGCCTGTTTTACAAGCTTCCTTGACACAGTTGGTAAGTGAATCACTGCAGTTGGTAAGTTAGTGACACAGTTGTTAAGTGGCTTCCCCGTTGACCTTGCTGATCAGAAGTTCACAAAAAGGAGATCACAGGATCCCAAGGATACTGCAACCGTCGTAAATATGAACCCGTTGCCAAGCGTCTGAACTTTGGTTACGTGGCCATGGGGATGCTGCAGTGGGCTGTAAGTATGAAGCCCAGTCAGAACTGACTTTTTTCAGTGCCGTTGCAACTTCGAGTGGTACATCAAGGAGTTTCTGTAGAGAGTGACCTCAAGGAGGTTCTTGCCAACCAGAAGGGAAAACTCAGCTCAAACGAAGCAATAAACACAGATCATAACCTCTTAATCGGCATTCTGCTCCTGCATTCATGGTCTTGTGCCTAGAATCACCTGGACGCTTAAGATCCTCTTTCCATGTCATTGGAAAAAACTGCTCCTTTCTCCCCCCCCCCCTTGTAAACACACACGCACGCACACACACACACATGCAGATAGCCACAGGCTCGGAGGTTTGCCTTCATCAGATATAAACACTTGCACATGCTAAGTTTCTGAGCTGATGCTGCACAGGGGAGACTCTGTTAAAAACAAGAGGGAAAACGTTCTGATCCTTTGCCCTGGCTGGATTTAATTCTGGATGGAAGAGGCCACCAGTCTTCTGGCTAGTGAATAGGATTGGATCATGATCCTCTGTCTTTGGGCCTCCATGTTTCTCTCTTGGGGAAGGGCCTGGAGGAAATAGCTCCGTCGGGGCCAGGGTGGTACAATGAAGCATCTTTTCCAGTGCACAAAGTCGTATTGTGGGCAAGCCACATGCACCCCGACAAAGCATTTGGAGGCATGACCAATGCTTTTCTCCTGTCAGTATTGTTTTTCCAACTTGAATTTTCATTCTGAGCACAGCACCTTTGAGGCGCTACCTCTGCAGAATTGAAAGAGGCAGCGACGTCGCAGTCTCAGCCTGCAGGTTGCCCACCGTTGGATTACCTTTGGGCCAAACCCCCAGCCCAGGCTGCTTTTTCTTCTGTCTTTTCTTCTGAGACCAGGGTCTGGGACAGTGGTAGGATTCAAAATTGTTTACTTCCGGTTCTGTGAGTGTGGCTGGGTAGGCGTGACATGGCTTGGTGGACGTGGCTTGGTGGGCATGACAAGGGAAGGATATTGCAAAATCTCCATTCCCTTCCCACCCCCCCAACCTGCTTTCCAGCTCCGTTCTCCTGTGCAGGGCAACCAAAGGAGACCCAGTCAATCAGCTGGGACTCAATGGGAGGCAGAGAAGAGATGGGATTGGCAGGGCCAGTCACAGGTGGGGTTTGCTGGTTCTCCAAACTACTCAAAGTTTCCGCTACTGGTTTTCCATAACTGGTCAGAACTGCTTTAATACCAGATCTGGTCTGGGACCTGCCCCAAAACTTTGTACAGTGGTAAGACTGGGAACTTTGTCATCTCTCTTGTCCTTTCATTTTTCCTCCGGGTTCAGAGAAGGCAATATATCACACAGAAGGTAATAGAGGTAGCCCTTGATTTAAGGACAGTTCACTTAGTCAAGGTTACATGTTTGCTGCCTTGAGTAATTTGTAAACAAACAAATATCTGCCGAGTTTCAGCACAGGCAGTACCAAGATGCTTCGTCCGTTTCTGTGTGTTGGTTGAGCACAGAGGCTTGAGTTCAGATCTTAGTCATTTCTTGCACCATCCTGTCTCTTTCCAATTACTTTCTAAAACAAAATGTGCAATGCTTCTGGAATCTCCACACGCTTCCAGGTTTGGGAAGAGGAGAAAAATAGAGATGGCAACGTCATCCTTTATTCATTCTTCTGTGATGGTTGGGTTCTCTCGAGGGGTCGTCTTCCCTCCTGCCCTGTCAATGGAGCCTCTTTTTGGATGTTCTTCAGTCAATGGGACATCCCATCAACTCAGTGGCTGCTGAGCTCCCAGGCTTCAGCTAAAGATTTCCATGGAGGCGTGAAAAGGAGTTTTGGTTGTTTTTTTAATGTCACTCCTGTGCCAGATGAAGAGGGAGGCTTTTGTCCCAGGCAGGGTCTCAGAGTGTTATTTGGCTTTTCACAGTTCACTGAACTCTTCCATCTTGGCTGACGGATCGGAATTCATTGTCCTGATGTTTTGCTAGTAACTGCTATGGAGAGGAAGAGGGCTGAGAAAACTAGCATTGCCCATTAGATAACAACAGGAGCTAGGGAGGGGGGAAAAAACCTGTTGGATTTGTCCAGAGTTAGAGAGATTTGGAACTTCTCAGCTGGACGTGGAAAACATCTATCCAACGTCTTTTTTTTAAAAGGGGGATTGTTTTTATAAATGATGCCTTTTCTTTCCTTCCCTTCCACTCCATTTCCTCTATTCATCTTCTCCCTCCCCCTCCCCTCCCCTTCCCCACCCATTCACCTCCCTCTCCCTCCCCACCTCTCCTCTCCCTTACCCACCTTCCCTTCCCTATTCATTCCCTTCCCTTTCCCTCTCCATTTCCTCCCTCTCCTTCCCTTCCCTTCCCTCTGAGTTCTATCTGCATTTTTAAATGTTTATTTGCCTATTCCCCAAGCTAGTGACACCTTGGGCTGCTCAGGGCAACCAAGAGCATTTCTGGCAAATAATTCCTTGCTTGGATCAAATGTGGATCCAGTTTCACCCTTCAGTTTTCTCCGTCCCTTGATTAATTTGAATGCTGTTTAGGGGAAACGGCCTTCCATTTGTCCCTTCCATTGCTCAGTCATGGTCTCTAATAGGAGAAAGGCAGGATATGTGCTTTGCATGCAAGCACCAGCCAGCCTTGGCCTCTCCTGGGAAAAGGATCCCCTAGGCAGGGCATGTGAAGAGACTCTCTTCCCCAAAGGCTGCAGGCTAGTCAGGACAGGAAGGAAAACAAAGCAGGCAGATAGATGATGGCATGCCAAAGGAGATGAGCGCTGGAAGCCATGATGACTTCCTGTGTTTGAACAGGGGTCTCTAAACTCCCGTTACTTTAGGATTTGAGAACTTCAACTCCCAGAATTCCCTAGATAGCCATGCTGGCAGTTGAAGTCTGAACATTGCCAAATTTGGAGACCCCTTGTTAGAACATCCATGCAACTTTATGTAAATGGCATCAAAGGGCCATTTTCCTGAAGTTTAACAGATTAACAGAGGTGGAAGGGATCTTGTAGGTCATCTAGTCCAACCCCCTGCCCAAGCAGGAGACCCTACACCATTTCTGACAGGTGGCTGTCCAGTCCCTTCTTGAAAGTTTCCAGTGATGAAGCTTCCACAACTTCCGAGGGCAAGCGGTTCCATGGGTTGATTGTTCTCACTGTCAGAAAGTTTCTCCTTATTTCCAGGTTAAATCTCTCCTTGTTCAGTTTCCATCCATTATTCCCTTTCTGGCCTTCGGGTGCCTTAGAAAATAGCTTGACCCCTTCCTCTCTGGCGGCCCCTCAGATACTGGAAGGCTGCTATCATGTCTCCCCTGGTCCTTCTCTTCCCTAGACTAGCTATGCCCAGTTCCTATGATAGTTCCTGTGAAGTCATAGTACACGTGACACTGCTCTTCTTGATATCAGAATACAGAGTAACAGAGTTGGAAGGGACCTTTGAAGTCTTCTAGTCCAACCCCCTGTTCAAGCAGAAGACCCTATACAATTCCAGACAAACGGTTGTCCAATCTCTTCTTAAAAACCTCCAGGGATAAAGTACTTGCAACTTCTGGAGGCAAGCTGTTCCACTGATTAATTGTTGTCACTGTCAGAAATTTCACTCCTCCTCCCACGCCCCATGTGGTGTGAACCCAGTCAATTATGGCTTATTCAGTCCACGGTAAACCTATATGCGATAGGAATACAGCCACATCTTGTTTCAGCACACATTACATTTGCAACCCACCCGGAAAGTGGAGACATTCCCTTTGTCCTTGTAAAATTTCTATTCCCATTCCTTGCATTGATGGATGGGAGGGGGGATTTACACACTGAATTTCTCAATATTCCTTCAGAGAGAAGAAATCTTGCAAGCCTGATCAAAGCTTTCCCATTTCCCTTTTACTGTCAGCTCTCTAAGGTAAGATTGGGAGGTGAATGGGAATGGGTCTGCTCTAAACTGGATGGATTAAAGCCTGTCCTTTTAACCCCCTTCTTTTTTCCTTTGCTTTTCTCAGCTCTGTACTTTATAGTTTTATAAAACTATGGAACACAAATAAAAACAGAACACATTAAAAACAACAAAAACGTGGCACTAGTCCATGTTAACAGACCATCTAATCTCCTGATGCTGAACTGAAATCTCTCTCTCTTTTTCTCTTTTCTCTCTCTCTCTGTTTCTCTCTCTCTCTTCTTTCTCTTTTCTTTTTTCTTTCTTCTTTGTTTCTCTTTTTTCTCTCTCTTTTCTTTCTGTCTCTGTTTCTCTTTCTTCTTTCTGTGTCTGTCTACTTCTGTCTCCTTTCTCTTCTTTCTTCCTTTCTCACTCTCTTCTCTCTCTCTTTTCTGCATTCTTTGGGCTTCTTGCTCTCCCCTGCTCTCTTCTGCCTTACATCACTCAGAGCATTATCCGCTGCAGCCTTTTTTTTTTCTACAATTCCATAGCTGTCTTCAAAAAAGCTTTTGGCAAGAAGGAGAAAGCTGGGCAGAGGGAAATGGTGAAAGGAGATGATCCCAGCCAGACAGCTGCTCTTTTAATTTTTCTTTTGTCAATACCACCACAAGCTGATGTTGTTTTAGGGCAGATAATTTGGGCCCCTGGCTTAGTTGGAGCAGCATAAATTTGGCAGGAGTGTCTTCTAGCATTCTTAGCATGTCTTTGTGGGATTCTTTCCACCAACAATGAACATAACATCTCAAAAACAGAGCATTCCTCACATGTTATCATATTTGAGTCCAAAACAGAACTGTGGATACTCCTTGTTCTCCATAAACTTATATAACAGTTTCCGGATGTGTATCATACTTTTTTTCACATGGATGTTTTTCTAGTTCAGAGAATGGCAGAACATAATCTCCAGAATCTATAGAGAGTGAAGCTTTTGATAAGTTGACTTTGCCCCGAGTGAAGAGGGCTTCACCTGGTTATTTTTTATTTTTATTTTCCAAAAAAATGAGGCTACCAAAATGAAATGAGGTTCAAGTGGCTTTCAGTCTCTTACATTCAATCTAAAGGATAAGTTAAAAGCGAGTATCAATATTTCTTTGCCTATATATTTCTTTGTTAGTTGTGATCGTAAGTGAAGGACTCCCTCAATTCTCAGATTCGGGTTTTCCCTTCCCAAAAGAGAAATCAAAGATCCATCTCCTGCACCCACCAGTCCATCACATTGTCCAGTCAAATCTTCGTCCCAAGTGGAGATATCCACCCGGTCACTCCCCTCCAGGTGCAGAGCAACATGTCCTTGACTCTCTGAGAAAGAAAGTTGTTGAGTCTAATCTTCCACCTCTCTATGAAATCCTCCCCTCTCAAATTCCCAAATACTGAATGTGGAAGCCTCAAAGCTTCCAAGTAAAATATATCTTCCAAGGCTGACAATCCCTGTATTTTAGAGGGTGAAAAGGGAAAAAAACGGTTAATTGAATACAGTCTGGGGATCTTTGTTTCACCACTTTCATGCTTTTCAAGGAGGAGTAGAGATAATGTTTGGATGTCCAAAGGCCACAGCTTTGGATGAGATAAATGCTTTGTGTCTAACAATGAAGAAATGACACTGTTTGACTCACAACGATCAAACAAATCAGAATAAAATTGATGAAAGGTAAAATGTGCTCCTCTGTTCAGCAGCTGCTCCATCCAAGAAATGTTTGGATTCCCACTGCTTGTCCCAAAGGCATTTTTTGAAAAGGCAACTGGACTTCTTTTTTTCCTTGAAGACGTTTTGCTTCTCATCCAAGAAACTTCTGACTGGAGAAACGAAGAAGCTTCTTGGATGAGAATTGGAACATCTTCAAGGAAAAAAAGAAGTCCAGTTGCCTTTTCAAAAAGCACCTTTGGGATAACTGTGACCTGGTTGACTGAGAATCTCCATAGACATTCCTCCCACTGGCTTATCCCGAATTATTTAGAAATCTGGAATTGGCTAAATAAAGGATTTCATTATAGTTTTACTCACATCCTGGTTTCCTGGGTGTAAAATTATGTGCTTCCTTCAAGAGAGCCAAATTTCTTCCTCCTCTGCCAACAAGCAATAACCCTGCAGCTCTAAATTCCCACAAGTTCTGTCAGAGGTGAATTAATGTGGTTGGTGGCAGCTGTTGTTTAATTAAGAAGAAGCCCTTTGAAATCATCCATCAACAGTCTGGACAGCCTGGAGAAGGCATTTGAGTCACTCGTCTTCCCTTTATGCTGAAATATATTCATATTATTGTAACAATTTCTCAATTGGTATCTATCGATCATCTCTCTCTCTCTCCATATATATGCACAAACACAGACATATAAATACACAAACATACACATATTGTCTATCTCAGTCTGTCTCTATCGTCTTTCCTCTCTTTCTACATTCTGTTTTTCTATGTATGTCTGTGTTTCTATCATCCATCTATCTACTGGTAATTATCTATTCTCTCTCTCTCTCTCTCTCTCTCTCTCTCTCTCTCTCTCTCTCTCTATTATCATCTATCATCCATCACTATATATCATCTCCCTCTCTCTAGTTAATATAACCACCTATCTCCCCAAATGTGACCCGGGTGGCATACAACCAGCAATTAAAACAATTATCACAGCTGTTTTAAAAAAAATATATATAAATAAAAGGAAGCTTGTGGGAGAAGATAGATAGATGACAGACAGATGATAGATAGATGACAGACAGATGATAGATAGATGATAGACAGACAGAGGCAAAAGTAGGACAGCAGATCTCCAGCATCCCTAAAGGAGACAGATTAAAGTTAGCATTACCTTCTCTTGCCAAGGGAAAGATTTCTTTTTAGCTCATTTCCCTGATCTCTCTACCTTTCCATCTTCGGTGGAGACCTCAAGGCAAGAATTGCTAACCCAGGAAGATCAATTTAGCTTCTCTCCCTTCTCTTCCACACAGGAAATTCTTCCCCAACATCCCGATGCCTGTTTGATCACATTTCCCTTGGCATTCTCAATGCCGACAGGGGCTGCCATCTTCCAGGGAAAGCCCTAGAGCTGAACAGCTCAAGGGAGTTGAATTATTCAAGGAGACCAAACTCAAAGCATGTCTCTCCACCTCTCTCTGTTTCTTTGTGTGTTTGTATGTGTGTTGGGGTGTGTGTGTGTTTTTTTGCCTAAGCAGTTTCTTGCCTTGCAGAATCTGAGGGTCACCGGAAGGACTATGAGGAGGAGGAGAAGCAGGAATCTCTTAAAAGTGTGTGTGTGGGGGGGGGGTTTAAATTAAGAATTTCTGTGGGAGAAATGGTTTGCTTGGAAATGGTGGTTTAATCTTTTTTTTTTTTTTTTTAGTCCCTCTGCCTCAACAGAAGGACAGCATCCAGATGACGAAACAGTGATAATACCACTTTATACCTCACTAGCAAGGCCATACATGGAATACAGCATTCAGTTCTGGTCCCCACTGA
Organism: Laticauda colubrina; assembly: GCA_015471245.1. Taxonomy (NCBI): domain Eukaryota; kingdom Metazoa; phylum Chordata; class Lepidosauria; order Squamata; family Elapidae; genus Laticauda; species Laticauda colubrina. Next base: position 3,603,126 of record BLBF01000067.1, read on the forward strand.
ACAAAAAGGATATCGAGACCCCAGAAAGAGTGCAGACAAGAGCAACAGAGATGATAAACGGTCTGGGGGCTAAACCGTATGATGAGGGGTTGATGGTACGTCTAGCCTAAAAAAGAGAAGGTTCAGGGGTGTTGGGAGAAATATCCTTCTGGGTTCAGTCCCAAGTGGGGGAAAAGACACTGGATTCATGGAAGTTGCTTGGAAAGAAGGTTTAATGGTGGAGGTCCAAAGTGAAAGGGACGGTCACATGCTTCAAGATGTTGGGTGAAGGAAAAGAGGGGCCAAGAGGCTGAGAGACCCTCAGTTATATTGCCTCTGTCGGGCCCCATCTTAGTATTTCCTGTTCCTGTGTAAAAAATGTATCTCATTGGCTGTCAGGTCTTAGCTGGACCACATGGCTTCACCTGAGTGCCGGCTGATGCAATCTTCCCAGGCTAGGTGGTGAGATGGATAGAGGGCTTTGTCATGTAGAATACTCTGGCCCAGGCCTTAATGGCCCTCCCGTTAACAAAGATGGTGGGGGGGGTGATCTTCTGCTTCTGAGGTGAGTTTCTGTTTCTGAGTTTCTACCGTGTTTCTCATATAATAAGTCTGGGTCTTTTTTTTTTTTTGAGCCCCCCCCAAAATGGCTAGGCTGTCTTTTTGGGGGTGACTTAATTCCCCTCCCCTTGCATCTTCAGGTGGGTGGGCACCAACGGCTTGGATATTGACCTCAGCGTTGGTGGGGTACTTCGTATCGGGGTCAACGCAGGCAGCACCATATCCGGGTGTGCAACAAAAGTACTTCCTAACGGCGAGCCCCCCCATCCCCCCCCCATTTCGCATGTTTTAATATAGGCCTAAATTTGGGGGGAGGGGCTTAATTTCATTTCATGCCTATAAAACATGCTAGGACTTCCTATTGGGGGAAGCCATATTGTTGGAGAAACAGGGTACTTCTCTGTTTAGGGGAAATATTCTGCCTTTTTAGTATATCCTAAAATATTTCATTTTCCTAGGAGAGGGGTGGGGGCATACTAACTGTCTTCCAGTACTTGAGGGGCTGTCACAAAGAGCGGGATTGACTTGTTTTCCAAAGCATCTGAGGGCAGGACAAGAAATAATGGGTGGAATCTTGTTAAAGAGAGTTCCCACCTAGAAGTAAAGAGAAACTTTCTGACCATGAGAATCAGTGGAATAGCTTTGCCTCCTGGGCTTGTGGTTGCTCCATCACTGGAGGTTTTCAAAAATTGATTGGATATCCATTTGAACGAGATGGTATAAGATTTCCCTTGAGCAGGGGGTTGGACTAGAACAGTGGTTGCCAACCACAGGTGGTCTGCGAGAAAATTTGGGTAGTCCGCAGAGAAATGTCACCCCCAAAACAATTAATCCAGGCTGTGCAGGAACACAAGGCTGTGCCGCTCACATGGCTCACGGGAACACAAGGCTTGCGTCACTTGCATTGCGAACAACACAAGGTAGTGAAGGGAGGGGGGAAACTTACCCCTCTCACTCCACATGCCTCACCTGGCCACCAGGCTGCTTTTTTCCACTTCTTTCTTCTGCTTTTGGCTGCACACAAGGAAAGAGCAAAAGTCCTTCTTTCTCTCCCCCAAACTCCACCAGAAATGAGTCTTTGGGACCCTGCAAGGCCTCCTTGCTCCAAAAGGCTGTGCCAGCAAGTCTCACAAAGATCATTTCTGGTGGAGTTTGGGGGAGAGAAAGAAAGACTTCTGCAGCTTCTGCTGCTTTCCTTGCACGAAGCCAAAAGTCTCTCTCCCCCCCCCCCCCGAGAATGGAGCTGGATTGGTTGACTCAGTCTTCCATCCTTCCAAGGTGGGTAAAATGAGGACCCAGATTGTTGGGGGCAAGAGGCTGACTCTGTAAAACCGCTCAGAGAGGGCTGGAAAGCACTGTGAAGTAATACATAAGTCTAAGGGCTAAGTGCTATTGCTATTATTTGGTTGCTTTGTATGTGCACTGAGCGCTCCTGCACCGGAGAAAAATTGCTTGCCTGGCTAAATCACACTTGGCCAAATAAACTATTCAATTCAATTTTATCAGGGTGGGGATTCAATGTCTTTCCTCATTCCCAATCCTGGCTGTAGGGTGGAGCATTGCCATAAGATTGTGTCCTGTTTCAGTAAGCCACGACATTATGGACACCGAGGTGAAGGGTGGGCCCAGTTTGTGTCCTGCTGCAGTGAAAATAAATTGTACCATGCAGATGCCTTGCACGGACGGTGTCCTTGCATTTTGGCTCCAGACACTAGACTGCAGATTTTTTTCATATTACGGAGTGCTGCAGTGTTGGGAGGGGGGAAACAGCTCAGCTGGGTTTTGACCCAGTTTTAAATCAACTATCCCAGCCCAGCCACTTTTCTTGGACCATCTGAGGAACAGGGGTGGACCTTGGCTTTTTTTCACCAGCCCTCCCTGCGTGTGTCCCACACGGGAAGAATATATTTAAAAATTGCCAACAGTACATACTTTGTGCAAAAGTCTGATAATGACTTCATACCAGAGCAATTTTGGAGATAGGCTTTTGCTGCAAACACTCTGCGTTTCTGAACAAATCATCTGCATCAAATCTGAGAATGCCTACGAGCCTTGCTTGATAGCTACCAGTTCCTCGGTTACACAAAAAGTTGACTCAAATAGTTGAGATCCCGTCTGGCCTCAGGCACCAGTTAAGAGGGAGACTGTGAGTTCAGGTCCTGCTTTAGCCACGAAAGCCAGCTGGATGACTTTGGGCCAGTCTCTTTCCCTCAACTCAACCCACCTCACAGGATTGTTGTTGTGGGGAAAATAGGAGAAGGAAGATGTGCTAGATATGTTTGCTGCCTTGAGTTAATTGTTAAAAAAAATAACAGCAGGATACAAGTAAATGTAAATAAACGTTACTCCTTCTTTACTCCCTGTTCTTTTAGCCCTCTTGCATCTGTTCTGGGACGCCTTGTAAGAAGGGCTTCTGCTGAATTCATTTCCAGTAAGGAGGGAGGGGTATTAACAGGTGGCTTTGTCCAACACAAAGTCACAGTTTGTTTAAGGTTTGTTTAGGATGGTTTGTTGAATAACCACGATATAATTGGCTTCTGCTAAATTGCAAGTCATGTCTTTTTAAGACCGTTTCAATTTATTGCAATACTTTATCTTGTGAGTTGTCCTGGGGAGAAGTGAAAGATGGATGGATAGATAGATAGATAGATAGATAGATAGATAGATAGATAGATAGAT
>BLBF01000067.1:3610621-3624166 GCA_015471245.1 Laticauda colubrina
AGGAAGGAAGGAAGGAAGGAAGGAAGGAAGGAAGGAAGGAAGGAAGGAAGGAAGGAAGGAAGGAAGGAAGAACAATAGCACTAAGACTTATATACTGCTTCACAGTGCTTTCACAGCCCTCTCCAAGCGGTTTACAAAGGCAGCCTTTTGCCTCAATCTGGGTCCTCATTTTACTCATTCAGAAGAATGGAAGGCTGAGTCAACCTTGAGCCGTTCAGGATCGAACTGTCGAACTGCTGGCAGTCATGCAAGTCAGGACACTGGAAGCCATAAGCAAGGGTCTTTTTTGCAATTCGTCCAAAACCCCGGATTTGCCTGTTGACTGCTTTGTTAAGTGTGAATCATCTGAAAAGGAAAGGGAGTTAGGGGATGAGGAAGTCAACGATACAGGCAGCCCTTCATTTGCAACAGTTCATCTAGTGGCCATATGAAGTTACAACGGCACTGAAAAAAAGTGACTTATGACCATTTTCCCCCAACATCCCAATGACCACATGATCAAAATTCAGACTCTTGGCCATTGACTCATATTTATGACAGTTGCCGTGTCCTGGGGTCAGGTGTTCACTTTTTTCAACCTCCTGACAAGCCAAATGTAATAAAATATTTCTATGGTCTTTTTAGAGTTGCCAACAGAAAGGGAGGAGAGGGAGCAGTGGGCAGCTTGCATTCCATCAATGTTTTCAAAGATAGCAACTAGGTGATTGAAGTGTCTGCCATGCAAAATTCTAACTGGAGAGGATGATTGATGGCTCTTGGCTATGGATGTCTCTCATTGGAGAATATGAATTACGATACACCCAAGGGGTGGGGGGAAACCAGGGTCAAGAGTGACAATGAATGACGTGTCTCAGAGTTGGCTACATCCTGACACCAAGTCAATGGGGAAGATTCACTTGACAAACTGCAATGATTCACTTAGCAACGATGGCAAGAAAGATCATAAAACTGGGCAAGTTTCACTGAACAACTGTCTCACTTAGCAACAGGAATTTGGGGCTGAATCATGATCGTAAGTCAAGGACTGCCTGTAGTTCTTTTAGACCCTGATGGTTCATCCACTACTTGATGCAGATCGGTCACCATTCGTGCTGACTTAGGATAGTACAAAATTGGATTTGGTGAGATTTATAAATTGATGTCCTGTTGCATTTAATGTGAGCCACAATGCTCTCATTAGTGCAAAACTGGCACAATTCTGGTTGCATGCACATTTGGGATTTTAGACAGTAATCATTGTTTGTGCAAAATGGAGAAAAAGAAAGAATTTTTTTTAGAAAAGGAGTTCTTTTTAAAGAACTCTAGAAAATATAGGAGATAGCAGGTGTGTTTTACGATATGCGTTATATCTGGTAGAGGAGATAAAGTGAGCATATTTTCCTTACGGTATTTCATTAATAAACATGTACAAATGTAATTTTAAAAAATTTCATTGCCAGTTTCTGGTGAACTGGAACCCATGATCCTGTTTTCTGTAGAAAGATCATTTTGTATAATTGGGACCATTACTTGGGTTTTATTATTTGAACCAATCGAGACCTACTAGTGTAAACTAAATCTGTAAATGTAACTAAATAATATAAATAACTAAATTTACAAACATAACAATTTATGCAGGAAAGTGATCCCTGAATGCCTAAAGGATCAGTCGAGACTCTTCTTGCAATCGAAGCAGAATTTATGTACTTCTCATAAAGCTTTTCACGCTGTGCCTCTTTTCGTGTACTTTATTGTTGCTCTTGTTGAAAGATGGGGGGAAAAGTGGTATTTTCATTTAATTCTCATTCTTGTTTATAATTTGTCCTAGGGTTCCCTAAGGTATTAAATTCTATTGCACTCCAAGCCTCTTTCTGCCTCTTGCAGATCTCCGACCGTCCCCTATAACGCATCCTAAAACCTTTTTTTCTCTGCAATTAACCTAGCCTTAACTGCAAAACAAACGAGCCAAGCATCCCTACCAGTCCCACGCCCACATGCCTTTACTACCACTCCCAGCCTCCCTGGCGGTCACTCGACCGTAGCCGCGGACGAAGGCAGCCGGCGCGAGGCATGCCGGGACCTGTGGTCCCTCCCTTTCTTTATGTCAAGGTCTGGGAAAGAAGAGAGGAAGCGTCCCGAGAGACTTTTCTCCGCCCCTCCCTCCTGATAGGCCGCGTCTCCTGGACGAGGCGGGCGGAACGGGAGGACGGCGGCCAACGGGAGAGGCGGTGAGAGGATAGACGCGGCGGGGAGCCAGTGGCCGGGCGGCGGCGCTGTCGCTGGGCGAGCGGGAGGCCTGGGTGGTTGGCAGCCCAGCGCAGTTTCCCGAGGAGACGCGGCGCTGATGGGGCGGCGGAGCCCCGGACAGGCGGCCTGAGCGGCTTGAGAGAGAGCGGGAAAGGTGAGTCTCCCCGTGGGTGGCCGTCGCGGCTCGTTCCGAAGTCAGTCCTCGGGTGGGGGGAGGGGAGGGTCCCTGCAACCCCCACCCTCCTTACAAACCCTCCCGTCCCCCTTGACACGTGTCGGGGCGACTTCACACGTGCGGACCTTACACGCAGGGCGTGATTTAACCTCTTGCCTCCCTGGAAGGGGCTGGACCGTGGGAACTGCCTCTTACCCGTGTTTAGGCTTGACCCTGCTGCCTCCCCAAGCCGCCTTCCTCCTCATTATATGCTACTATTTATCATCATTATTATCATCATCATCATCATTATTTTCTTTTATTCATTCAACATGAAACTCAGTCAACTGAACATTTCAAAATGTACCACAAATATCACTGACTGGCATTGATGGTACATACAGGTTGCTGCCAACATCCTAGGTATCGGCCAGGTATCTTGAAATGTACAATAATAATAATTATTATTATTTATTTTATTCATTAAACATGAAACTCAAGTCAACTGAACATTCAAAAATGCATCACAAATACCATTGACTAGTGCTAATGGTTGATGCAGGTTGCTGCCAACGTCCTGCTATCAACCAAATACATTACTACGACGACTACGAACTGTCTCATACCAGTGTTTAGGCTTCCCATCTCCACCTCCTTATCCATTTTATTGTTATGGTTATTAATTATTAGTGGGAACTGTTTCATACCCCTGTTTAGGCTTGCCCTGTCTCCCCAAGTCTCCACCTCCTTATATATTACCTATTATTATTATCATGATTATCGTTATCATTATTTCTATCCCACCCTTACTCTGGAAGTTGAGGATGGTGTCTGGGGAGTGGAGGTCTCCCCATATTATCCCACTGCAACATCCTTGTAAGGTAGGCTTATCTGAAGGAGAGACGGCCCAAATTCACCCACTCCAGGGTCCGTGTCTGAAAGGGAGAAGGTCTTGAGTCTCTCATGCCTTGCCCGTCCTGCTGCCCTCATCCTGGTTCCCTCCACCCACCCAGATCCAAGCCATCCATTAGATTGTTTGCTTTTATGGTGCAGTTAAAAGTTGTATAAGGAAAGAATCGAGGAGGGATTCAGATGACAGAGATCAGAGACATTTAGGGGAGTCTGAAAGAAGCTAGAATTGACTATGGGATGGGGAGCTATTGTGGGTATGTGTGTGTGTGCATTGTTCAGAGGTGCACATCCCAGCCCGATGTTTGTTTGCATCTCCACAGAGTCCCAAAGGTGCTGTTCCAAAAGGCAACTGGACTTCCTTGTTTTTTTTCCTCAAAAATGTTTTGCTTCTCATCCAACAAGCTTCTTCAGTTCAAGAAGTCCAGTTGTCTTTTGGAAAAAAGGAACCTTTGGGACAAGCATAACCTGATCCAGAATCTCCATAGACATCTCAACGGAGTCTATTTGAACCGTCCAAAACCAACCTGGGTATGTAGGGGTGGGTGGAATTTGATCTAGCATTGTCTCGTGTCAGAGCTGGTCTGCTTAGGAAACTGCTTCTTGCAGCTTTGTTTTCGCATTTGCTCCCGATAGAAATTAAAATGAACAGACCGATGGGTTTGACAGTACCTGCAGTCTGTGTATTTGTCAAAAGGCAATGCTTTTGTTGTCCTCCAGCCCCCAAGTCCAACTGGCTTGTCTTGGAAAAAGATGCCACCAGATGATCAAAGAATGTCAAATAATACAAGGGCTGTAGATAACCCATCTTCTAGTTTTGATTTTTTTTTTCTTTTCCAGCACGTTTGTTTGCATTTAGACTTCTTTAAATGCAAAGGAATGTGATTTTTTTTTTCTTGGTAGAATTTCCTTTTTACAGACCCTAAATCATCCTGGGTTGTCTTTCTTAGAGCTGTTTGTGCTGTACACAACTGAATCTTTTGTCAGCTGTCCCTGTTAACACGAGGTTTAACTTCTGTTCTGTTCTCCTAATCTTGACATTTTCTGTAAAAAAAAAACCCAATCCTAATGGAATTGAAGGAAGAAGCCACACGTTTCTTCTCCGTAGGTGGATAACGTGAATAAATAGTTAACTATGAAGATACTATCTCTTTTATGACTCCCTTAGGCTCTCTTCATTGCCACATTTATTTTTCTCCTTTCTCCATTCTTGTCTAATGTCTAATATTCTGGCTTCCTTTGCTGTCACACTCTTCTCCTGATATTCTTTCCAGTCACTATGGTTTTACACCTTTGTGTTCATTCCACATCTTTATTCTTGTCCCTTTCTGGACTTCTCCCGCATGGGGGTTCACAGCCTTCTGTTCCTTGTTAATTAATCTTCAGCCACCCCCTCTTTCTGTAATTGCAATGGTTGACATGATTTATTAGCTCACAATTCTGGAGGAAGCATACCCTGAACAAAAAGCAATTTGCTCCTTTTTTATTACAATTTCACTCTCATTTACAAATACAAAAGAAAGAGAGAGTGAGTATAGATTATCATATGGTTCCTTCTTGAATATCCATTTGTTTGGGAAAATCCTGATCCAGTTAGCCTTGGAAAAGATTAGGAAGGGCAGAAAATAATAATATCCCTTGCAGAAAAAGTAGGTAGAGAAAGGGAATGACTGGCACTGTAAAATATCAATATTGCAGGACACGTATTAATTGTAATTACACTTTATTGATCTGGAAAGTCAAATGAAACACAAAAACACACACAGATTTCTCTTACAGGGCTGTCAAAAGGTGTTGGGTATGTGAATGGGAGAAAGGAAGGGCAGGGACAAGAAATCTAAAATCTCTTGTGTATTTTTGTGTCTACATAAATTGTGGTTACCCTTCTCTTAAAGTATCCAATCTAGGATACTGGTCTCTCCTAGATTGATGTACTGATCTAGGAACAGTCTCTTCCTTCCCAATAGGCTAGCTATATGTATATCACACATATAGCTATCAGAAGTCCCTTTTTCCTTGTCCCTGAAGTGGCAATCAATGGCTCTTCTCCCTTATTTGATATATAGATTTGGGAGAATTACCAATCTGGTTATTGTTATGGTAATAACCTTCTTGGTAGCTTGGAGACTTTTTAAAAGCCTGCTTGTGTTTTGCAACTCTTAAACTAAGTAGGTCATCTTCTTCGCCTTCTCTCTTCCCCCCCACCCCCTCCTCCAGAATCCTGACATCTTTTGACAGCAGCCCTTCATTCGACAAAGGAATGACGAGACTCTTGTGAGAAGAACAATTCTTTTGAGGGGAAAGAATTTGGGGGAAGTGGAATCGCACAAATTCTCGCAAGATTACCACCACTGCAAGCTTGGCGTTTCCCCGGCATCTTTTCAGTCTGGCTGGGTGTCTAGCATGCGAATTGTTGGTCTTCACTAATGAGAGGGAGAATGGGAACCCAGGGCAGCCCTGTTAAAAGCTACGATTACCTGCTGAAGTTCCTCTTGGTCGGGGACAGCGACGTGGGCAAGGGAGAAATCCTTGAGAGTCTTCAAGACGGGGCTTCGGAATCGCCCTACGCCTACAGCAACGGTAAGCGCGTCACGCGTACGATTCAGAAGTGCGCAAAGCACATCGTGGCTGGGTTAGCTCAATTGTATTGGGTTTCAGAGTCGGGGTGCAAAGAGCGTTGCGCTAAATCCAGCGTCCTTCTGCACCAATAAACCCTTTTCCCCCCTTCTTTTCAATGAAAAGCTGGAGAGATCATTAACAGTTGTGCCAGAAGACTGTAATTAAGAGCCAAGACTCGGCATCACATTTTCCCTTGTGTCTTTTCACGGTTGTTAAAATGTAGTGCTGTCTAGCTGGGCTGTGTCACGTTGTGTCTTTGCAAGTTGCCGTGGTGCTGGCCGTTTAAAATTCTGTGCAACCACTGGAAAGTAACCTTGATGGGAAAACGCCAGTTCTTTACACCAGCTTTGGATTGAATGCTTGGCACCTAACGCTCTGCCTACTCCGATGGCGAAGTTAAGAGAGGCTCAAGAAAATAGAGAAACAGATCGTTTTGTTTATGACTATCGAAGTACAGATACAGCCCTTGACTTACAACAGTTCATTTAGTGACTGTTCAAAGTTACGATGGCACTGGGGAAAAGTAGCCACTGTTGCAACATCCCCATGGCCACATGATCAAAATTCAGATGCTTGGCAGCTAGTACATATTTGTGACAGTTGCAGTGGCCTGGTACCATGTGGTCAGCTTTTGTGAACAGCATTGAAAAAAACGACTTAGGACCATGTTTTACACTTACGACCATTGTGGCATCCCCATGGTCATGTGATCAAAATTCAGATGCTTTGGCAACTGACTCGTATTTGTGACAGTTGCAATGTCCCGGGGGTTCTGCAATTACTTTCTGACAAAGTCAGTGGGGAAGCCAGATTCATTTAACAACCATGTCACTAATTTAACTGCAGTGATTCACTTAACAACTGTGGCAAGAAAGGTCATCAAATGGGGCAAAATTCACTTAACGAATGACTCACTGAAATTTTGGGCTCAGTTATAGCAATAGCACTTAAACTTATATACCACTTCACAGTGCTTTACAGCTCCCTCTAAGCGATTTACAGAGCCAGCCTCTTTGCCCCCAACAATCTGGCTCCTCATTTTACCCACCTTGGAAGGAGAGAAGGCTGAGTCAGCCTTGACCCTAGCGGTATTTGAACTGACAAATTGCGGGCAACCAGCAGGCAGCAGAAGTAGCCTGCTGCCTTCTAATCACTGTGCACCATGCAGTGAATGGAGGGAGGGAAGGAAAGGGAGGGAAGGGAAGGAAGGAAGAGCAAGAGCATTTAGACTTACATATTGCTTCACAATGCTTTTATGGCCCTCTCTAAGCGGTTTAGAAAGTCAGCCTCTTGCCCCCAGCAATCTAGGTCCTCATTTTACCAACCTCGGAAGGATGGAAGGCTGAGTCAACCTTGAGCCTGGTGAGAATCAAACTGCCAAATTGCAGGTGGCTGGTAGTCAGCAGAGGTAGCCTGCAGTACTGCACTCTAACCACTGCTCCTCATAACAGGCATCATAACATATCATTAGCCCAGGCAATTATGCTTGGGTTGGAAGGCTGAGTCAACCTTGAGCCTGGTGAGATTCGAACTGCCAAATTGCACTCAGCCAGCAGTCAGCAGAAGTATCCTGCACTCTAACCACTGTGCACCATGGAATGAAGGAAGGGAGGGAGGGAAGGAAGGAGAAAAGGGAAAGCAATAGCAGTAGCTCTTAGACTTACACATCACTTCACAGTGCTTTCCAGCCCTTTCTAAGTGATTTACAGAGTCAGCCTCTTGCCCCAAACAATCTGCGTCCTTATTTTATCCACCCCGGAAGGATGGAAGGCTGAGTCAACCTTCAGCCTGGTGGAATTCGATCTGCCAAATTGTAGGTATCCAACAGGCAGCAGAAGTAGCCTGCAAGTACCTCACTCTAACCACTGCAATTATTATTATTATTGTTACAATTATTACAATTATGGTTGTAAGTTGAGGACTACTTATATCAAGAGCTGATTCTCATATTCTTCACTTAGCGTACCAACAAGTTTCTTTTCTTTTCTTCGCTCCCAGCTAGGCAACAAAAACGCCTCATTCTTGACATCAATTTGGATTTGACGCTCTGAAAATTTGCATTGTGTACAGTGAGTCATGTTGGGATGAAGGAACAGTTAAATAAGTTTTGAATGCAAAAGTTGTTTTATCACGTTTATATATATATTTGGTTAGCCTGCTCCAGATTTGGCTGAGCCTCAGGCAGTCAGAAATTTCCATGGAATTTAGATTCTCTAGGAAAACAAAGTCTGGCTTATAAAAATAAAAATGCAGAGATGGCGTGACTTTTCATACTTGTCCATTTGTTTCTCTTAGTGGCAAAAAATAAATAAAAATCAAGAAGAGCGTGATCACGCTTTTTCTGACTTAGCACGTTTTGTTTTAAAAGGCACAAGCTTTTCTTGGTGCAGCTCATTTCACTAGCGTAGAATATCTGTCAGTAGCTTCAATCACATTGGATGTATTTTGCCCTTAGGTTTGGTGAAGCTGTGCCTCTGCGGGGTTTAATTGAGAATACAGTTTTTTTCTTCTATCTGCATTGGAGTTTCTAAGGGCAGGTTGTTAATCACTATGGGAAATTAAATAGCCTGGTCTGGGTACAGTCGCTTGTGATGAGAGTTAAGCCTTAAAGTTAAGCTTTTACAGCATTCTTTCTCAACCGTGACAACATTAAAATGGGTGGACTTCAACTCTCAGAATTCTGGAAATTTTAAATCCACCCATGTTAAAATTACCAAGATTGAGGAAACCCTGCTTTGCAAATTTTGTAATCATGGATGATGGAGTCTGAACAAGTAACCCGGAAGTGAAATGTTCAATTCTCTTCTGTCCTGAGTTTAACAAGCTGTAAAACTGTCACCAGACCACAAAATTGAAGCCTTATGCTGAGGCTTGTTTTTTTCCGAAACCTGGAAACCACTATAGTTCACACATTGTAGTTCCCTTTGTAAACAGATGCTCCAGCATGCTATCATTGTCCTCTTAAAGACAGCTCTCTTCCAGTATGAAATTGCTATAATCCCAGGGTAATCCCAAAGTTTGTTTCAGAGGTATGAGCTGGGAACAATCTATGTCTTGATGCCATTCTTTTTTTGAAAGGCAGACAGACCTTAGTTTTCACAGGAATCCATGTGAAATGCCATGTCTGTTATATGGCCATTGTGCAGAAACAGTAGAAATCTCATCTTTTTCTCAATTCTTAAGAATGAAACAAACCTTGTCTTTCTTGCTGGATTATAAAAAAGTGAAAGAAAAGTACAGTTAAAAAAAATCTTAAAAGCTTAGTTATTTTTTTTCAGGCGTGTTCAGGAAATTTACTTGCAAGGAAAGTAAAGAATAAATCCTGATAATGATCTTTGATATTTTTTCCCGTTTAGCGGTTAGAGCTGAAGTAAAAAGCATTTCAGGATTAGTCCAGAGAAGTCCACCAGGGAAGACAGAAGCTCTTAGGAAATGGGAAGATTATGCTTTGACTAGAACTAATCTTAGATTTCTATTGATCTGGCTATGGGATATAATGAGGAACTGACCTAGCCTATTAAAACAGTTCCTGAGTTAGTTTTGTGTGATCTTTCTTCTCTACTTAGGATTCACATTGCAGCATTTCCCCCCCCCCCCCACCCCGCTTTGGCTTCAAGCCATTTCTCTGTTGCAAGTATCAGCAAGAATGCTTGCAATACTTGCCTTGCATCACTTAGTCCTAGAACTTGTCCATTAACTATTGTATTTCACAGCAGACTGAAAAATAACAGTTGAAGTTAAATTGCTTGATCCATGATAGTTTGTCTGGATGAAATAGTCACAGGTTGGAAGGTTTGTCAGTAGTCATTTCCAAACAGCTAGCCCATCCTCAAAATACAGGTAGTCCTTGACTTATAACAGTTCATTTAGTGGCTGCTCAAAGTTATAACAGCACTGAAAAAAGTGACTTATGCCAGCTGCCAGCAGTTTGGTAGTTTGAGTCTTACCAGGCTCTACAGCCTTCTGTCCTTCCAAGGTCATTAAAACAAGGACCCAGATTGTTGGGGGCGATAGGCTGACTCTGTAAACCGCTTAGAGAGGGCTGCAAAATACTGTGAAGTGACATATAAGTCTAAGTGCTATTTCTATTGTGCTTTCAAACTTGCAAGATTTTGTTAATATAGATTTACAATAAAATAGAGTTTGTTTATCTATCCCATCTAACATCAATCCTGCAAGTATAATTTTCTTCCACTTTATTGCTAAAGGGTAATCTTAGAGAGGGCTGTGAAACAATATCTAAGTCTAAATGCTATTGCTATTTTTCACACTTATGACCACTGCAGTATCTCCGTGGTCACTTGATCCAAATCCAGAGGCTTGGCAACTGACTCATATTTATGATGGCTGCAACATTCTGGCCTCATGTGATCCCCTTCTGCGACCTTCTGACAAGTGAAGTCAGTCAGGGAAGCCAGATCCACTGAACAACCGTGTTACTAACTTAACAATGGTGGCGATTCACTTCATGGTGGCAAAGAAAGGTCGTAAAATGGGGCAAAGCTCTCTTAACAAATGTCTCACTTAGCAACAGGAATTTTGGGCTCGTTTGCGGTCGTAAGTCGTAGACTACCTGTCTATGGATTTTTGCAGGAAGCCTTCATTGGAATCTAGTCCCCTCCCAGTAAAGGGCAGGTCAATGTATCATGTATTCCAACTGTCTCCTTTAAACACAGGCCTGCAATAAATCATTACCAGTTGATTTCTGCTGGATTAACACTCTGTTTGGTGTGCATTCTGAAGGCATGAGTCATGTGAACGCCTTGCCCCAGTCTCTGGATTGTTGCATGCCAAACAGAAATGACCACACAACCACACAAAGGGATTTGGTTGAGGGGGGGAGGCTTGCTCACAGCTGGATCATAATAGGCTGTGCTTCCCTCATGTGCAGACTTCCACATGTTTTCCTTCATGTGAATTCTTTGCGAGAGCTGCTGTAGTTGGTGGAAAATTGCTGTTCGGGTGCCTTGTGTTGTTCCCCATAAAACTGCACATACATGGGTTCCCAAAAATCATCAGGAATCGAGCCTGGTTTGAGACATCCTTCCTGTACCCTCCTCTTCCTCCTCCCCCTCCCCCAGTCTTTTCAGAGCTGCATAAAAAACATGTATGCATTCAGACTAGAAAGCTTGCCCCTGAAATAAAATTCTTCCAAATCAAAACTGCGAAAAGCATGGCTGTGTGCGATTGTGTCATTCCTGTCACTTGTAGCCCTGGTTCCGGCTGTGCACAGTTCAGTTTTCAGAAGAGATGTGAGTCAATTTCTACCAGAGAAGCTCCTCGCAGATTATTTGGTATTTTCTCACGCATTTTCCTAAAATGAATTGAGGTGGGAATGCAGTCTATACGGAGAGCTCTGCAAATATGAAAAAAAAAATGCATTAAACATCGCCCAAAAGGGGGAATTTTATGATCAGGGCTATCGATGGACCTTACCTAAGTGTTTACAGATACGTTGCACTTTGTAATTGCAAATAACAGCTTCAGAGGTCGCAGGCTATTAAGATTATTGCCAGGAGATAAAAGCTGTGATTCTCAGGAATTGTTGCATAAATAAATATATGAGCTTTCTTAGAGGTGTAATGGCACATGAGCAAACCTGAGGCAGAACACCACACACATACACACACACACACACATTTTTTCTTCCCTGATGGGGACGGGAGGGCTTCATATTTTTCCAGTGGAAATAAAATGAATAAGGACTGGGGAAAATCCCAGGGAATTGTAATTGTTTATATAGGAGTTAAATGCTTTAAATGATTAATTAATATTACCGCTTACTCACCCATGATGACTTGAGAATAAAAACTAACAAAAAGAATCAAATTAATAAAGTACAATAGAACCGAATCTGGAAAAAAATAAAATAAAAATCACACACACAACCCAGCTCCACCCTACTCTGGGTTCCCCAGGCCCACTGGCAGAACCAGGTCTGCAGCGCCTTTCAAAAGAGTGTTAGATTGAGGGCCATTCTAATCCCAGAGAGAGGGAGTCACCACGGAGAAGACCCTTCTTCTGGGTCCCACCAGGTGTATCTCCCTCGGGGATGGGACCCACAATATTTCCTGCCTTCCCATTTTGATAGGTTGGGTAGATGTGACCAGCAAGAGACGGTCCTTCAGATAACCCGGTCCCAAGCCATGAAGGACTTTAAAGGTGACTTTTAGTATGCATAGGTAGTCCTTGATTTATATGACTTATATGATATATATGATTTATATGATATATATGGTTCATGATGAACCCTGGAAAAGGGACTTTCGACCCAGATTTCGAGTTCCAACATCTTCCCCCACCACCACTGTGATCACAAAACCTCATTTTGCATTCGGCCGCCGGCTCACATTTTTTTACCATTCGCAGCATCTGACCTGTGATTTATGATTTTGCAGGAAATTGGCATTTTTTTCCGGTTTCCAACCCCCCCACCACTAAACTCCACTTAGCAAAAGACACAACTGCCCCATTCGTACAGATTACAGATTAACAGAGTTGGAAGGGATCCTGTAGGTCATCTAGTCCAACCCTCCGCCCAAGCAGGAAACCCCTACACCATTTCTGACAAACGACAGTCCAGTCTCTTCTTGAAAGTCTCAAGTTCAATGACCACTTTGGGGGAAAAAAGGACTGTAAAATCAGGCACAGCCACATGATAAGAGGGTCTTTACGGCCATCACAACTTACAACAAAATGGCAAGCCCAATTGTGGTCATAAATGGAAGGACTAACTATAAAATTCCATCATGATTTTGGAAAGACACTGTAAGCATGCGTCATAATGAAGAAACATTTCTTCTCTTAAGAGGATCCTGCAGATTTAAGGAGCAGAAGACATGGGGCCTCTGCTGCTTCTGTTTACAGTCACACCTGCAATTTCCATTTCATCTTTTCCTGCCTCACAAGTGACAAGAGCTTTGAGTTTATACCATTGTTCTTATTTGGTCTCTCCTGTTTTGCTGGCCACACCCTCTTAGGCTGCGATATTACATCTGAGAAGGAATTCTACCATTGGAGGAAACATATGTAGGATTTTTACTTTATTTTTTCCATGTTTATCCCACCTTTATTGCTTTATACGTAACTCAAGGCAGGCAACATGCCTAATACTCCTTCCTCCTCCTGTTTTCCCCACAACAATAACCCTGTGAGGTCATGCTAGGCTGAGAGAAAGTGACTGGCTCAAAGTCGTCCAGCCAGCTCGATATTATTCTAGGAATCTTATAAAAGAATCAGTAAAATTCTATCTGTTACAGGCAGTCCTTGAATTATTGCCACAATGGAGCCCAATTTTTCTGTTGCTCAACAATACAGTTGTTAAGTGAGCTAAACAAGCAGTGGAGTTTTGCCCCCATTTTACAACCTTTCTTGCCACAGTTGTGAAATGAATGACTGCAGTTGTTAAGTTAGTAAGAGGGTTGTAAAGTGAATTTAATTTCCCCATTAAGTTTGCTCATGAGAAGGTCGCATTCATAAACATTTTTTGAATAACAGTGCATTGGCAGAGCCTTATTTACAAATAAAACACAACCAAGATACGTTGGTAATAAATCTCAACATCCAAACTAATAGCGATAGTAATGGTATGATAGCAGTATTAATAGTATAACCAAAAGAGTTGATCTAGGTTTCTT